>OX578285.1:16143838-16743838 GCA_951217055.1 Gerris lacustris
AATTCCTTTTAATTGAATTACTGTTTTTTTTTTTTTTTATAAACTGATTATCTCCCTCTATTTGTCGATGAGGGCCCTGGGTTCTTAAAACTTACCAAGGTCAAATACCTCCCACTCTCCAGGTTTCATATCAGCCCTTCTTCAACACACCTGCCCGCAAAAACAAGAATGCAGTAGTCTGCTGTGAGTCTTAGAGGCATGATCCACTACTCCGTGTCCCCAGCGATTACCCCACGACCCCAGTGCCACTAATCAGTAAAATCACTGCCTTGACATCTCCAAGACTCCAGACCGGAGCTCGAGCCATCCCAAGGACTCAAGTTGCAGATAGACCTAGCAGTCGAAGCCTTCCGCCTTCAGCCTTCGCCTTCACCGCTTACCTTACTTGCAGGACGGCTCACAACCCCCCAGCACTACACAACCTCCTCCATCGTATCTTCTCCGTGAAATCTACTCTTTTATATCTATCAATAATATTTTTTATCTATAAATAATATCTCCATTTACCTTTTGCAGAAATAATATCTCATTTTTATTTATCATTTAATTTTTTATTTTGCAATTCCGAATTCCCCCCTTTTTTTAAATCTTAACTTTATTGTTTAACAATATTTTTTGTTCAAGTATATAACTTATTATTATTTCCCAGTTTTGTAATTAATTTTTCAATTATACCTTCTTTTTCTCTTAACCCAAAACATGGTGAGTTTGGTTTCTTTTCCTCAACCCTTGAGATGGTCCTTGAAGCAGCGCCTACCCCCCTTTTTCTGTCGTTGAAAATAAGAAGTTGGCCAAGTTCGGTGCAATCTTGTCGATACACAACAACAATGACAATTACAATGACAACGAAAACGACTCAGAGATATATATATATTTTAATATATGTATTATAATGTATTTTTTTTATTATGTAAGGATTATTTTGACAGATTTATTAAATAAAAAATAAATATTTAACATAATGCAGAGACAATGCAGAAGAACCGATATATATTTTCAAAATTTAGATAATTACCTCAATAATTATTGCTTACATAAAAAATATCTATAGAATATTATTTTTTTACACCCTTATATAACATTAGCTTAATAATGTTTTAACATTAAATATCTATAGAACATTACTACTAATTTGGACAAAAATAAAAAAAATAATGCAGTTTTCTTAGACTTAATAATACCAGCCCATAAAAACCAAGTTTTTATTATAAATCCTTTATAGATAGATAGATAAATCTTTATTCCCATTAACATTTTTTACATACAATATTTTTTTACATATATTCTACATACCTTTACATATATTATACAATTCTATATGTATTTTTTATTGGTATGTTTAACATTAATGACAGCCCTCAATAGCTTATCCAGCAAGAGCGAGGGCTCCACCATGGACAAAGTAACCCCATCTAGAAAACATGTATAGTAAGAGTGCTACTAATTATAATTCAATAAATAATAATTATTCCTCATTACTTATATTATTCCTTATATTTTTGCATTTTGGTTGTGAGGGGAAGTATTGAAAACTAACAAAAAACTTGGTAATAATTCATTTTAATTTTAAATAATTATTTAAAAATGAAATAATTAGTAAAATTTAATTGATAAATTAATTTGTTAGAATGTTTTTGTATTGGTAGAGAGTCGATATGCCAAGTTTCTGCTCGATTGGATGACTGGAAGAGGGTTAACTCGCCCTCCAAAGATTTTGTATACCCACAAATTAATTAATTAAATTATTATTTTATTACTTTTTTAAATTTCATTATTCCATTTATTTTCAACAAGTAAATGATTAAATTTAAAAATTAATTAATTAATTTGTTAAAACGTTTTTGTATTGGTAGAGAGTCTATGTGCCAAGTTTCAGCTTGATTGGACGGTTAACAAGCCCTCCAAAGATTTTATATAATAATAATAATAATAATAATAATTATAACCATTTATTATAACCTCAAAACAATATACATTCTTCTTTTTTTTTTCTTTTTTTTACATAAAATATATAAATGAAAAATATGTTTTTGGTTACAAATCGGCATTAAGCCGTGGTAGTAGTGTATGTTACAGTGATAGTTATTTTCTTCTTTTCTTTTTTACTTTGTTTTTAAAATATTTTTTTCTTTTTCTTTTTCTTTTTTTTTTTTACTTATTTATATATTTCTACCAATTTATTAATTAATTAAATTTTTATTACTTTTTTTAATATTTAATTAATCCATTCATTTTTAAAAAGATAATTATTTAAATTAATGATTTTTTATTGTCTACCACGGAAAAAATAGCATATGCTACACGACTGTGAAGTGTTTTTTCTTTACCTTGGCAATATTTACTGTCTCGCTTCGCTCGACAGTAAATGTAATTGCCGCAGTAAAGAAAATAACTCACTTCACAGCCTAGTAATATAATATACTATTTTAAGTTCAAAATAAAAAAAAAAACATGTTTGTAATTATCCAAAATATTGCGTATCTTTTATGAAAAATGAATATTCTTGTAATTTTATAAAAAAAATAAAAATAATAATAGGTACCTTCTCAACTTCATTTTAACACAACAGAGTATTATTTAACCCCCTCCCTCCTAATTCCCTCTAAAAAAAAATAAATAGCCGACATCTTGGATCAAGATGGCAAATCGAAAAAAAAATCTTAGCTTAGCACTTATTGGCTGAGAGCAACCTACCGAAAATATTTCACGGTTCAGTCTGTGAATGTATATATATTTTACATTAAATTAGATTATTACATATATATATATATATATATATATATATATATATATATATATATATATATATATGTGTATGTGTGTGTGTGTGTTTGTTTATTTTATTATATTTATTTATATAATTGGAAAAAATATATATTATTTAAGAAAATTAAAAAATTAATTTATCTTATATTTTATATGATTTAATAATTTTTTTATTACATTCATTTTTTATAATATATATTAGGATTTATTTTGATACTATATAATGAATCATTAAAAAATATATTTATTTTTTTGACATTGTCAAAAACCATACAGCCATTTATTACATGTTATTATTGAGTTGTTAATTATTTTGTTATAGTTAAAATAATCTGATTCAATTAAGTCTCTGTCCCATATAAGTCTTTCATTATTATAATTGTTTCATAAATACATTTATTCTTACTTTCAGCTAACATGATATAATTGAACAGAATTATTATGATTTAAACTTCTTTAATTTATTAGTTTATTTTTGCTTTATTTCCTACACTTTATTTAGTACTGCTTTAAGTCTCCTAGATCTTCATATAGTTGTGTTTCTAATGTGTTTACCGTATTACGTTATTTAGGACATATATTATCTTTTAGAATGTTTCTCCCCTTATAAAAACCGAAGTGATTGTTGAGGTTAAACGAATAAATGCCAGTGAATGCGGTTAAGAAAACTTATAATAGTGATATTAAAAGAATGTATAACATATGACGATTACAGATTAACCCTTAGTTGGTAACATCCGTCTCCTAGACGGATAGGATTTGTATTTTGACGCTTGAGTGCGTTAGTAATTGCGCGAGCGCTCTATGCTGCGAGATATGCTTCAATCGAAACTTGAACGTTAACCTGGTAAATGTTCCTATTTTGTTTTTGGCATACGTAGTTCAATATTTTTTGTTCAAAGTAAAGTCACCCCGTCTATTAGACGGCTATTACTGCATATGTATGAATGTGTATGAAAACATACCAGTCTCAGAGACGGATGTACTTCCAAACATGCCTCAGATAGCTGTACTTATATACATGTACGTACATATATATACAAATTTTATACGTATATATATAAATTTACATTCATAAATTACTTATGTAAATTACGCGTACATACATAAATTTTATTAGATTGATATTTTTCCCTAATAAGTCTGACTATATGATATTTTATATGATATTTTTAATTATTATTTTGTGATTATACTATTAATCTTCGATTTGAAATATATTCAAATGTTTGAATAAAAGACATTTCTTTCTATAATTCTATTCATTTTGTAGGTATATCCTTAGAATCTTAAATGTTCAAATAAATATACATATACCCCGAAAAATGTGGTTGCCTCCAAGGCATTTTTTAAATTTGGGACCCCTATTTTTTATTATTAAAATAATATAAATATATTTTACTCGTGTCATTTGTTTTTTAAATCTTCCCTTCTAACATATTTCATTTAGAAGTTTCTAAGGCAAAATATAAATATTTTTTAACAATTTGGGTTTAAAATGTGGGGATCATCCCTCATCATTTTTTTTTTTTTTTTTTTTAAAAAAACATAACCTGTCCAAAATAGGAAACCATATAATTTCTTGTCAGCAAATAAACATGTTTGATTCTTATATTTTTCAGAAAATAAAATCTTTATTTCTAAGGTAATTATGTTATAACATTTTGATCTTTTAAATGAAATTCTGATAATTCTAAATGAAATATCTTAAGTAAGAAGAGTAAAAGAGAAAAATCGACAAGGGTAAAATTAATTTATTTTTCAATCATGAAATAAGGGGCAATTAAAAAAAAATTGACCCAGGTTTGACCTAGAAGAACAATTTCAATGAGAAGTTTAAAGTCATGGTAAATCGGCCTCCTCAATTTTGACAACGTATTTAACATTTTTCACTAAAACATGACCCTGCCAATTTATCTAGGAGTTTCGGCTTTTTTTGAGACAACCTATCACACACACACAGTGGTTGTGTGGCTATTTTCTATATATAGTCTAAAGTGATTTATAATTCGCATTTTTTAAAAAATATTTTATACATACATATCTATCTGATATTTTTATATCTGATATTTTATAAACATTTTTTTTTTAATTTAATTTATTTGTATTTTTTATTTTTATTTTTGCATGATTTTTGACACCAATTTAATTATTTCATTTAAAACTAACACCAACAAATAAAAAATTCACATCGAGTAGCTTGTTACTGTCATATTTATGGAAGTGGTTATTCTAATGGTGACCCAATGCTTCCAAGTCCTCCCCAACGTACAAGATATTAGGAAATTGTACGAGGATGTCGCCTAGATCTCGAGCTGGCATTCCCTCCTCCAACTCTTGTGAGCCGGCTAGTTGAAGGTTCAGTTTATTATCCACAGTTTGCAAAACTCCCTTGTACTCCGTTCCCCACTTCAATTTCACCAAGACCATTCTTCCCACAAGGGAGTGAAGATATGGCCTTGGATTTATAGCAATTGGCTGGTGATTCATTTCTAGTAGTTTAATAAGAAATGCTACCTGAAAAAAGGAAAAATTAATATTAATAAATTGTAGAGAAAAATGATAAAGCCTAGAGAATTAAAAAGCTTTGTATGAGGATGGATGTAATAAGGAAATGTGGTTGTTACCATCAAATTTATTTGATGGTTTAATTTTATTTTTATTGTGATTGTAGATCATTGATATTAAATTATCAACGATCCTTATATTTAGTTTTAGTTATAGTAATCGTTATCCGTTATTTTATTTGTAATAAAACCTGATGTTAATTAGATATGTATTTCTTTAGTAGCTTGAAAATGACCCAAAGGGGTTAAACTATAGCACAGTGGTTTAACATTTTGGTTATAATATTTATGTAAACTAAAAAACAGAGTACCCAACAGACCAGGACAAGGAGAAATCCTCAGTTTACAAATATATATATATATATATATATATATATATATATATATATATATATATATATATATATATATATATATATATATATATATATATATATATATATATATATATATATATATATATATATCTATATATATCTCTTGTCTAGTTCTCTTGCCGTAAAAATTTCGGTTCCTAGGTTTGAGAATACATTTCACGCTATATACTGGGATTATCTAACGTTTCGCGGAGAGGAATGTTTATATCTGGCTTAGCTTAACTGGTAGAGCGTTATACTGGAAATATGAAGGTCCGTGGTTCAAATCCCGGAGGCAGTGCTGTTTCAGTCTCCCGTAGTTTAAATTGTTTGAATTATATATCTATATATATATATATATATATATATATATATATATATATATATATATATATATATATATATTCGTATATATATATATATATATTTAATTTAAATGAATTAATTCTAATATTTCCCCTGACAGAACCAAAATGCATAAATATAAGTGGGTACTTCTTTAGATTGTTACTCCCCTATGTTTTTTTTTGTTTTTTTTTAAAATATCAATGACTTGTTTGTAGTTTGTTGTTGTTTGTGACTTGTTTAAATATCAATGTTTTTCGTTAGTCCTTTTCGAAGTTACCTTATATTTATTCGTTTAGGTAAAATAAAAACTAAGCTGATTTAGTTATTATATATAATGACCAGATATATTTAAACAAGCAACGGCTGGGGGTCCGAGGAATTTTTTAAAGTTTATGTGCATAAAGATGAGTTTTAAGGATTTCTGAGGGCAAATTTGTCCTTACAGGAGAAGATGTTTGGTATGGGACGAATTTTGAAGTTTAACTAAGTTGGGCTAAAAAAAAACCAAATAATTAAGTTGTTTTGTAGCTGGCAAGCTTAAAAATTTCATTGCAAGTAAAAAATATAAAATTAATTAATATCAGTTACTATGATTTGTCAGTCAGTTTCTCTCCTGTAAATTAGCATTGACCATATTGAATAAGGTGAAATCGTCACAAAATTAATCAACTATCAAAAATAACTATAACTAATCAACTATATAAAAATAACTAATCAACTAAATGAAACAAAAAAAAAGCAAACTTCCATACTCATGACACGTTAGGAAGAATTTTAAGTTCATCACAATCAGTGGCGTACATAGGGCAATGGAGGCCCCTCACCAAAAAAATTGATAAGCAAAAAAAAGTCTTATTTACGTTCAGCACTGAATGGGGCCCCCTGACAGAGGTATATGAGTATAATTCCAATTTAGATTTAATTACACTCTAAAGGTGCCCCCATCGACATTGCGGTACAAAGATAGTAGGTTCATGTTTTTTTTATTTGTGGGTCCCCTGTCACCGGGGACCCGCCCGCAATTCGGGCCCATAGCCATAGCTACGCCACCGATCATATCCTTCTTGCCTTTTTTGTTGTAAAAAAACCTTTTTCAACACCTCTGACTGGGCTCCCCGCACCGCGGGGGCTGTCGGTAGCTAGATCCGCCCTGGATTGTACATTTAAGTCTCAAGCAGTAAGCATTGCCTATATTCGTTAGTTCAATATTACATTTTTAGGATGATAGGTTTTGCGTGTTAAAAAAAAAAAGAAAATAAGAAATTATCAAATTTAACAAATCTTTTTTTTTCACTCTAAGAATTGGATTTCAAATTGAATGCCAAATCAGTTTCTGAAAAAAAGGTATTTATGTAGGGCACTTAAACCCAAAAGAATCAACACTGCAGACCTGCTGCTATCTTGTGGGATTTTTAACAAGGTCCGCTTTCATAGTTTTAACGATTTTTATCACTTCATAGAGTTCATAACGGTGCGGTGTCGCTGTTGAAAAAAATGAAATAGATTCTTTTCCCATCCTAAAATTCCAATTTTACATTTAAAGTTGCGTGCGAACACTTGGGTGGGTAACGTTGTCCAACGAACTCGTCCTGGGCATTGGTAAATGAACACGTGTACCGAATTTCAACTAAATTGGTCTACCTTTACTCAAGTTATCATCATCAGTCGATTTTGTTTCGGTCGTTTTTTGCGGATTTACTCCCGGACTCACGGAGCTGTAACTTGAAATAAGGAACTTCGTTCCGAAAAAATTGTGACATGTAAGTAATAATTTATTTATATCCAATTAATTCAGTTTTAAGGGTGGATTGTATGTGCGTAAAGGTACAATCTCAGTCCTTTTTTTACATTTATTTTGGCCGCCGTATTTTATGTTAGAGCTTAAAACTTTCACCATTTTAAAAGCAATAAAACATTATGAATAAAGTTTAAATGTCGACGTCAAAGAGGATGAAGAAACGCGATCACGAAACTAGTATGTTTCGTAAAGTTTTCAACATTTCTTTTTACTACTTTTCTTATAAAATATAGGATGACTTCTGGATTTATATTTAATGGAAGAAGTTCATAAGTTTAATACTAACCAGCTATACTAAAAAGTATTCAGCTATTTAGACCTAACCTAATACATAAAAAAATGCTGATTAATTACTTATTAACTGCTTGCTAATTATTGATACTACATCTGAAAATAACGATGAGGGACTTAAAAGGTAGGCATGAGTTGTATTAATTTTATAGGACTGTCTTGATCAGTGTATTATACAAAAATACTATTAAAATTTAAGATAAAATGATTTATTTCGATAGACAGCCCTTGTAGTACTGTAATATAGCTCAATATCAACAGTAAATTAGTTGTTACTGGAACAAAGTTTAATCCAGTCTATAAAAGTATTGGTGCATTTTATTTTTGTGAATGGTGCAATACCTTCCAAGTTTTAAACTTTTGGATACATTTATAGAGATCGTGCAAAGGCCTGCTAGTTAAAAGAAATTGAATATAATTTTATAGTATTATTAATATTTTTTTAAGTAATTAGTTTAATTATTATTTTATGCCCTGTCTTATACATGTGTATGTATGTATATATCCAATTCCTTAGTTAATGAGTGTTTTTAAATTAACATGGATCTTACGAATTTACCGAGACAGTTACCAACCAATTGTCATTTACAACTTATTAGCGCATTGTTAAAATTATAAATTAAAGTTTTACCTAATAAATTACTAGTTACCTTAAGAATTTAAGTTTTATTAGCTATATGTTAGGTTTTATTAGTGGATGCTAAAACCTTCACGTCCGTCTTAAACAGGCGTCTAGTGTTATGGTGTGATAAATATAAAAAAATACCCGAAATCCAAGCTGGCTTTCGAAAAGGAAAAGGATGCTTGGTGGTTCATATCCATCTACGGCTCCCTAAGAGAAAAATATATGCGACATTTATAGACTTCAAAAAAGCCTTTGATCGGATTTCACACCAAAAGTTATTAGAGAAACTTTACTTGATGGGTCTCAGCGATAAGTATTTGAAATTTGTTAGAAACCTGTACGATAACGCTTGTACTAAAATAAGGTACAATTCTCAATTATCGAAGGACATTGATATAGGTAGAGGCCTCATGCAAGGTGAAAGTATGTCGCCGGCTTTATTTAACCTTTTTACCGCCGATCTGGAAGACTTTTTGAAGTCTAGGGACTGCAAGGGCGTAATTATTAACGGCACTACAGATCTACTGATCTTAATGTACGCGGATGACTTAATCGTCTTTTCGGATTCGCCAGTGAATATGAATCATACAATGGGTGCGCTTCTAGATTACTGTAAAAATAATGAGCTGGAAGTGAACTCGGCAAAGACTAAATTAGTTATCTTCAGTAAGGGTAGACTGTCCCCAAATAGGAGACAGGTTTTCTATAATAATGAAATTATACAGGAGGTGTCCACTTTTAACTACCTTGGAGTAAACTTCTCTAGAAAGGGTGTCTTTGAAACTGCACTGAAGCAGGCCACGATTCGAGGTCGCTCAGCAGCCGGGGTTCTGAGAGAAACTATGTCCAAAGCCAAAAACAGTTCGTTTGATGCGCTTTTAAAGACATACAAGGCTTGCATAGTGTCAACTTTGACTTACGGGGCCCAAATCTGGGCTCTCCGCTATATGGATGACCTAGAGTCGGCCCAGAACGCCTTCTTTAAACATTTTTTCTGCCTTAATAAAAACACAACCCACTACATAGTGAGGGAGGAGTTCGGACTAGAGCACATATCCGTGTTTGTGCTAAAACAGGCGCTAACTTGGCTCAATCATCTGCACGCGCAGGAGCAGGGATCTTTACTCAAGGTCTGCTTTAACATGCTTAAACAACTTGACGCCTCCCCCTCAAATTTCTCTAAATTCAACTGGATGTCTCAGGTTAAACAAATAGTAAATCCACTTTGTGACGACCCTAATATTTTGTTTGAAAACACCATAAATAATAATTTAATCACTGCTATTCTGGAAATTTCTAAGCTCCTACCCTGTTGAGAATTGGACTATAGCTTATATGAACTTTTTTGCTCCAAATGACCTGTAGATATACGATATACCCCATTTTCTATGGCCATCTGAAATTGATACACCCTGTATATATATATATATATATATATATATATATATATATATATATATATATATATATATATATATATATATATATATATATATACACAGGGTGTATCAATTTCAGATGGCCATAGAAAAAGGGGTATATCTACAGGTCATTTGGAGCAAAAAAGTTCATATAAGCTATAGTCCAATTCTCAACAGGGTAGGAGCTATAAGCGAAAATAGACTGTGTTAAAAACAATCGACCTTTACCTTAGAAAACTGAAATAACTCAAAATATATTTATTTTGGAACAATCGCTGGAAAGGGCAGGCAATTTCCTATAAAATGATGTATGTTTTAGTTGACTTGATGCCATTTTAGTGTGACCCAGTGCTGTTTGAAAACAAAAAAATAGATTTTTTCAAAAAATCTGAAAATCTTTGAGCCCACTTATCGATATGACCCGAATGAGAGAAATGCTTACAAAGTTAGGAAAAGTTGGCGCTTTTAATAAGCTTTGAAACGATACCAAATACTTCACAATATTCCAACTCTAAGTGGGCAAACAAACCATCGTTGTAGAAAAAAACATGTCGTGCTTGCAGCTGGAGAAGGGCAAAGAAACGTGACATTAACAGCTGTGGTATCTTTGACAAAAAGATGTCGAATGTGCATTGCTCAAGGTGGCGGCCATTTTGAGGAGCTTCTGCCTTAATATACCATGGTAAGTATATTTTACAATAATAGATCTTCTAATTAGAGAACTAAAATTTCAATTTAACTTTGATTACATCATAATATGATATATATATATATATATATATATATATATATATATATATATATATATATATATATATATATATATATATATATATATATATATATATATATATATATATATATATATATATATATATATATATATATATATATATATATATATATATATATATATATATATATATATATATATATATCATATTATGATGTATACATTTTATTTTCCTTATAAAATTCTTTTATTCTTATGAATTTATCGATATGGTAAAACTTTTTACTTTCTCATATAAAGAGGAAGTATTGTAATGGCCCAAAAATTCGATTTTGTTGAATTTACTCGTTTTGAGGTTGCCTGAGTCCAAAAAAGTGTTGTTTTTTTTTTTTAAATTGTCTGTCATCTGTGTAGACCCATGGAACCTAACCTACTAGACCGATCTTGACGACATTTGGCATACATGTTTAGAAAAATCATATCCCGAGCCAAATTTAAGAAATTATTTTTAACTCCGTATTTGGGGGCACTATCCCCCAAAAACTCTGTATAGACGTGAGAGCCTTCCAGTAAGTCCGTACTTACGAAACATCAAAATCTATAAACCAAAATTTGGACTGTACGTTCTGACGATCGGGAGAAAGAGATGAGGTAACCGAAATATCTTGCCTTGCCCAAATCAAAGGCAAGTCACCTCGCGACACAGACCTATATAGATAAAAGCAAGTATTAGCTATATGAGGTGCCGGGTTACCTGATTGTGATATGGTTCCACGCCTCTCGCTACCGCTCCGTACCCTCGTCGTCAGGTCTAGGAATCTACGAACTTCTTTTCCTTAAATACTCATTAAAACATAATTACTTCCACTCATTGGCACGACGAAACAAACATGGCCACAACAACGCTCACACGACCCGAGAGCCGTCGTAATATGGCGACCACCACGCTCGCCGATCACCCAGGCATTGGCCGGGGGCGGCATGCCGAAGGTCAGGCGCGAATTTCAAGTTACCTCAACTCCAACCCTTCACGACCAAACGTACCGGCCACTTTGGAACGATCGGATCAGAGATCGGTCCAACAAACAAAAATAAAAACAACAAGGAAAACAACAAAAAAACCTAAAGTCACAAGACTACTTCCACGACAAATTTGCCAAAAAAAAAAAAAAAAAAAAAAAAAAAAATTCTAATTAATGACAAAATAATTCAAAAATAAGAAAGACAATGGCTATTGGGCAAGAAACTACGAAAGTTAAAGGAAACGCAACTGTCAAAAAAGAAACGAAAATCAAAAGATAAACTAAAATTTTATAAGAGGGGAAAAATGTTTAATATATTATATATATTAACATATTTATTTTAAATATGTTATATTTGATTTGGAAGTGGACAAAGCTTGACCACTGGACGAGAGAAAATTCCCTTAGCTGTTTTCGCATCAACTACTCGGACGATTTTATCACTACCAGGATAAAGCTTAACTATACGTCCCAACTGCCAGGTAAGAGGGGGAAGGTTATCCTCTTTTATAACCACTAGCGTGTCCAGTTCAACATTAGGTGTTCTTTTGGACCACTTCGAACGATTCTGGAGTGTGTGTAAATAATATTCAGATCTCCAACGCCTCCAGAACGCTTTTACAATGCGCTGTAATAAATCCCAGCGTCGATGAAGAGGTTTTCCAAGGGGTTCACCGATTACCTGTTGCACATTGCTGACTGGCCCTTGGAAGAGAAAGTGACTTGGTAATGGCGGACAAATCCTCTGGATTGTTGCTTAGAGGAACGAGAGGTCGAGAGTTTAGGGTCGCTTCAATCTGAGTATGGACGGTGTAGAACTCCTCAAAAGTGAGAACCTGTTCCCCTACCGCAGTGGCAAGATGACGTTTGACTGACTGAATACCACGCTCCCAACTTCCTCCCATGTGTGGACTCAAGGGTGGATTCAGTTTCCAAGCGATTCCATTCCCAGCCAGTTCTCTTTCCACTAGGGAATTGTAATTTTGGGACGAGACGAACCGATGCTGATCTTCAAGCCTCCTCTTAGCACCTATAAAGTTTGTCCCGCAATCACTGTGTATTTCTGAAACAGGACCTCGACGAGATACGAATCTACGCAGGGCTGCGAGAAAAGCATCAGTAGTAAGCTCCGAGGCGAGCTCTAGGTGAAGGGCTCGCGTGGCTAAGCAAATAAACAAACAAATGTAAGCCTTTCCAATTTTGGCATTACTTAAACCACTGAGCTTAACATGGAACGGACCACCATAGTCCACTCCTGAAACACTGAAAGCTTTTAGTTCTTGAAGACGACACGATGGAAGGTCTCCCATAGTTGGTTTGTGAAGATTTTGGACGTGCCCGAAAACAAAGTAAACACTTAGCAATTTCACGGCGAATAGCATCTCGCCCCGCGATGATCCAATATTTCTGCCTAATTATATTATGCAGTGATAACGGACCGGGATGTAAATAAATTTTATGAAAGTGTCCTATAATTAGTCGAGACAAGTGACAATCTTAGGGTAGTAAAATAGGGTGTCTCACATCATATGACAGATCGGAATGACGAAGGCGACCTCCCACTCTCATGATTCCTGATTGATCAATAAATGGGTTCAAACCCCGAAGACGAGCAGTGCAATCACGACCTTTCAGAATAGCTTTAAAATCTTCCTTTTTTTTTTTTTTTTTTTTTTTAGAATAGAAAAGAATTTATTTCAATATAATAAACATTACATAGTGTTTACAATAGTTTTTATAAAGGTCACAGTTAACAACTTTATCCTTTATCTTTTATAATTTTAAATTATTTTTATTTACATACTATAATACAATAAATAGGAAAAAATATAAAAAACCTATATCTCAATTTGTGGTGGAATAACTATGTAAATGTTGTTATACGGGCAGTCCCCTCTGATAAGCTCTATTGAATATTTTTATTTTATTTATTATTGTTTTAATCGGAAGTCTAATGTTTTGTGTTTAGTAGTGATTAAGTTATTCGACTGCATTTGTTGTGCTATGTTGTTTATTAGATTATTATTATGTCCTTCAAAGCTAGCTAAAAAATACTTGGCTGAATCTATTAGGAACTTATCAATATATTCTATATCTGCTATTTTATGGAGATCTGATAATTTAGTAGATCTAGGCGAATTGGTCGCAAGTCTTAAAAATTTATTTTGGATAACTTGTAGCTTTTTTAGATTTGTGTTGGAAGTGAAACTCCACGAAGCACTAGCGTATACTAATATCGGCCTTACGGCAACTTTATATATAATTAATTTATTTTGAATTGAAAGCTTTGAATCTCTAGAAAGAATTGGAAAAAGTACTTTAATTAGTTTTTTACATTTATCTACAGTTTGGTTTATGTGTGAAGTAAAGTTTAGCTTTCTATCAAGATGGACCCCTAAGTACTTGACAGAGTTACACCAAGGTAGAACTAGCCCATTGACTATGAGATTTGCCGGAATTATAGGGCGCCTTTTTGAAAATAATATTGCTTCGAATTTATCAATATTGGGTTGTAATCGCCAATGTAAGAAATAGTTACGTAGTTTTATCAGGGCTTTATTTAATCTATTTATTATTGTGTCGGTTCTCCATGAGGAACTGAATAAGGCAACGTCATCGGCGAATATGGCTAAATTGACTTGTCTGCAACGGGGAATATCGCTAGTATAAAAACTGTATAATACGGGCCCTAGGATCGAACCCTGGGGTACCCCTGCACGTAATTTTATTTCCTGAGATTTGGAGTTATTGAAATGTACTTGAAATTTTCTGTTTTTGAGATATGAGTGTATTAATTTAATAATGTACAAGGGAAATTTACTCTTTATAAGTTTGTAAATTAGTCCCTTGTGCCAGATGGTATCAAAAGCTTTTTCTAAGTCCACTAGAGCTAATCCTGTATGTTTCTTATGGTTGAAGTTAGTAGTGACATGCTGTACTACTCTAGCAAGTTGACCCTGGGTCGAGTGGCCACTTCTGAAGCCAAATTGCTCATTCGGCAATAGTTTATTCATAGTAATGATATTATTTATTCTGGCTTGTACGACCTTTTCAAATATTTTACTCAAGCCATTGAGCAAACTTATTGGACGATAGTTATATGGTTTCTGAGGATCTTTACCTGGTTTAGGAAATACTATTAATTTAGCTGTTTTCCAGGATTTAGGAAAATAACCGGTCAGTAACATTCGGTTATATAAATAAGTAATATGTACTATTGCTTTTTTGGGTAATTGTTTCAACATTAAATTACTGATACCATCTGGTCCAGGGGACTTACGATTTTTCCTTGTTTTAATCATTTTTTTTATTTCTGTAGGCGATGTTAAACTGACTTCGATGTTATTCGTGTTCTGAATTCTTAAATAATTATTAACAAAGTTGCAAACTGTTCGGTTGTGACGTTCTGAAGTTAAATTGTCGTTCTGAGAGTGAACGGAAGCAAAATGTCGAGCTAAGATATTTGCTTTTTCGTGACTTGTATATATACGTTTATCATTTACAAGGAAAGGTGAATCGGCTTGAGGTTTGTTTTTGAAGTGTTTGACAACTTTCCAGAATGACGTTTGATTTGGTTTAAGCTGTGATAAGAATGTTTGCCATTTAGTGTTCGAATGGAAACTAAGAAGTTTTTTAATGCTATTTTGTAATAAATTTGTAATTTTTATCAGGAGGGGCGTTCGAAATTTATTACATTGTCTTTTGCACCAGTTTTTAATTTTTATTATTATTTTTAAAGGTTGAGGAAATGTATTAGTTATTTGCTTTACGGGACACCTAGAGTGTTTGGCTGCATTTTGTATTAATTCTATAAAAAGTGTAATGTTTATATCTATATCTGTAAAATCTTCCTTGAATTCCTGTAACTGCACTGATTTGACTACCCCCATTTCCGCAGAACGGAGCTCGTCAAGAGAGATTATGCCAAATTTCTTCTGATTAGAATGTTTGCAATTAAATTTAAAACGACGACAATAGGCTATGACTTTCAATAACCGAGACCAAGTTGAAAACCTTGTAATAATACAGTCGAGTGATGAGGGTTCCACTTGGGTATGCAAAGCTATTACGCGTGTTTCCGATTCGACTCCTAACTCCGAAACGTTCTGAGCTCTGACCTTCAACACAGGCTGATGATCTTCAGACTGTACTAGCCACGATGGTCCATGTTTCCACATATCCAAATCAATAAGTTGTTTTGGTAACAATCCTCTCGAGGCCGCGTCTGCCGGATTCGATGTCGTAGGAACGTGGCGAAAACATTGTGGCGATAAGCGCTCTTGAATATAAGCAATACGGCTAGCGACGAACGTTTAATGAGAGTAATATGCGCGAACCATTCCGCTCCGAGTAATAAATCAATCGGCTGAGATTTAAAGAATTCAGGATCGGCTAGTTTTAAACCTTTTAAGTGAGGCCACGACTTCCTCTTAATATCCCTAGCTGGGGTTTGAGTAATCTCATTAATAACAAGAGCTAGGATGTTTAATTTCAATGCTGGACCAGTCTTCAGAGAACACTCCACCGACCCTAACGACATTCTTAATCGAGTATGGGCAAGACCATAAACAGGCATGGCGTTAGCTGAAGCTTGTAGTCCTAATCGATGAAGGCATTCTTTCTTAATAAAGGTCCCTTGACTGGCACAATCGATTAAGACACGAATTTTCTGGTAAATACCTTGGTCAGGGACCGCGGAACCTATTTCAAAGAGGGGGGGCAAAAAAATTAAATATATGATGTGCATTGTGGGTTTAGCATTTTGCTAATAATATTAAACTTTTTTATATTACAAGCACCTCTAAACAATTTTTTTAAGAAAGAGGAGAGGGAAAAATCCAGACGACTAATGAACAGTTTGAAGATAAATGCTCAAGTAGTATGTTTTGGTTTGTTTATTGAGGCTAAATTTCTAAGGGAAAAGAAAAATTAATTAATTAATAATAAAATTTTCAAACGAAGCAATCCTTTAATAAGTTTTAGTTTTTTATAAAAAAGCGTAATGTTAAACATCGATATCTGTAGAATATTTGTATTTAAATATATACTTTATGCGTTTATATAAATAATATTGTACTATACTTGTAAATTATAATTTTATTTAAATATTTTTAGAGATCAGTAAATGCACATGTCCGATGTTAGTTGTTCTTACTATTTTTGAGTACATAAAATTTACAACAATTTAAGTCTAACGGCAACTTTGTACGTCCAATATTTCCCGAGATATGGCACTTTAAAAATTGGAAATTTTTTTGCTCTCGTTTCGGGGCGAATATCAGCGTAAAAATATTAACCTACGAGAAATGTTATAAGGAATAAAGTTTTAGTAAATATAATTGGCTTCCTTTAAGGTCCAATGAAAACTATGTACGTCCATCGAACAACTAACATTGAGCAGCGCATAGTTTACAAGGCATCAACAACTGAAAAAAGTCCCACAATTTGTCACATGTTATGCAGCTAGCACAGGTTTTTCGAAGCTACAAACGTAGGATCACATTACTCATTACTTTAACACTCTAACTGGTCCGAACTACATACAACAAAAAAATCAGAACTACATCACGCTTTGCCAATTTAATGTCTTATTTTACTGGCCTATACCTATATATTCATTTATTTATCTAGAATAAATAGGTAATTTAACAATAACAGAGGGGGGGCGTTGCCCCCCCTCTGTTAACTGTGGGGGGGCGGCCGCCCCCCCTGCCCCCCCTGTTCCGCGGTCCCTGACCTTGGTGATCCTTCACTTCTACTACAGCCGTTCAAAGAAGAACAGCAGTATCAGTTGTTGGCACTGATGTCTGCACTGCTGCAACAAGAGGTCCTGGACTACGAGTAGTTTCACTCGACGATGACGACTTAGTTTCTACTGCATTAGGCTTTCCAGACTTAGCCGTCGATTTGGATTGACATCCCGTGTTGAAATGCAACAAGTCATGATGTTTACCACCACATGAACACGTGGATTTCGAGGTACAATGTGCAACGTAATGTCCATGAACCAAACATGCAATACAAAGTCCCTTAGACTTAGCTAGGCCAAGTCTGCTTCGAGGGTTCATCTTCAAAAATCGATAACACTTGACTAACAAATGACGTCCACCGCACGCTACGCACTGTTCGCTAAGACTCTTAGATAACACTGGTGAGGCATCAGTAGTTGTGGCAAACGACGAGGTGTTTTTTGGAGTCCTTACAGTGTCCCATGTCTTCTTCCATTCCTGCTTCTTCTTAGCTTCACCTGGTGAAGGTTGAGCGCCTTCCACCATTTTGGACTGTTTCTGTAAGAAACAAATAAATGTGTCCAAATCTGGTTTCTCCACGCCGATAGTTTCCTCCTTCCAACGTTCTCTTAAGCCACCGTCAAGTTTGCGCTTTAAAAGAAACAACAATACGAGGACCCAATTATCGACTTCATGGCCTAAGGCGCGCAGAGCACCAGTATACTCCACGACGCACGATATAAATGTTTTCAGTGCCTTCGAGTCACGAGATACCGGGGGATGATCTATGAGAGCCCCTAAATAGGCTTCCGCCAGTGCTGTACGGTCATTGTAAACCCTTTCCAGCTGGCCCAAGGCTACCGTGTAGTTGGCAGCGGTGAGGGGCAGCGATGACACAAGTGCCAAAGCCTCCGATTTGAGGCAAGAGCGAAGAAATATAAATTTTTGGATGTCAGGTAGATTTTTGTTATTGTGAACCGTAGCTTGAAAAAAGTCGTAAAATTTAGACCACTCCTTCAGTTCTCCACTAAACTCGACTAACTTGAGTTTGGGAAGCGAAACACCGATTCCCTGAGGCTCTACGCTACAACTAGAATGACTAGCGACCAGACTGCGATCGAGGCTCGACTCTCCCTCCGGACACGCGTCGAACATCACAGCCTTTACCTCGTAAAACGTCGCACCAAATACGTCTAACTCCTTTACCAGGTTAAGTTTGGTGGGACCAGGATTATCCTCGGTCGGAGCTGGAAGTTTATTATACAGCACATTTAGTTTTTCCACTGTAGTATTAAATTCTTGAAAGAGTGGTTCAAAATCAGAGGACATGGCGCGGAGGACCGCTTTATGTTTTTTATTCTTACGATCCTTTTCAAATTCATTAGCTACCTTCAGAACAATACCAAGACGAGATTTAAGTGTTGTTACTTTAAAGGTGAGCTCTTCTAATACTCCCATTGTAACGAAAAACAAAATATATATTTGAAGAAGGGAAACAATTATCAAAGATAAAGTTAATTAATAACTAAACCATTTAAATTGTAGGTAAATACAGTTATTTAATTCAAAACAAATTAAATAGAAATTAATAATCCAAATGAGAATTGTATGATTATAAGTCAACAAGTGGAACCAAGGTCAAATGTCAAGTAAAAATAAAATAAACAATTTGACAAAAAATTAATACATATTGGCTCAAGAAATTTTTTTAAAAAGTGCAAGATTTCCAGGGCTGACATGTACATAAGAAAACCAATAAATCAGCTTATCAGGCTTTACCTGATTTATAATAAATAAAAAAGACAACGAGAGAAAACAAAAAAATAATAACTTTCCAAACCTAATTTGTTTGTCTACACAAAAAGGCAAAAGAAGGAACAATAAAATAAATGAAATAATCTTTAATTAGCGTAATAACTTCTATGCTAATTTTAAATTAAAATTCGACTACCTTCAACTAATAAAAATAATAAATAATATACGAGTAACTTCTCAAAAAGATGTACGAAAAATTATAATAATACGTAGAATAATAATTATTCAAATAGACTTCGTAGGGATATTTTATTCTTTCTGTTGTCAACAAACTTAAGAGAGGGAGAGAAATTTGTTTTGTAGGGACAAATTCTAGGTTGGCAGCAATGACAAAGAGGGAAATTTCCCTCGGCGTAGGTAATTAAAATGAAAACTACCCAAGATTAATAAAATTGAATAAAACCGCCTCAAAAATCGTTTTAAATTAAAAAGTTTTAAATTTAACAGAAATACAAAAACAGAAGAAAAAAATAGACTACCTAATCAGTCATAAAATATAATATAATATGGAACTCGCACCGAATGAAAGGGAGTAAGGAAAATGTTTCAAATATAATCCAACTGAACCTACTCAGCTCTATCAACAAAAAGAAAAGAAATAATTCTAATTTGAATCTAATTATAATATAATAAGATGCAGAAATAATCTCTGAAGTCCAGGAAATATTTACACCCAAATATAAATTAAAATAATCACTTAAATCTTCAAGAAAATTGTTATTCAAACTGACCCTCAGTCTCTTGTCTTTAAATTAATGATTTTCTGAAGAAATAAAATAATCTTCTAAAAGATATTTATACCAAAAGCTTGTCTGCCAATTGGGGAACGATTTAAGCATAAATTAATTAAATAATGACTTCAGACTTAGAAGTTAGTGGCCGAAGTACCTACACTGCACTTAGTCTTCTCTGTAAGTCTTAATAAAATGAAATATAAAGATAATTTCTAACACTTTTTGGTACTAAAAGTTGCTCACTAGTCGTCTGGTGGATTTAAGACCAAAATATTCATAATATATTATTTCACTTTAAGAGCAAAAGTCAAGATGTAAGTTGTGGATTGAGTCTGTTCTAATCTTCTCCAAATGATCAAAAATATCAATTAATATTAAAATATTCTGCTCTATAAAGTTAGAATAAGCTCTGATGTACAATTTACAAACAACTTTGTGATACAAAAACTTTGAATTTGGGAGATAGGTGACTAAATACACGAACCTACTATCAGACGATCGGGAGAAAGAGATGAGGTAACCGAAATATCTTGCCTTGCCCAAATCTAAGGCAAGTCACCACGCGACACAGACCTATATAGTTAAAGCAAGTATTAGCTATATGAGGTGCCGGGTTACCTGATTGTGATATGGTTCCACGCCTCTCGCTACCGCTCCGTACCCTCGTCGTCAGGTCTAGGAATCTACGAACTTCTTTTCCTTAAATACTCATTAAAACATAATTACTTCCACTCATTGGCACGACGAAACAAACATGGCCACAACAACGCTTACACGACCCGAGAGCCGTCGTAATATGGCGACCACCACGCTCACCGATCACCCAGGCATTGGCCGGGGGCGGTATGCCGAAGTTCAGGCGCGAATTTCAAGTTACCTCAACTCCAACCCTTCACGACCAAACAAACTTTGAAAAAAAGGAACAACTGTTTTCTCGAAAACAGTTTTGAGAATGATTTTAATGCAAAAATTCTAAAATGCAGTCCATTTAAATGCAAATCCAACCATATAAGCGGTTTTCCCGGGAGAATCTAGTTCCAAAGAAAATAGCTTTCAACTCTTCTCCCATCCCCCCTAGATGATAAGCCCCCCAATAATTTTAAAAATTCGGCACCACTGATGAGTGAGATTGTGTGTTTGTAAGTCTGTAGATATTATGTGTAATATTTAAGAGAGTAATTGTTAATATATGCAAATGTAAGAGGAAATATAATTATATGCAACTGGTTAATGTTAATAGATAATAATGATAATGATTACAGGCCTGAGAAATTGAAAAATACATTCTAATAATATACCATTTTCTTTTATTTCTTCAGGGGTATTATTATAATAAAAGAAAGATTATTATTAAGTTATTTATAATTATAATACCTTGGTGCTTCAGAAATATTGCGTCAAATTATTATTTTTATTTTTATTTTTTTGTTATTTTTTATTTAGGAATAGATTTTTCTTTAATAATCCCTTAGACGGCAATAGTGTGAAATATAATTTTACAGCTTTACGAGCCTTAACAGAACAACAACAATTTATTAGGTTTTTTTTTTTTTTTTTTTGAAAACTATTCTTCAACATTTTTTAAAAATACCTATGTTTATTACATTTTTTTCGGAAATTAAATTTTTATATTCTTAGGGTAGATTTACAAGTGAAAGTAACACGTAGCACTGTATTCTCTAGATTTGTTTACTAACAAACAATAAAGAGGTAACTTAGAAGTCCTATCTCTTCATAAGTACCACGACTTTATTTTATTACGGTTATACTCATAAAAATATATATTTTATTGAAGTTATTTATTTTTGAATAGATTTTCTACATTAAAAATGAAAATAAAATAAAGTCCTCTATAAATCCTCTATAAAGTCCTCTATAAAGTCCTTTATAAAAATTCTAGAGTGGATGTTTTAATCTTATGTACCATTTGTACTTATAAAAGGTTAATGTTTGGTCTCTAAATATATAAATTGACTTTTATAATAGCAGGGTATTAGTGAGATTATGTGCTTAAGTAAGTCTATAGGTATATAATTAATGAAGATCGTATGAGTGCAATTGTTGTTTCATCAGGATTATGTAAATATATACTTCTGGTTAGTGTTAATAGATTATAATGTACAAGTACCTTATTTTAGGCATGATGATTTACCTCGAGGGACAAAATGTTTAATAAAACTATATAAATAATAATGAAATAGCTTCAGCTATTTTTTTTTTCATCCCATTCCTGACCCACGACAAAACACCATCATTAATTATAGAGGACTTTGTTTTCTTTCCTTTTTTAATGTAGAAAATCAATTAAAAAATAAATAACTTCAATAAAATATAAATTTTTATGAATATAACCGTAATAAAATAAAGGCGTGGTACTTAATCAAGAGATAGGATATCTTAGTTACCTCTATATTGTTTGTTAGTAAACAAATCTAGATAATAGAGTGCTACTTGTTGCTTTCACTTGTAAATTACCCTAAGAATATAAAAATTTAACTTTCGAAAAAAATTTAATAAACATAGGTATTTTTAAAAAATGTTTAAGAATAATTTTCAAAAAAAAAAACCTAATAAATTGTTGTTGGTCTGTTAAGGCTCGTAAAGCTGTAAAATTATATTTCACAGTATTTCCGTCTAAGGGATTATTAAAGAAAAATCTATTCCTAAATAAAAAAATAAAATAATAATAATAAATAATTTGACGCAATATTTCTAAAGCACCAAGGTATTATTTTAAATGGAATTTTCTTCACATTGATACGTTTAAATGACAATGAATACAAAATAATAAAAGTTAATTAGGTGGGTTATAAGTTAATCTATGCATATAAACTTACTTAATTAATAAGTGTAAGGGGAGAGGAAAAACTAATGAGGGCGAGGGCTCTACGACAGGGGAGAAATGATGGGTTCCTCACAGCGCCTTGTTTACAGCCTCACTGATCTCGCTACAACCTTGTACAGTTGCCCTACACAGGTAACGTAGCTCCGCCTTCATTCACCTGCCAACCTAATCGATATCGACAGTACCCCGATTTTAGGCACCTTGCGCCCTGGACAATTTTATAGCACCCTTTTATTTTTTGATTGACCGAGGAGGGGGATTGTTTTTTATGCCGGAGAGCCGACAAGCAAAAAATAAAATTTTCGATTACGAAAATTTGGTGCCTTCTCAGTGAAGGCACCCTCGGCAAATGTCCATCGGTAAATCCGGGCCTGCAACAGTGTAGCTCCCACCCCCCTCCATGGATGAAATATAATATATAATTCTGACCACTGGAGAAACATTTTTAAATATTAACTTTCAGAAGAAAAGTAGAGGGGTTTTACTTGAATCATCTCATGCCTGGGTTTTAAATTGGAAATATCTTTTATATATAAAGGTGTTGCGCATAAGCACCTTCACAGAAAAACCTATGAATCTACATCAAATTTCTGACCAGAAATGTCGGCCTCCCCCCTGCCCATAGGCATAGGTGCCCATGCTTAAAGTAAAGTAATAATTTACAAAATAACAATTAGTACATACTCTTGTTTGGTACAAAGGGGGAACAAAGGGGCCAGGGTGGGGTACAAACTAAATTTAGATTGCATGGCGAGCTCTATACTGTGTAGTAACTGCAATAAAGGAAGTAATATAGGGGGGAGTTAATGTAAAAAAGCAAGGTTTACTATTTACATCACATATTTTAAAATCATTCAAAAACAAATTTTAACTTATCAAATAACATCTAAAACCAGATTTAACTTAAACATTTAAAAATTAGAATCATTAAAAAAGGTTTACTTTATCTTAAATATGAATTGTGCTGTAGAGTGGTGTTTTGTAAATTATTACATATTCAAGGAGTAACTTAGTCCAACACACGTCTATGTTTAACAGTAACTAAATACTCCGACAGTATTTTAATCTATCTAGTCTACAAAGCTTCCAGTTGCTTTAACTCGAAAGGTAACATTGCTTTTTCGGAGTCCTGATCTATCCTACTTAAATCAAAATGCTCTTCATGGTCCATTACTGTTAAATTATTCGAATCAGCTGTTTTATCTTCACTCCTTTACGCTTCGGAAATATGGGCGCCTAGGTAAGTTGAACCTCTCGACTCCGCCCAATCTAAATATTTTAATTCTTTCTTCTATTGGCCTCGTTCAACACCCTACCATTTACTCCGCGTGGAAACTGGTACAAGATCCATAGCTCTTAAAATGTTTAAACAAATGACTGAAGCTAACATTGTCAAATGTTGACAAATGTTGAAGATAAATCCTCAAAATGTTGGCAATGAATGATGATCCATTACCATCCATAAGTCTTAAAACTCTTGATGATTTCGTTACTAAATCTTTTAACATAGGTTCATTTAATTGGGTTTCGCAATGTAAACAGTTTTAGAGCCTATGGGATTCTCTGGAGATTTAACCCTTAATTATAATAGGTTTAACTCGACATCTAATAGTATAATTTGACAGCTTGAGAATTATTTACTATGTTGCGACATTCATCGACAACAGCACTCGCCTCTCTTGCGCTCCGTCACTTCTTTCCCTCTCTTAGCGGACGGATACCTTCGCTCATCTATTTAGTTCTCTTCAAAGAGATTAATCAGTCAAGCCAGGCTAGTGTAGTAGTCAGAGTCAGGCTATCTAGTGCCACTCAAACATATTTTTACCACCGGAAACAACCTTATCTAATTTTTGACAATGCAGTTTGTTCTGCTTGTCTAAATGACATGGAATCTGGATTCAGCATACTCTATCCTTGGAAAAATCTCCTACCTTAATTGAATTTCTCTCTCTAGCAGATCTTTTTTCCACTCTGATGACCAAAAAGCGGCGGCTTTATCTACGTGTATCTCTGCAGCTCCTTCCACCCAACATCAAATTATCTCCTAACTCATTTATTTGTCTGCCATAATTTCCTCTTATTTTTATGTATGTAGCTCTATATCTTCAACTACTCAAAGATATAACCTATTTTTATTATCTTATCCCTTGTATTATTATTAGCATCTATTATTAAAAAATATATATATAAAAATAATGAAAATACCTTATAATAAAAAAAAAAAAAAAAAAAAAAAAAAAAAAAAATTTATCAAAAGTTATATTTTTTGATTCTCTTTCTGTTATTAATCAACAGTTTGAATACATTTTGAATGCGTCTGAGTTCCCCTGTTTTACGTCCTCTATCAGTTTTTAATGTCGTTTTTATTCAGTCAAATGATCTGTTTGACCTTTTTCTGCCTTAACCTTTTTCGGACTTGTACTCTACTATTTCTCGAGACTTTGGTAATGAAATAAATTATAACTACTACTACTTCTATCGTAATCGAATCTATATTTATTGACTGTTAATTTATTTTATTTTATGTCGACACACCAATGTTACGTAGTTTGGCGACGAAAGGAATTTATGTTAAAGGTTGAGGTTATGCATCCTATCTCCTATTATCGTTATAAATTGCCTTACTAAGAAAAAAACTTCTTATCCAACCCAAAAATATAATTGATCTATGTGCGATTTATTTAATTCCACACATGCCACACGATCATCGTGGGTCAATGTATGAGTTCCTAATTGGGGTTATAATATAGGAACCGATTATAGGTAGGTAAAGGTATTCCACACTAAAGAGGCTTGCATAGGGAGAGTGGGGGTGTGTGCTGTAGGTCGTACCTCGGAACCTACGACCCCCCACCACCAGTCCGCAAACAGACGCCAGCTAACATGGGTATCGGCAATATTAATCCTTCCAGATTGACACAATTACGCTTTTAGATCGTTATTCGTTACATCGCGAATTATTAGTTTGTTTGATATCTTATACTCTCCTTGTAAACTTTATATTTTAAATGATTTAAAATAAACAACATCAAATCCATATATTTTTTTAAGTACTAAAAATAATTTTAAAATTCATAATTTTTTATTTATAATAAATTTAAATTCAAATTTATCATTTAAGATAGCATTTAGCTACCTTGAAATGATCTTTATAGTGTTTAATGAAAAGGAAGATTGTTTTTTAGACATTCTAGACCCTGTAGAGTATAGAGGAAACCGAGGTAGGGTAGGTTGGGTAGCTCTTAGCTCCTTGAGGGAACACCGAAGCTTAGCCTCCCCACTCTTACGCCCTCTATTAACTCCACATTTACCATTTAATTCCTTATTCCACCCCGTAACCGTTTTAAGAACATCTCTACCTCGGTTAATGGATATTGGATTTCAAATACCCCTTTGAAGCAACGGAAGTCTTAAATTTGTAATTTAATCTTTGACTATTCTATAATAATTTGACTTTGCTCGATCATTCTTTTCCAAAAATATAAGAAAGAAAGAGAAAGTAGAGGGTACTGGAAACCTGTCCAATAAAAGGGTTCCTCACCCATATACTAACAATTTATGGCTGGAAGGGGGGCCAGTATTTAGCATCAAATTCGAAAATTGATACCAAAACAAGGAAGGACAATGTTGTAGGTTTATCTAGGGCACCCCACTCTTTGACCTGAACCCCCCCCTACAACCATTTCTTTCATCGATTTCGGGAGTCGCACAGTGCACTAGGTGCCAGTTAGGTTTTAGCTCTCAAACTGCGTTGCTTCTCCCCACCACCTAGGTGACAACCTGACACACTCCGGAATGAAAAAACCGTAACGTAAACGCGTTGAAAAAAAGGTATTTACAAAAAAAGAAAAAATAAATAAAAAAATAAAAAATAAATTGTAGTTTTTTTTTATTATTTAGCATAAGAATTGTAAATACAATAAGATGTATTAATATTAGTGGTAGATTTGATGTTTTTATTGATTTGGTTTGCAAAGCAGGATTACATGGATGGATCAAATGAACTAAAGGGGTGCGAAATGATGGACTCACGTCCATAACGTCGTACTTCACATGTGTTTTCACCTAGTATTTTTAACACTTTTTTTGGGGGGGAATTAAGTTATATTCCCTTTAGTTGTTGAGTAAGGAAAGAATGAAAGAAAGGGAGAAAATTCTGACTCTCTCTCTCTTTTTTAACATTTTATTTAATTATCGCAACTACAACTACAATACAATATTGTTATAAGCAATACAGATGTGCGACTTGAGACGACTCTCTCTCTCTATCAATGTATTCATACATACACACCACGCGCGCGCACACACACACAAACAGACACACATACACACGCGCGCGCACGCACACACACACAAATATATATATATGTTTGAACGAGATAAAATGTATAATATTTTTAATAATTATTTTTTTACTAAGTTTTAGTTGGAACTTGAACTTTTTATTATTTTGTAATGAAGTAGTTATAGAATATTTATAAAAAAGTATATGCTGTAATTATGCTGTCCACAAGTATTTAACTTATATTATTTATTTAATTTATCTTAAGAAATAAATATTTTAATTATTTTTTATCTTACTATTTTATATCCTTTTATAAAACTGTCTTCGATAAAATTGTTATAGTTAATTTTTTATTTACAATCGTGTTTTATTATTTCTCTTATTACCTTACATACAATACAAGATTAATTACTTATTAATAAATTTTTGGAAAGTAATTAAGATAACACGTGTTAATTAATATTATGATCGTCTAATAAAGATTAAATATAATTCCCAACAAGAATTTATAGATTTTTTAATTTCTTCATTACGTAATCATATCACCTTAACATTAGGTAACGAATAAATGAATAATCGAAAACATTAACTCTACTATTTCTTGTTGCATTAACTTATTTTATTACATTATAGAATTATTTATTTATCCCATTTATTAAATTATGTAATTATGTTATGTATAGACTAATAAGATTATTTAATAAATATTTTTTTTTATAAATTTTTATCTTTGTTTTAACTTTTATCATTATAATTATTTAGTAAAAATAATAATCGAAACAGTTTCTTTTTTGCATATTCATTTTATATTATATTTTGGCGAAACTCCAAATACACATTCAATATTAAAAAAAAAAAGTGTTAAAAGAAAGTAATAACATTTTCTATAAGTTTTTAGTTGAAGACTTACAGAGAATTGATTGAATAAGTCATTCATAAGTTTTTATCAATGGGCTTGAATGTCAAGGATAGCTTATTTTTTTGTCTATTCGATGCTCTATTTTTATTTTGAAAAACTTAAGGAATGAATTACATTTTTTTTTTTTTTTTTTTTTTTTTTATATAGAAAAATTGTGCATATAAAATTGTGATAATCACTATATTATTTCTGATTGAATCGCAGCTCTACAATCACACATTGTTGAGAATTACTTGTTTTTAAAAGGAAACCCCTATTTTAATCACCTCTTAAGCAAATCACCTTTTTTATAAACCATATAGCCATGCTATTGTAAAGAAGTACTTAGTGTACTGCTGACACGCCTGAATTCAAGGTGCAAAGCAAACACTGTCTGTAAAGACGTACTTAGTGTACTGCTGACACGCCTGAATCCAAGGTGCAAAGCAAACACTGTCTGTAAAGACGTACTTAGTGTACTGCTGACACGCCTGAATCCAAGGTGCAAAGCAAACACAGTCTGTAAAGAAGTACTTAGTGTACTGCTGACACGCCTGAATCCAAGGTGCAAAGCAAACACAGTCTGTAATGAAGTACTTAGTGTACTGCTGACACGCCTGAATCCAAGGTGCAAAGCAAACACTGTCTGTAAAGAAGTACTTAGTGTACTGGTGACACACCTGAATCCAAGGTGCAAAGAAAACACAGTCTGTAAAGAAGTACTTAGTGTACTGCTGACACGCCTGAATCCAAGGTGCAAAGCAAACACTGTCGTTGAATCTCAGATAGGTCAGACAATTACTGCGTTTCCATGAGTTTTAAAAACAGTTTTCATAACAATTTTAGAAACTTTTAAACTCCTAGACTAGTTATAGTTAAGTCAGGTTATCATATCTCGGCTTATCATACCTACTGCTCATATCTCAATTCTTTTGTAAATTCAGTACCGGTTTCCATGCAATTTTTTCAAAACAGTTTCAGTACAAAACCAAATATTTGCAATTGTGACCTTGAACTTAAAATGTTTGGAAATCACCGTTTCCAACGGTTTTAAAAACTCGTGGGAACGAAGTAACTAGTACCTAGTTCTGTGAACAGTAGACCTCGCGACGTCCAAAAATGAAAAATCCTTTACGTCGCTTGTAATGACTTCAAGGATAATTCCTGCTAAATTTGGAAGTGAGTCAAATTTAGGCTATAAAATTTGACGACAAACAGAAAACAAAAAAATTTATTAATAATTATTTAATAGTTAACAATTTGATTAACTAATTAAGTAGTAGTTAACAAATTAATTAACTAATGACTGATTATTGTATTGTAGCCTGTATTAAATAATTTGTGAAAGTTTCGGCTTTCTAAATAGTCGGGGAGTTGGTTACATTTAGTTTACAAGATTAGAAGACGGATCAACCAATAAAATTATTAACATATCAATAAATAGTTAATTAATTAATTAACTATTAACTGATTATAGTATGGTCGTCGGAAATAAATAATCTGTGCATGTTTCAGCTTGCTAGGTAGTCAGGAGTTAGGGCAATTTAGGTAACAAGATTTAGAGGCAAGTGGAAGTAAAATAAGATAAATACGCAGAATGACTTAGAACAATAACAAATAATCTTAACAATTATGAAGTATGCATACATATTCTTGTCGGCGAAAGACAAAAGAGACTTTTAGCTAATGAACAGTAAGAAATTAAAAAAGAAAAATGGCGATGTGTATTATAGTAAAATAATAAATAATGTGTTGGGCGCGCAGCCTGAAGGATGCCGGCCTCTTAACTCTCAATCGACGGTGTGAGGCCGGGTTCGATTCCCTGCTGGGAAGGTAATTTTTATGGTAATTCTAAACATTTTTTAAGCTTTGCTCGGTCAATTATTTAAACTGATGATCACATAGCGTTGATCGGCAAACAATACCGCCTAACTACATTTTTTTTAGGATATAGAGTTTTTAGTATCGTTGGAAAGCTCTCGCGGAGGCGGATTGAACTAAGTATTAATTAGTTTGATGAAAAATCAACAGATGGCAGTATACAAAAAGAAGCAATTCCGCTTATCTCAGCCCAATTAGAAATAGCGCTCATCTACTTGAATTGTGAAGGGAGACGACATGCTGTTGGTAAGTACTTACTTTTTTTAATATTTCTTTTAAGAAACAATAAATCTTACTAAAAATTTGTATAATGATTAAAATGTACCTCCTGCTCAAGGCAGTAAGGTTATTAAAGTAAATAAAAATCGCTATTTCAGTAAAATAAGTGGTTAATTGATGGTTTGTATATAGGCGGTATTAGATCATACATAATTCTTTGAAAATTGTACATAAGCGGTATTATAAGAAATGGGTTTTTTCACTAATGCAGATAGGCGTTATTAGAATAGGAATAATTTACTATGATAGGCATAAATTTTACACCTAATATTTATTTATCAATGCTGTTTTGTGTTTAAAAAACTATATAAAATTATTAATAATAATCCGATAAAGTGTCTCTTAGAGTGATTGAACTCAAAAAATAAATAGAAGATGCCTTGCTGGGTATATTCACGTTCAACGGTGAAATAATGTTAGAGTGAATTATAAACTTTGAGAATTGTTTTGTTTTAGAACAGAAAATAATATTGTCGCAGGGAAAAAAGATGGTCAGAATGGCCATTGAAAAGGCGATGACATCGGTGGCAGAGGACAGAATTGCAAGTCATGATACAAGCACTTCACAACCTCCTGTATCAGCAGATGAAGTTGCAGAAAAAATATTTTCTGATCTTATACAAATAAATCAACTTTGTCTAAACTCTGATCAATTAACTATATTCCTTAATAATGATGAACAGGTATTATCTCTTCCTCTTTCAGTAATCTCGTTTACGCATTAGACTTTGAAGCATCAACTTTTGCTTCCTCCGTCCTCGACACGTTGAAAAACTTTTTGATGAAGATCCTAAACCCATCATTCTCTGGGCAGATGGATACGGATATCAAAACCGAAATGCAGTTATCTCCAACGCCTTACTTAATCTTAGTATGACAAGGAATATTACTTTACTTTGGAACAAAACTTTTTAGTCAAAGGTCACACTCAAATGGAGTGTGACTCCATGCATAGCATGATAGAAAGAACATTAAAGAATAACGAAATATTTCTTCCGAGCCAGTATGTAACAGCAACCAAGGAATCCAGAAAACACTTTTTCCATACGAGGCAAAATGTCTACAATACTCATTCTTTAAAAAATATTCCTATCCAAAAACATAAATGTACCCATCCATTCGCCCAAGCAAGAAAGTTGGGGATACTACCGCTCCTGACATTAGTGCTATTAAATACATCCCGATAGGAGAAATACAAGTAAAATTTCACGATTTCAAGAGTACTTAGAACCCACTTCCGAGACCGCGGAAAATTGAATGTACCGGTTCTCGGGAAATCCTCGAAAACCATCAGAGTTATCAAGAAATTTATAATTACCTTATACTATATTGTAGACAATTTTATGAGCTATTTTGATAAATTTAAATTCTTATTGAGATGTTTGCTCAAAATTTAAAAGTGAGACCTATTTTTCAAGATAGAGCCCATAAATTTCCTCAGAACTTTCAGGAATTTTGATTTGTTAATTTACAAGCATCAATAAACAACTATGATAAATATCAAAACTTTACCAGATATTAACCATTTACACCCGCAATTTTTTTGTTGTTGACTGCTGCGGCACGTCTATTGTTGGTGGGTGTTATTGCAGTTTTAGTTATGAAATAACTCAACTAAAGACATTTTTAAACACAACTGACAACTTTATTTCAGATATAAAACATTCTTTTTTAGATCAGTTATAAAAGATAAACGCAATTGGACAAAATTAAAAAAAAAAATCGAAAGAACATGTATTAAAGAACAATTTAAACTATATTTTGACAAGCTGTTTCAGGAATATTACAGATAGACTGTTAGGACTAGAGGTGGGTAATAACTGTTATTTGTTATTGAGGACGGTAACTAGTTATCACGTTCCCGTCCTCAACCGGTAGCAGGTTCCTTGAATAGGTTATTTGGGTAACAGGTTCCACTAGTGTCTTAATGAGCAAAAAAAAAGGTCCTCGAAAGTAAAATACCTTTGATGGAATTGTACTAATTTTATAGTGAAGATATTTACGCAGCTTGAAGATTCTACAAAAATTCTATAAAATACAAATATTAATACTTTGAAATCCAATGAGTGGGATCGCAGTAAAGATCTATTTAAAATTTAACAAGCAAAATATGTTTGTCCCAATTTCTATAGGATCTTTACTTAATTTGACCGAGCTCTTAAGTTCACATTTACAGCCAACAGAATGCAGCACTGGTTCCAACTTCACATAAACTGGACTTCACCGTTCATTTTAACACTTCGCGATTAATTCTAAATGTGGTATAATTTTTTTTATTTGGCACGTATTAAACAATAAATATTGTACTAAAGGAGATACTGCATCTCTATATTAGGTACTTCTTTAGATTGTTACTCCCCTGCTCTTTTTTAGAATATAAATGACTTTGACTAAACAACTATTAAGACAGAGGGATCCAATGTTCTTTGGGACAAAAGAATATCACACTTCTGTTTTTATAAGGGGAGGAAAAGTCTAAAGAAGAGCATTCCGTACCTTCTTTAAATTGTTACCCCTTCTTATTTTTTTATAAAGGGAGTAACAATCTAAAAAAGTACCCTATATTAAAAACCCTAGGAGCAATTTTGCCATTCATCCACTTAATTAAACGGAAAACATTGAGTTGTTTGTTGAACTTCACACAAATGAATTAGTAAGATATGATGAATAGCCACCTGAAAAATTCTTTTAAAGAGTCATTTAGAAGAGGGGATTAAGATTGCTTGAATATGTCCACTGGAATGGATTTAGATTTACTTGGAGCTGTTGACTGTAGACAACCAGCTAGACTACAGTGGTATCCGACTATGGCCTCCCCTAGATCATGTCAATTATTATCTTACTCTCAGTAATGAGAGAGAGAGGAGTCTAACCCTGCACAATTAAAGTCTCTTCTCATGGTCAACCATGGTAGTCATGGATTTTTTAAAATACCTTTAAGCTAACTAAATTTTTTTAAAGTTATGGTTCGCTAAAAGTTCAACTGTTGGAATTACCATAAACATTTAGGTTCACCGGTGAATACAGACTTCATCTGAATTAATAAAATCGAAATTCTTTCCAGGCATATTCACTGACCCTATAACTATTTAATTGTGTTGTGTAGGTCCGTTATTCAACCTTTAGGAGGTGCTCACTTAGAAATATTTTTACAAGCTGCCTTCTTGATTCAAGATGGTGAAGATTTTTGTAGTCGATGTGATATTAACTCAGAGACCATTGGTTCTAGACCAATTAATGGCTTAATGTTGACTAAAAGATCTAATGATAAAATAAGTTAGGAATTCAGTGCATTGGCTTAAATGGTTGACATATCGTAACATTTTTGGCTTTACGGTGAAATACGGGTTACGAATGATTTAAAATCCGACAGGATTTAAATCAAACCAAATAATCATCAATTTAAATCGTCTTTGTGTTTTAAAGGGTGTAGTTCATGAGTTGCTTTCAGTTTCACTTAAAGTAGTTAATTGAGCTACAAAATAATTAAATTAAGAAGTTTAATTTTGTTTTCGCTTCCAATCAACATCGGTCAACAACCCTGAAAATGTTTTCAGTAATGGAAGCGAAAGATCGGAATTCTGATCATTCGTAATTAGTATTTTTTCGGACACCAAGAGACTTATTACGTAAAAACAATCGTTTGCTTCATTAAATATTACACATTTTCAAAAGAGAAATGTGAAAGGGTAAAAATCATTACTCTTCTACGATGGTTTTTTGTTATAGAAGAAGTGTGAAGTAAATGATTTGAGAACAACCGTCATCGTGGGCACCTAGACATGTTTGTGTTCCATATTGATTCTTGTGGTAACGGTTTGGCACCCTCGGCAACGCCCATCCTTTATTACTTACCGTGCAACATGCGGCGAGTTACTGTTATGATACTTAATCCACAATTTCGGATTGGGTTGTGGATAGGTTAAATACAACTTTATATCAAGAGTGGCCGTGTCAATTAAAGGACTTATCAATTGATAAAATCATCACTTTAGTTATGCTGGTTTAAATAAAAATGAGAGAATTATGATGTTTGAAAAACAAACTTTCCTCCTTTAGATGTGAGCTTAAGACTAAATAATTTATTTGAGGATCTTTTTGCTAATTTATTTCTACCAGGCAAAAAGTTTTTTTGATCTTCATGTTACGGGGTCATATAACATCGAAGGCAAGCATACAACAACTAATCCATTTATCCCTTTATAATTTCAATCAATTTAAAACTTGAGTCAAACGAATCGATATAATGCCCAATAACCTAAATACTATTATGGTATCTTATCAGATTTGTAATAAAATTGGATTAATCAAAGCAGTAATTAACTTATCTAAAAATCCTAATTATTTTTGGAAGATGCTTTCAACAATTAAAAATGAAACATTATGCAGTATCAAGACCTAGTTGGAAGAGGAATAACTTTTACATGATGACCTGCAGTATGCTTCTAATTTCAAACGATTTGTACTTTTAAAGTTATTATAATGAGTGTATACGATATACTTGAATACTCTAAATATTTATTTTTCAATTTTTGCTGTCGGTCATTATTGGAAAAGAAAATGAAAAAATTTTATTGCTAGCTGAGAAAATGTTTCAGTGACATTAATACTTGTAAAAAGATGAGAAAAGGAAAAGGAGGTTTGTCATTTCTGGGTCAAGGGATTGCACCTACTATTGCACTAAGGCCTTCATTGCATCCACTCAGTTAATGTTTTATTTATCTTCACCCCAGCTGTTCCCTTTTATTCTTCCATACGGATTGAGAGCTAGTGCTAGGGCAGTTCGCTATTTCATCTCCTTCCTTTGCTTCGTCTATTTGTAATGGAAAAAAAAAAATTTTTATTGCATCGTCTCTAACGACATTGCCTTATGGCCCAATAAATGATTAAACTGACATATCTTTAATGGATTTCAAAATGTAAGCAAGTCTATAAAATTGAATAAAATATTTTGATATTAAACAAAAATGTCCAGAACGTTATTGTTAAATAAAACGCATTGGGTTGAAGATGTTTCTATACTCACAATTCGACTGAGATCTAGGTTAAACCACAAGCTCGTCTAAGCTCTCAATGATTTTAATCCCAGAAAAGAGTCATTTTTCACACAGATAATTGGACCGAGAGGATATTTAACCTGTAATAACCTAATGTTGTATTGAAGAGATTGTAAAAGAAAGAGCAAAAAATCTGGTACTAATTAGTTTGGAAAATGGGATTGTTAGGCTCATAGGGTTCAAACCGTATATGAGGATCTAAGAAAAATGATTACCAAAAATTGAATGAATAAATGTTACCCAAAGGACTGCCTTAAAAAGGAAAATAAATGAATACGAACAAAAGATAGGTCCAAAGAACGAGCATTATAATATCTGAATAATAAAAAATAATAAAGTTGCACACGCCACGAGTAAGTTGGTTACCAGCAGTTATTTTACATGAGTTATAATAATTGAAGTTATATGAAACAGATAAATTGTCTGTATTTGTTCCGATTCAAATACAGACAATTGATCAAACAAAAAAAAAGAGAATTTATTTTAAATGAAGCTTCATTCACACACGCATTCATACAAGTTAAAATTTAAGTTAAGTTATACAAAAAAAAAAAAAAAAAAAAAAATTGTTTCACACCAAAACAATCATTCATACACACGCTCTCACCGAAGTTAAGTTAAAGATACATAAATGTTAAAATTAGTTAAATGGACTCAGCCGTTGATGTGTGGCAGCATGTGCGAAGTTCCGACCTCTGTAAACCAGGTGCGCCGGGATAGGCTGGGTCACGGGGGAAGTGCGCCAGCCCCATTTTGAAGGGTAGGGTCGAAGTGCGCCGGGTAAATTCAATCTCTCGACGCAGGTAGTCCACCCACCTCGGATCCTCTAAAGGACTAATCGTTGTCAATATTAACATATGTATACTCAATATAAATCGATTTAAAGTTACTTTGAACAAACTGATCAGAGTGATACGGCGATCATTAGCAAATCTCAGTGCATAGGAGAATCTGTAGAATTTTCTCGTAAGAACAAAATCTAAATTGAGCCAGAAGATTCACTTTAATTTGTGAATATTCAAAATTAAAAAAAAAAAAAAAACTTACAAAATCACAATAAGTTATTAAAACTGCATAGGGATTTAAAAATAAAAAAAAGTAAATATTAAAAAATGATTCTTACATAAATTCCACTCACTTATAAGTGAATGCTAATATTTATTAGAAGGGCTTAGATTAACTTAACATTATAGGTGCTCATGAAAACTAAAATCTTCTACGTGTGTAACATGCATATAATAATTGAGTCTATATTCAATAAATATAATGCAAAATACATACATAGAAATTACTCACATTTCAAATCAAGATAAAACTTATTATTATATTAGGCAAAGCGTCCTTTAGGCGCTTTGCGCGCCTTATCCGTCTAGAAGTTGGCGCTGTGTGTGAAAAAGAAATTAAAACAATATAATTAATATAATCTTTATTGTTACGTAATTTCGTATTTTAAAGCAAGAAGGTATTTCATTTTTTTATGCTTAGTTTTAAACATTTTATCTAAATTAAATATATATCCAGCTGTTTTTTTTTATGTTTTTCATATAATATATTTTTCATTGTAAATGAATTGAACCATTAATTTTTATATTTATCCACTTTGCAGTTATTATTTAGATAATGCATTTTGTTTAACTGTAATATATATTTTTAATTAAAAAAGAAGTTGTGAAATAAATTTACCTTCAATTTTTTTATTTTATAATTTTCAATTATTCTATTTAATACTACCTTTAATTTTCAATTTTAGGTACAATGAGCCCATTTGCCAAATTTCTGATCTCTAAGTCCACTGGAAGCTAAGATAATAGTATCTGATCAAATCCAAGATAGCAGCCATATGTTGCAGTGATAGTACCTTTAATTTTCTTTAGATACCATTAGTCTCTGAACCAAATTTCAGGTCCACTTCTCTAGGTCCACTGGAAGCTGAGATAATTGTGTGTGATTATATCCCAGATGGTGGCTATAATTCAATGTGGCGGCCATATGTTGAAGTGAAAGTACCTTTAATTTTCTTTTTTGCTACCATAAGTCTATGTACCAAATTTCAGATCTCTAGGTCTACTTGAAGCTGTGATAATAGAATGTGAATAAATCCAAGATGGCGGCTATAATTAAATATAGTGGCCATATATCGAAATGAAAAGCCCGCACATTTCTATTTATGGTACACTCTATCTATGTATCAAATTTCAAAGCTCTATGTCAATGGGAAGTAGGAGAATTAGTGATCAGTCAGTCAGTCAGTCAATCACTGTCACTCTTAGTTTTATATATTATACAGATACCTCAAACTGAGCGAGATAACTGATTTTACACAATAGTAAAGTCGTAATTTAAGAATGACGACATACTTTCTACCAATTAATTATATTATGTTTGCCTCACTATATTGTCTTTAATTCTATGATTTTTATTAATTAATACCAGAAATGCTTGTTCTTACAAGAAATATTCAACTCTGATTCAGGGACGGATGGGGGCACCGGGAAGACTGGATATTTCCCGAAGCGCCGCCAAGACGATTATAAAAAAAAAATAAAATTGGTGCTACAAATGAACAACAAATGTTTATATCAATATGCTATTGCATTAGTGCGGCGCCAGTGATAGCATTATTTTTACTTTTTAAATGATTGGACAATAAATGAAGGGAAATAAATGTACCAAGCGTCATTATATGCTGTAATAGGTAATCTTTCTGCCGCTCTTTATGTATCAGTGAGGTGCCGCAGAGCCGATAGGAATATAAGATAATATGACGCTGGTTGGTAAGTTTCTCCGTGCTCAAAAATTGCCCCCTCTCATTATTAGAATTACTTTAGTGGGGCTTTGACTGTCCTGTTGCAATCTAGATTTGTTAGAGAGTACATGCAATTTATTGATGATCATAGGTGATTCAAAATGGAGTATGGGGAGGAAGTTATCACGCTGTTACGCATCTTAAAGCTAATTGTAAAACAATAAATTTCACTTATCATGAGAAATTAGTACTAATCATGAAGTAGAATAATTATGCTGTAGAAAAATGAGATTTATAGGTCAATATCTGTAGGTATTAGCCTCTCCCTCATTCTGTTTAGGATCACCTATGACCCCCACCCCTTCCTTTATTCATTATGGTGTAAAGGTTGAAAAAACCTCAACCCGTAACTCTGGGAAACAGGGAAATAATAAGAAGCAAATAACACCAGATATAGACTTCTCAATAAAAATGTATAAAATTTATATATTAAATATAATTAGGCAAATGGGCCAAAGAATACGATACATAATCAAGACTAGGTCTGAGGGACCAGTCGACAAAACACAAGAAGAATGACTTACAACGGAAACATAGCAATAGCTCTTGTTGTGAGAATCACAACATTAAGAAAAGTACATAACTTAAGACGTCAAAAGAGTGTAGTGAGACATGATACTAGACAGAGATAATAGACAGAACCCTGCAAGATATTACCAAAAACAGAGCTGTGTTCTCCTCTGAGACTCGATCCAAAGTGATCTGTCCAAAAGGAAACTCGGCACTTTTATAGAAAAGGGCCCCCCACTTTTTTTTAATCTAATATACCTTCTGACAACCGAATACATACTTTTTTTTATATATAAAAAAGTGTGATATTTCTTTGTCCCAAAGCATATTGGACTGAATATCCCTTTGTCTTAATAGGTAGTTAGACTAAGGGATATAAACTCTTCTGTATAAAAAACAAAAAGGGGGCCCTTTTCTATAAGAGTACCAGGAAACTCGCCCCTCTCTCTCTCCTGACAACCATTCCCTACCCTAGGAAACTGATTGCTTAGCACAAGTTCAGCACATTTGTGCTGAACTACTCAAGACGGCAAAGTGCCGAATAGCAGATCCCACGATCCCAGCTACTAACACAAGGCCAAGAAAACACAAAGACACACTACTACGTATACACTTCAGACAATCTACATCCTGTTTAAAAAACAAAGGGAAAACTAAATTAAATGGCCTGTACTCAAGGAACGAGTCAAAATACAATAAAATTACCATGCTTCCCAACACCAAGCTGAGGAGAATCTTACAATGGACACCAAATTTAAATTAGATGGCTATATGCTCATGAAACTAATTAAAATTTGATGGGTATATAATCATTATTATTTTTGTAATATTGGAAAGAATGAAGTTGTATTTGTGAATAATCTGTTAACTCGGGTAATTTTTGCATTTTATCACTTTAAATTTAATAAAATTGAAGTTAAATTTTGACTTAAAATCTTTAAATTACATGTCCCTGATAAAAGACAATTGGAGAATAAGATAGACCTCAGAAAATAAATATTAGACATTCCCCTGATTTACAGTAAATTTCCAAACTTTAAAATTGCGATATCTCAAAACTAGCTTTTTGGAGTTAACTGGTTATACGCAATTGACACAGATTAATTATATATAGAGTGGTCCGAAGATAAACTTAATCAGTTGACCATCGTTGATAGAACATCGGTAGTCCTCAGTAAATCCTTAATCCTGAATTTTTCCACCAAGCTGTGCTGAAGTGCTTGGGAAGACATTTCGAACGGCTTGTTGGATTCCAATTTCGAAGTCCGCAACAAAGTTCTTTGGGTTTAGACGGGGTGCAAGAGGTATAACCTGGGCTTACCTGTCCTCACCCTTCAGATACTTTAGACTAAGAGGCTGGAGCACTTCGGTACCAGCCGTTCCAACGTCTTCTATCTGGACTCGATGAGAATCGAATATGTGTGATTTACGTAAAAAAATTAAGCTTAAAAGCTGAAGGCCCTGAGACTAATTTAAATGGTTAAAAAGTTAAATTAGTGGAACCTGATATGGTAGGTAGACACGTACACTGTACACACTAAGACACGTACACACGTCTGTAGGAAGCTTTAAGCGAAGCGGTCCATAGGAGCTCCTGTATTCGAGTGGGGTGATTCTACATCTACATGCTATATGATGCGCATTGCATATATGAACATATGTTCTCGACGTATGTATGTCCGGGGGAAGATATCCGTATTCCAGCGCAAGAAGAGTGATGCCTTTTCTGAACGTAAGGCTAAACGAAGGAGGTTGCATCGTGATTACCACCACAGTTGACAATCTACACACGTGACTTAAATTAAAAAAAAAAAAAAAAAAAAATCAAGTTGATCGTATTTTTATGAAGTATTTGTTGTGTCGGTTTGAAGAAATTGTGTTAAATAGTGCCATTGTAAAAGAAAATAATACAGCATAAATATTAAAGTAAAATATGAATAAACAACTCTTGGTCTTTAACAGGGATGTATTACCGTTTATTACAGAATTCAAATTTAATTTTTTTAAACCTATGCAGGTTTACCTCTCAAGTATACCAAAACAAGTATGGCCTCCTTTACAAGGTTTGAGATCACCTGTATAGGAGTTAGGTGTAACCAAGTGTTGAGCGTACTCACAACGATGTTCAACACCTAATAACCTTGGTCAAATTTCGAAAAAATACCTGCATTTGGCCTAATCTAAAAGAATACATTTTAAGGCACATTCTTAAGGTGGCCATACACGTTGTGGTGTACTTAAAAAGTGAACCAGAACAGGTTCCGCCTTAAGACTGTGTTGTGTATAGTGTATGTGTCAATGAAGCTAAACTTGAAATAGTTGCCTGAAATGTAAAAGAAGTTCTACTATTTATCAAGCAAGCTACGCTTATTAAACAATAAAATTCCTTTCCTATTGATAGCTTTTGGCATTAAACATTTCAAAAGCAGGATATCATCCTTTCACTGACCTCAGTCCGTAATAAAATTTGATTATCTAAAAGTACATAGAACTTTGAATAAATATGATATTATTGTTTGTGCAGTAAAATGTAGTAATTTAAATGACTTGCTATGTGTGACGCGATTCCTCACACTTATGAATTTGCTCGATTAAATATTAATTAAAGTGAATCAATTATTAGAAGTAGATTGGATAAGCTTGTTGTCACTTAACAACTGAATATTACTATATCATACCCTATTAATTAATAGAATATTTGTTATATCATCATAATTTAATTGTATATTGAAGGTACTAGGATTATTTCACTGGGTTATTATAATTATAAAGCTTACTTTGTTAGATGCTCGTCTGTGTTCTGCTCATTTTGCGACTTTTCAGAACCACGTATCTTTGAAACAGATAATCCTATTGAAAAAACCCATAGAATAAAAGTTGCAGAGAGTAAAATTTCCCGTTATATAGCTATCTCAATAAGTGCATAACTTAGAATTTCTCGAAATAACTTAAAGAAAAGCAAAGTTTCGATATAAATAGTATAGGCCAGTCAAATTGGCTATAAAATTTGCAAAGCGTGATGTAGTTCTGATTTGTTAGCCATCAGAGGGGGTAGCCATCTTGGCCGTGAAGCGTTTAGATCGTGCTCAATTTGATTACGGTTTTTTCTATGTTAAACATTACCACTTCGCTTGAAACTGTGCAATTTAGTGTGTTACCAAGTGCTACAGCTAGTGGTGTTCATGGATTTGTTAACCAAGCTAAGGTAAACTTTAAATTTATCTATTATCCTTGCCTGTTTTTGTGAGATGAAAAAGGTAATTAATTAGATATAATCGATTTATTTATCGATAGTACAGCTTCGTCGCCAAGTCTAGGGGAATATCACCACTGTTGACCTTGGCAAGGATTCCAGATAGATCCCCTAGGCAGCAGTAGTTTCAACCGCCAGAGTCCGCTGTCCGCCGATAGATTGAGACAGGTGGAACCAAAGGCGATCACAGGTAACAGAAAACCAAAAATGACAAAGATCCGAAGGCATGTTGTGAACTTTCTTCCTGTAGCCATAGCAATGTGCAATGAAGCTTGTGCACTCAGTTATACACTGTTGCGTAGAAGATTTCACACAACCTAAATGCTTAACTTCAATTCCAGATCTCAGAACTTTTATAGCTGAAGACTTTCCAATTCCAAAAAAATTGTGAAGTGGTATCACAGCCCGTGAGACATAAAAATACAACTAACAAGCATCATTTACAAGCAACTCTTACATAGTGATTTTCTTCCACACAAGTTGGTCATTGTTGATACTGATACAATCTCAACTGAATTTCAAACTCCTGGCGTTTTAATTCCTTGCCCAGATTTGATAACTTATCATGAAGAGGAGGAAGTTATAATTGTACAGCAGGCTATTTGTCTGTCAAGGTGTGCAACGAACAATATCAAGATTTTATCTGATGACACCAACGTTTTTGTTCTGCTTGTACACTTTTACAGAAAGCTAAATCTTAAATGGCCTATGTGGACAGTCTGTTGATAAGGTCAAGCTCTCAGATATAGCAGCAACAGTTCATAATCTAGGAACACAAGCAGACTCATTGTTAGCAGTACATTGTCTCACGGGCTGTGATACCACTTCACAATTTATTGGAATTGGAAAGTCTACAGCTGTAAAAGTTCTGAGATCTGCGGTATTGAAGTTAAGCATTTATGTTGTGTAGAATCTTCAATGCAACAGTGTATAACTAAGTGCAAAAGCTTCATTGCACATTGATATGGCTTCAAGAAGGAAGTTCACAACATGTCCGACGGCATTTTTGAAGCCAAGTTAAAACCGGCAGTTATCAGGTATATAACCAACGCTTACAATACTAAATTAACGACGGAAGATTTTACCCGCATTCAAAACTCGAGCTATACTTGTTTATATAAAATTATACATGCCTGTAACAATAGAGAGAATAATTACCTAAACAATAACTTAAAATTAAATTTTGCACAAAAGAGATTGATGGCACAATTATGTTTGAGTGGAGGACACTCAATCAAAATGGTTCTAACATGGACTTTATACACAATACATACAGATCAACTATGTACAATTTGTAACATACATGAAGTTTGAAACTCTGGATCACACCATGTTAAGATTCCCAATATATAAGTCGCTCAGGGAGGCTCACTTACCTCTTAATTTTATCCGTGAGGAATAGTCAATAAACACAAACCTACCATCCATATTAACCCCAATTACTAGTAAACAGGCAATTAGCGTTTTTATATTATAGTCAATATACTGAAAATAAGATCATTTATAATTAATAAATAATAATAATAATATTAAATAAACAAATAATTAAATATAATATAAGAAAAAAAATTAAAAAAGAAAATTTTGTTATTTTTGGATTGATTTATAACGTATATTTAGATAAATGATGGAGAATTATTTTTTTTTTTTTTTTTTGTTACTTATATGCACACCTCTTGGTATAAAGCAATATGCTTTGTTGACAATTATATTTACTTTACTTTACTTACTTTTAGTTCTGATTTGTTTACTGTACTTATTTGTTATTTGTTTGTGATTTAACTTCAATAAACCAGTGCTAATACCTGCGTAATACGTGAAAAACTGAAAAAATCGGACTTTTTATCATGACCTACCATCTAAATTTCATTAAAATCGGACGAGTAGTTTTTAAGGTATGTTGGTTCGCCGAAATTGAGCGATAGACAGGCAGACACGGATTCAAAAATGTTTCCTGATATCTGAAACGGATATCTGTCTCGAAATTTTTGAAGTCGGAGAAATAATAATTAAAACGATGACATATTTTCCTAGCTTACTGAAGGTATTTCGCATTTAAATGGGCTACATTTTAGAATTCTCGGAACCATTATCGAGAATTTATTTTATTAGAGCTTTTTTTTGGGGGGGGAGGGGTAGTAGAGAAAATTTACAAAAAATGACACGACCACCTCCCACGAGAGCTATAATTGTAAAGAACTGAGCTTCATACTTTTATTGGATTAATAGATAATAATTCAACAATAAGGGGAAGGGTAGAAAAGATAATTCTTAATGGAGGTAAAATTAGCTGGGTAAGAAAAGAGTTAGAAATTAAATAAAAAGAGGTTGTGATAGGGGAAAACAAGTAAGGGGGATAAAGACAGAAAGAGAAATACATATTATTATAATATAGCAAAAACAATCGACAAAGATAAAAATGAAAGTATGACTAGTTAAGTTCGGAACAGACTTCCTTATCAAGTACAGCTAAAACCGGATTAGATAAGATAACTTTTAGTTGTAATAAACACTTGGATCTCCTTCCAGTCCAAAATGAAGAACTCTGAGGTCTAAACCATAACATCTCATAACATTCTCACCCAGATTTAAACTCTTTATTGGTTTTATCTCCCTTATTCATTTCTTTTCTCCCAAAAATAATTTTATTAAAATGATTCCGCCCACAGAGTTCTTACTAGTTAATATGTGGTTGAATCTAGTTTCAGCAGTGATATGGATATGAACGCCTTGTTCATATCCTGCCTCTGCTTCTCGTCTACTTTCCCCCACCCATTGGCTGCTCTTTTCAGGTCCGCTCCCGTCATCTTCTCTAACAGCTCCAACCCATCTTGACCTCGGCTCAGTAAACAATTTTCCTCTGACCATTTAAATTTTACCCGGTTTTAGAGCATAAAATCTTGAATGCTTTTCACTTAAATTTCACTGCTTACTTTTATAATTTCCTTCTTCACAGTGAATAATTTACCTCATCTGTATCTGAACACTGGAGAAAAATGTCTTTGAATATACACCTGTGTACCTTTCAGCTTGTATGCATTTTTCAGGATTAAAAAAACATCACTGTCAGATGGGATGTGTGCTATAATGGATCTTTTCATATTTCCTCTAATATGAAATTCTGTTGACAAATACTTCTTTCTCTATGCGTAGCACGTCTTTAACCAAGTTCTTTATTAAAGTAACTAAATCTCCTTTATCTGCTGAGGAAATACCGGTAAATATTAGTTATTTTGTCGTGATCTATTATCATCCATTTCTCCTTTTTTTTTTTTGAACTGGTTCTTACATTCGTTTTCTAATCTTTCTAGTTTATTTTTTAGACATATTTTCAACCTCCAATGTATTTATCTTGCCGACCAGCATATTGACGTCCTCTCTTGTAGCTAAAGAACTTATTTATTGGTCGATTATCCTTCCAACCGTTTTCGCAATAAGCTCTTGCAGTGCTGTCAAATAAGCTTTTTCTAGAATTCCCCTTGATTCGGTCATTCTTTTTCCAGTCTTTTTCTTGATCGCCGCTCTCTGGAGATTTTTCTCTTTTATGCTTTGCGACGGTATTAGTATGTTTTTAATCTTTTATTATATCTTGCATAAGATAAATAATATAGTTAATCCTCTAACACACAAATAAAGGTATATTAAACGGCTGTGCCTTGAGTATACAAAGACTATATTAGCGCTTCTCAGTAGAACGTGAACTGTAAGGTTATACAATCTGGTATTTATTATTATCTTAAGAAGATATTAAATAAGAGGAATCTACATTGTATAGTTGCATGGTTGGCAACATTTAGTCAGTTATCAGTGGTTCTAGTGATGAACATGTCAGTCCTTGGAATTTGATTTTATATTAATAAAGATTAAAGCGGATTTAATTTATAGATTGCATTGTAAAGTATACAAATTCTTCTAATCACTAAATTATAAATAATTTCTTTTGTGAGAAATAGATTTATTATACGCATTGACGGTTTTAATGACAAGCAAATAATATTTAATTTTCTCGTATAACATTTGGGTGTTAAGCTGTTAGATACTTTAATAAATCGTACAGTTAACAGTTTACTTGAACTAATATTACAGTTATGTTTTTAACAACAGTATTATCAAGCATGTTATCACAATGGTACCGTTCACACTATCACTTTTACCAGTAAGAGATAAAAAGTTTGAATGTACGTCTATTATTTAGATAAGGGTCTAACTTGACAAGTTAAAACCTTCAGATGTGCGTTTAGTCTAGTGCGTTCTGTGCCTTATACTGCAAAATTCAACTTCCTCGAACAATACATTTGAGGAAACGTGTCCTAATCCCCCCCCCCCCCCCCCCCTACCAGGTATTTGAAACTAAATTTGTTTTATTTATAGAGATAGTAAAAAAGAGTACAAAATTATTATTATTATTCTATTTTTATTTTATTTTTATTTTTTTACTGCTTGAATTCACTATTTTAAATATATATTATCACTTTGTCATTCTGATACTACAACTTAATAACTAAAGAATTGACGTTAAATAAAATAGTTAATTTGACAAAAAAAACAATTAAGAACAAACGGAATTTAAAAATTATTAGTTTCATTGACAAACAACAGGCGGAAGAAAAAGAAACGATAGGATAATAACACTAAAGAAATGTTTGTCAATCAAATTATTTTTTAGTTCTAGTTTAATTTTCTCGAGCTAAACCTTTTATTAATTTTACATCTCATTTAGTATAGTCGATTCCTATTGTTCATTATTATTTCGCTTATCAATCAATATATTTCATTTACCTTATATATTTTGTTTTTTACTAGCTTGTTTTTTGTTTTTATTAGCTTGTTTTCTTGTTCGTTTGTTTATTTGTTTGTTTGTTTGTTTGTTTGTTTGTCCGTACAAATCTTGAAATTGATTTCTAACTAACTTCCCGAATAGCTAGACATTTGAAACTTTTAGCATAGCTCAGAACACGATGACAATGCATTATTTTAATACTTTTAGCCATCTTTCAGCAGAATTTAATTGGCTTTCAGCAAATTTTGCTGTATGGAAAGTTAGTTCGGAAAAATTCCGTAAGTAATTTAATTTGTTTTGCCATGTCCCATATTTACGCAATCTTAATTTTGACGTGATTTTGATTTGTGATATTTATAAATAGAGATAAACATTGAATGACAGCAAAACAGGAAATATATCGATTATATTATTTATATTATTTCAAATATATCGATGGCACGGTTTAGATTTGGTGTTGGGGAGATCCGTTGTACAAAGATTTGTCCTTTTATAGGTGTAAGATCAGCTGTCTAGATGGTTGTCATTTATGTGGAGTAAATAAATTCGGCTTTTTTTTTTTTTTTTTTTCACTAACATTATATATCATATATCAACATTACATACGATTCAACAGAAAATTCAAAAACGTAGTATATAAAAAGTTCTTTTTATCTTGAAATTATCTTACTTTCTTTTGTTATACAAAAAAAGGTGTGGGGCCATACGTAAAAAAAATGCCACTGACTGACTGATTGACTCATCACTCATCACTATACCTCTTGAAGTTTTTCTAGATATAGGTTCAGGTTCCTCTTGACTTCTTGGTTCTAGCTAAAATATCTTTTACAATCCGCAATCTTGATCAATATGGCGGCTATATATATATATATATATATATATATATATGCAAAAATCGACAAAACGATATAATGGCTTTGGTAATATCATTAAATTTGGAATTTGCTTCCTTTTATCACAAAATACTTTTGAGATTTCTAATCGGCTTATTTTGATTTAAGATGGCGGCAAAGTTATTGGAAACCAAGTCCCCAAACTAACATAAAATTGGCGATAAGTATCACCACTTCTTCCTAACGCTAAAAAGAAGGAAAAACTGAAATAATATCAGTGCATTTGGTATGATAATTTGTAAAATTGTATTTATGTGTGCCAAGACAGGATATTCTGAAATAACTAAATAAAAAAATAAGAACTTAATAATTGGGTAATGTTTCTTGAGGGAAGTTTATTCATGAAACCCATTTATATAACCCATGAAATTAAAAAATTAAAAATACATTGAAGACAAAACACTTCGTTAGTTAGTTCATTTATAAAATTTACTAAAAGGAAATGGGGTTGACTAAGTATTGGAAGAAAAGCAAAATGGAAAATAATAAAGTTGAAACGGTTACACTCCTGGCGAGGGGGCACTTATCAATAGAGCCACTGTCATACAAACATCCACTGGGTAGATGGCCTTACAGTTGAACTGTTACACTGCTGGCGAGGGGCATTCACACTCACGACCATCCGAGACAAGAAATCATATTATATATCCTTATCAAAGGATATTTAATTATATCCTGATCTAAAGTTGAAAAAGTGCACGTTATAAAAGCATGCCTCTGTGTTTCCACATCAATCAATATAATATTTATATTAAATTAAAATATGTTTTTTTCACGTGTTTTCCAAACCTAAACAAACACACAATTTGTAACTAATTACAAGTAATTTATTCAATTAGGTGGTAAGTGTGCCACGGCTAAAGGTTGGGATTAGTGTGCGGTGAGATCAAAAAGGTTGGGAAATACTGATATAGGGGCAGAAGCGCGTTGAACTTATGTGCATATCGAGGGTAGCGGCTAAGCCAACAACCACAAATGATTCAGAAACGTTTAACATTTTAAATGGACTGAAATTTCCAAGATTATTAAATATCAAATGAACCCGTAATGATTCAATGTTGCCGAAAACACTTGGCAATAGTAGGTCCGGGCACCTCATTTTTCTTATAAGATGACCATGTTTCACAGAACAAGGTCAAGTCCGGTTCTTTTGATACTGAAAAAGAACCATGATACTTAAGAACGAATAATTTATTAGGGTCCGTAGGCAAAACCAATGACCCTTATATTTTCCTGCGTGTGTCTGTCCGTCCGTCCTCTCGCGTGCTCTCACGGCTACACCTTTCGTCCGATCACTTTTAAATTTGGCATGTATGTCTTGTACCTGCCCACATATTTTAAACTATAGCGACTTAAAAAAAATATTTTTCAAAAAAATTTGGGTAAAAAAACTTAAGGGTTAAATTTTTTTTTCGACACCGTGAGGGGTATTATATGAAAGGGTACGTCGAGCTGATTACACAAATATATAATTCTTTGGTTATAACTTTGATAGGGCGAGCGTAGGCGAGTTTGAAACGTGTCCCCCCCCCCCTCTTACTAAATAAACATCGGGAAAAAAAAATGTTTTTAAAATTTAAAATGCAATTTAATCGGAAAAAGGAAGTTAATCAATTAGCATTCAGAAAACAAAAAGAGTAAAGTGGTATTCAAAGAAATAAAGGATATTGACGGTACAATAATCGACACCATACGTCACCCAATAAAAGGAGCCGATGCTGTGTGTAAATATTTCACAACCATAGGGCAAGAAATGGCAAATTGTTTACCGAAAAAGACAAATAAAACGACAATAGGAGACAAAAAAATTGATGAGAGATGGAATAAGATAGACTTAATCACTGAAAAAGATGTAATAGAGGCTGTCAACCAGCCAAGAGGTGGCTCTTCACCGGGACATGACGGAATCACGGTTCCCATTATTAAAGAGAATATTAACTCACTAAAAACGCCATTATTACACATCGCTAAATTGAGCTTTGAGCAGGGCCTTTTTCCTGACATATTAAAAATTGCTGTAATTTATCCTATTCACAAAAATGGACCCTCTAATGAACCTACAAATTACAGACCCATCTCGCTAGTTTCAAACATTGCAAAAATTCTGGAAAAAATAGCGAAAAAGCATCTTTAACACTTATAGTGAATTAACTATAAGTGTAAAAAAAAACATGTGCAATGACTTACTCGTTGCATAGAAGTACATTGCCTCAAATCCCAAAATTAATAGTACATAAAAAAAATTGCCAATTACCACACTGCCAGTGCCCACGTATTGAGTGGGTCTCCACAGTTAAATATTTGGGAGTCACTATCGATAACTGTTTAAATTGGAAGGCTCATATTAATAAGTTGAATACAAAATTACGCGCGCTAACATTTATATTCATGAAACTAAAAATGTATCTAAGTATCTCACAGTTGATAGTCTTGTATTATGGCATTGTTGACTCCATAATACAGTATGGACTTCTTACTTGGGGATCAGCTTATGTCACTATCAAGGAAACAATATTATTAAAGCAAAAACAATTTTAAGAATAATTTTAAATAAAAAACGAATAGAACATTCAAAGCCACTATTTAAGCAGCTCTCGATACTGACTCTCAAACAGATGTATAATTATAAATGTATAACCCACCTTAAGGAAGGGAAACATAACATAAAAAGAATTGACCATGCAATTATGACTAGAGGTCAAATCAGAGGAAATTACATACTACCAGCTCTCAGAACCTCTATGGCCCAAAGACACTGGACCTATTGCGCAATAATACTGTTCAATCAACTACCTGATGAACTTAAAAACATAAAATCCTTGGTACTATTCAAAACTAAAATAAGAAAATATGTTGCCGACACACACTAGATTTATAAATATACTTTAGCTATTATGATAAACTAAAATAAAAATAAAAATTAAAGTGTAAAAACTAAATATCATTATCATTACTATAAATAACTAAAACAATAAAAACTAAAATAATATATAATAAAATAAATATATAATTAAAACTAAAATACATATATAATTATGTAAAATAACTAATTAATTCTTTTAAAATAATTATTGTGTACAATGTAATATACATGACAAACTGTGTAAACTTTCTCTCCACAGCTCAGGACTCCATGTTCTCTAGTGGAGAGATAACCTAATGTAGTATTAAATTGTTTAAATCAGCAAAAAAGATAACTCGTATCATGGATAGATAACTCGTGTAATGGAATATTATTATGTATTAATATGTTGTATTTTTTTTTATTCAATAAAGGTAAATTAAAATCCAAATCCAAAAAAAAAAAAAAAATTACAAGTAATTATAAATTAATTATTACCAAATAATAAATTAAAAATTAATATATGTATTATTATTATATATATATATATATATATATATATATATATATATATATATATATATATATATATATATATATATATATATAATTAAAATGAATTAATACTAATATTTACCCTGACAGAACCAAAATGCATAAATATAATGGGGTACTTATTTAGATTGTTACTCCCCTATGTTTATTTTTTCTTAAATATCAATGACTTTGACTTAGTGACAATTAAGACAAAGGGATTTTGAGTCCAATGTATTTTGGGACAAAGGAATATCACATTTCTGTTTTGATAAGGGGAGTTACATTCTAAAGAAGAACATTTCGTACACCATCTTTAGATTGTTACTCCCCTCTGATATTTTATAAGGGAGGAACGGTCTAAAGAAGTGCCTATAAAGGATTTATAATAAAAACTTGTTTTACAGGCTTGTATCATATCTATTATTAACGTACCAGTTATCGAAAGCCTGCATACATTAAAGACGTTAATATTTGATAATTTATTTAAAATTGTCGTTTTGTTATTTCGTGTCGGTGACCTATTTTCCGTATAATAAACTCCACGGCGAATAGTTTTGTCGATAAGAAAGCTCCTAGTTAGAAGGCACATTGTTTATTGCTGTTTAAATTGTTTTTCCTCTTTTAACAAGCTTTTTCTTTTATTTCTTATTATTTTCTAGAGTACAAGAAAGAAACAAATAAGTTGTAGGATAATCGATAAGGAGGCAAAAAAGTCCGAATATATCCGGCCTATCGTCTGCGATTATAATACCTTTTTACCACGTCATTCCTTATCATAACAATCTTCTTGCTGTAGGAGGTATTTTTTATTTTATTTATACAAGTGTAAAGTTTCGAGATAAAGTCTTGTCGTATTTTGCCTTAAATGCCGAAAGAACGTAAAGAAAATGTGAAACGTCATTTTCACTCTATGATGTCATTCGCACCAACTCAATTGTTCTTCCCTTATTGTTCCTTGTTCAACGACATCGACCCTCCCCTTGATTTTGTCTCTCGCTCCTGCTTTTGAAGAGTTTCAAGTGGGTTTAAAATGACGGAGTTGAAGTGCTCCTCGGAAATACCTAGAGAGAATAAAAGCTGCACTCGCGAGTTTCAAAATTTACTCAAACAAACATTCCTTTGAGAATCAAAGCAATTCTTTTGCAAGTAAAATTAAAAATCCCGTCAAGTACTTGCCAGCAAGTTACTAAAAGGGTTTCTTCAGTCATGAAATTTCATTAATAGAACATTGTTTTTTTAAACTAAAATATGTATAAACAATTGCGATTTTGAGCAGCAAGGTGTGTATATATATTATCCTTTAGTATCTTAGGTATACACTTATTTGCTTCTTTTAGGGGTAAAATGGCCGCCATTTTGGAAACGCGATATACATTTTTGAACCAAATTTCAATACCTCTAAAATGATACCCAACTTCAAATTTTCGAAAAATAAAAATGTTGGGTCTCCATAGTTACGGCCACCTAAAATTTTACTTTTTTATATGAACTCCCGGAAATATCATTGGACCACAGAGAAGTATATTTATGTATTTTTCCTAATTTTTAGGACCGGTTTTAATGGGCTAGTGCGGATTTTATTTTACGTTTCATTTTACTTTTTTCGGGGGTAAAATGGCCGCCATTTTGGAAACGCGATGTATATTTGAAATCCAAATTTGAATACCTTTAAAATGATACCCAACTTAAAAATTACAAAAAAAATATAAAATATTGCGATCAATTCTTAATTGATCGCTGATCGCAGAAATGTTCAGTGGTTAAGGTCGCAATATTTTTTCTGTTTTTGGGCAAAAATGATTCACTTATATACTAAATTTCAAATCTGTAGCTTCACTAGGTCTGGAGATATATTCCAAGATGCGACGGACGGACGGACGAACTACCAAAAGCATAAGGGTTTCTAGGATGACCTCGAAACCCTAAAAAAATATTTGTTGAAAAGATTTCTTTCATTTGAAAATTCTGAGGTTGATTTTGAATACACTAAGCGTTGCGCAAAACAGTTGTGTTGTGAGTGATATATCTTAGTTGAGTTTTACCAAGTGAGTGGGAAAGGTCAATCATAATTATGTTCTATCCAATTAATGTACTCGTATTAGTCATGTCAAACTTGTCATGCTAGACAGCTATTCATGGTATAGCTTAGGGATTTGATAAATTGATAACAGTGAACGTAACAGCTCGATTAGTACATAAACGTTTAAGCTTGTATTACACGTTTAATGCTAAATTGAATGTCACTGCCATATCCTGGTAGGCTTATATTGGTAGGACAGTTGATTTAATTGATCTATTTGAATGAAATTATAATTATTATTAACTACGGGAGACATACCGAGAAAAATAGACTCCAGCGCCGGGATTCGAACCACAAGCCTGCTATACTTCCAGTATAGACGCTCTAGCCAACTAAGTCACACTGGAGAATAATTTCCTCTGTTGTTAACGATACCTAGTCCCGAATTAAGCTTTCATTTTTTCCACAAGTCTTAGAATCGACATTTACGATCATAGACCTAGACCGAGAAATAACGCTTATAATTATAAAGTACCCAATTAGTACCTGCACCTAGTATAATCAATTAGAAATGCAATTTTTAAGTTTTTGGTAGTATTCATACAACGGAAAGTTTAAATTTTAATTTAAGCTTTCCGTAGTATGAATACTACCAAAAACTTAAAAATTGATCAATTTGTTAAATTGCTCTTCATGCAATTTCTAAGGTCACTTTGAATGGAAATGCACACTGTCGTTTCATTTAATTTTTAGGTTATCATATCTATTTATCCACTTTTGTTGACTGCACGCTTTATCTCATTGTTTCAATTTTTATGATGGCAAAAGCAAAATAACAATTCAACAGAAGAATCTTATAGTTATTTATAGTTAATTTCAACCATAATGATCGCTTCTTTTTAGAAGTGAATTATGGGGTTAAAGTCGATAAATAGTGATGAACTAATTCTGCAGCCAAAATAGTTATAATATTAAGTTACCTCTACCTCTTTAAAGACAAAAAAAAGTTAAATAATTCGTAAATTAGTATAGCCAGCAGATTTAATTTTGCTGCTTTATCTTGACCTTAAACTATATAGTCTCTTACTGACTAATGACTTAATACTGTTATCATTAAAAACGGCATCTTATAAAGCATCTCTATACGTAGTAAAAATGCTTTTAAAGAGTTAATTTAGAAGGGATTTAAAATGAGGAATATGTAACCCCTAATATAGTTATTTATTATTGACCTAATACTGTGATCTATTACTGAACTGCTTTTCTTTTTCTTTTTTTTTTGGCTGACTTTACACTACTACAAATTATAAAGTTCTTAAGTATTTTTACCGGCCTCCACTTGTAAAAACATTCCTATCCTAAGCGGCCGGTAAAGTTCCATTTTACAGCCCTGGGGCCTGTAAAAATGCATGCATTTTCATTACAGGGCCACTAGTAGTTCGAGAAGCGGCCGCTTCCTGGCCGGGCCGCGGAGTGCAAGAAGCGCTAGTAGTTCTCAGCGTCAGCTGTTCAATTTGTAAACGATCAATATTTTTATAACTGCGGTTTGTTTTGGTACTGATTTAAACTTAATATGAATTTATTGTTTTTGAAGATTACGGCAAAATAGTTTACGTGTTTTGTAATTAGTTTACATGTGGTGGGCGATAAAATAGGGTACGCACCACGAGCAGTAAGTGCCATGATAGGCCTCGAGCGTTAAACGCACTCGCCCTCGGCCTGTAATAACGCCCTTACTGCTCTAGGTACGTAAATAGCTATAAAAGGTTTAAAAAAGGCAATTATAAAAAGCCTGAAGTTCTAGTTAAGATATAATACTGTTCTCTGTTTACTGCTGTCCTTTACCGGCGTATAATTCTGTCTATTACTGACCTTAACACTGTAATCAATAACTAACCTAATACTGCTGCTTATCACGACGAACTCTTACAAAGATTTTAAGTATTGTTAAAAGGTTTAAAGAAGTTCTAAGAATAACTTATGACCACTAATTGTTTACGGAAGTATTTAAATTAAGAAAGCTGAAAATATTAAGGATGTTTGTGTACTTTTGGTAATTTGGCTCACATAGTCCACAAAATAACAGAGCCTAACTGTGAATGGTGATGATATCTAACGGTTTACTTCTCAACTACCGACATCGTATCGATCGATAGCTTCATTCGTTTGCACCCCTTTTAAATTAAATTAATGATTAAACTAAAAAGAGGTTAGTAATCTGTTTCTGTGATTCTTGATCAATATACTTCATTTTTAAATATCCTAAAAAAAATTGAATCACCATTTATTTGTTGATACAAAACTAATTATATACGTACTTTAGATATATTTAAAATTAGTTGTTAATTTAGTGATAATAATTACTAAAAAAAATACTGATAGAAGTTATACTGCATTAATCTAAGCACGCATAATAGAGAAACTTTGTTTTTCGTAATTGGAATATATTTAGATTGTTAAAATTGACTCGACTCAGATAGTACGTCTAAACATCTGCATTGTATCGCACTGCAGATTTCGGTTACATTGGTGTTGCGAGTTCAAAATGATACATGTTCGTGGAAGGGTGAAATATCAAGTCCCAGGCGCATCTAAATAGATTTAAACTTTTATAAAACTGAAATGTTCTACACATAGATTGTGTAATATAAAGGCATGCAAATCACTTATTTATTTTATATTGAAACTGTTGTAAATGTATTTTTCCATCTTCTTTAAAAATTATTATTCAACAAAATAAAAAACTATTTATTTCTCAATATTCAATTTGTTCAATTTTTTTTATTATACCGTTGACAGAATATACATTCTAAATCTGAGTGCGCTATATTGCTATTTCCTTTTAAGATAAATATTTTACCTATAAAGTGAAAAATTTTAGAATTTAAAATTTATATTGAACGTCCTAATCGTTTCCAGATCAGACCCTGTTTAGTATGTACGTCAAACATAATACTACAGTCTTCGCACAACTAGAATCGACGCGTTGACAGCGCGGGAAATTGAGTGACACACAGATTGGCCAACCTCTCTGGGGGAAAAAATAAAGCCACTACGAAGCCTTCTTATACTGTTATCCAGAGGGCCTCTCCCCTCCACTAGAGACATTTATCTTTGCCTAGTTGACCCGACCTTTTGTCCGGGAAAATCTCAAGCTCTCATTGGCTCGTCCCCCCTTTTGCTAGTTTTTCCCGCGCTGTCAACGCGTCGACTCTAGTTGTGCGAAGACTGTAAATAGGTTCTGTAGATTAGGCATCATGCATCTCCATGGTTATTTTTTCTATTTACAGATTTTGCACAACGAATTATTTCAGAGACTAGGCATTTTAAAAGATTGTATGTGCGTTTGTTTGCCTAACGATCTTAGAATTTGCGTCTTAGAATTTGTGACAACTGTAATTTTTTAAAAAATATTTTAACACTTCATATTTTTATAATAGCGGACCATATACATAAATAAAGTTTCAGAAATACCGACTAGAGACAGAAAATATTCATATTATGACATTGTTTTCAATATGGCCGCCACAAATGACCAAACAATACTTATAATAAGGGTTTTAAGGTCATATGTCTCTTTGTATGTTAAATTAAAAGGTCTTTTGGAATAGGTAATGATTAATTTTGATAAATACGTGAGTTGGGAATACAACGCAATTAGTATAGAATGTTGCCGACCAGTTAGTTGGTCGAATATTTGCGTTATCACGTTATATACTTGGTGTATTTGGTTTTGCGATAGAGTTTTGCTTGGCTTGTTTATAAGGAATTCATAGCTAGAGATAGTTAAACAATATTGAGATAAGGTTGGCCTTATCAGCATGATGTATATGTCTAACGTATATATAGTAGATCTATAAGGCGCTCTACACGTACACGAGAATATAGAGTGAATTGTCAAGGGGGGGGGGAGGGAAAGCTGGGTCACAACTGTCTGATAAAGTAGACAGCGAGGGGAGCCACTCCGAGTGCTTCCCTCTGATCGATATAACCTCACACAAGTGTTAAGTATCAAGTATAAACCATCAAGTGTGTATCTAAATAGAACAAAATTAATTTTCCAAGTCTGTCTGGGCTCAAAAAAATATTAGGTACGTTAAAAAATAACCATTGCATTTGTATTTGTAAATTTATTTAATACATAAGGTTATGACGCGATGGTTTGTTAAAGGATCTTCCTCTATATTATTTTAAAAATCTACAATATGAGATAATATTGAAAATATGTCTTACCTCGCTGGCAATCTTAACTATAACAATATTTGTGAATTTCAAACATCTAGCGAATACGCAAACCGATTTTCTACGACCATCTCTTTTGCACTGTTATTAAGTATGTCTAACATTGAGTTGTAAAATTAATACAGGGCAATCTCAGAGCAACTTTCCACAAGCCAACACATGTCCTATCACATTTCTTCAAAATCAGATATGTCATTTTAAAGAGATATAGGTGTATTCGAGGCAATCTGAGAGGTACACTTTCGTCAAATCGATCACATTTTTTTAAGCTCAGATGAGTTCTTTTAAAAGAGTAATATGTAAGGATGTAGGTGCATTCCGGGCAATCTAAGAGCTACGTTCGATAAATCAATCGCATTTCTTCAAAATTAGGTGAGTTCTTGAAAGAGATAGGTCTAGGTGTATTCCGGGCAATCTGAGGGCAACTTTGGACAAATCAATCACATTTCTTCAGAATCAAATGAGTTATTTTAAAGAGATATAGGTGTATTCCGCGTTAAATTCTTGACGGATGTTTCTTTTAACTCGGTTTTTCTCAAGTCTTAATGGAAATGAGCACGAAGCATGAGATATACTCGTATATTTTTTTTTTAATCTCGTTCACTGTCTGTTCAGGAAGATCTAAATTTATTTTGTTTCTCTTAATTGAGTTAAAATTGACTCTCATTATGAGCAACTCCCATGAGAATGATCTATGCGATGGATTCGAAACATCGCGTCGGTCTCCTTCAAGAGTTATTGGATTCTGTGACCGCGGAAATATACGCTACACAATGTAGAAATATTTTCATTATATATAGATATCATGGATAAAATAGTTTGTTTGAAATATTTGTTTATTACATTTTAATATTAATAATTTAGCATGTAGTTTTCAGTCTCACTGCATTTTAAAAAAATTAAAAGATGTATCAACTAAAAAAGAATAATTCGTACATTTCAGGAATAAGTTGAATGAAGCCTTTTATTTATATTTTTTAAAAGATAAATTGTATTTAAGACGAGGAAAAAAGAAGAATAGGTTGGCTAAGTAGGTTCTTGAGTGGCAGACTCTCTTGAAAAACCTGGAAACTCTGTTTCTATATATTTTAAATGCTTTGTTTATTTTAGTCTTTTGTTTGAAGAAAATGTTTTTATTTAAGAACATGATTGTACTTGCTATGTTATTTTTTACTACGTTTTTATTAGCTTGCTTTCTTGTTTGTATGTTTGTTTGTTTGTTTGTTTGTTTGTCCGGTACAAATCTGGCAATCGATTTCTAACCACCTTCCCGAATAGCTAGACATTTGAAACTTTTAGCATAGCTCAGAACACGATGAAAATGCATTATTTTAATACTTTTAGCCATCTTTCAGCAGAATTCAATTGGTTTTCAGTAAATTTTGCTGTGTGGAATGTTAGTTCGGAAAAAATCCGCAAGTTATTTTATTTGTTTTGCCATATCCCATATTTGCAACTTTCATTTTGACGGGTTTCAAATTTGTTACTTTTATAAATAAGAGATAAACATTGAATGACAGCAAAACAGGAAATATATCGATTATATTATTTATCGATTATATTATTTATATTATTTCAAATACACCGATGGCACGGTTTTGATATGGTGTTGGGGAGATTGTACTCCCGTTGTACAAAGATTTGTCCTAAGATTAGCTCTCAAGACTCTAGATGGTTGAAATTTATGTGAAGTAATTAAATTTGGAACTATTTTTTTTTTTTTTTTTTTCACTAACATTATATATTATATAACAATAACAATTATATTATCAACATTACATACTATTCAATAGAAAATTTAATTTTATATAAACATTTTTTAGTATATAAAAAGTTCTTTTTATCTTGAAGTTTTGTTATTTAATAATGGGTGTTTCATTTTAAGTGATTTATATTTGCTCTTTAATTATAGAAGCAATCTTGTTTTTTCCATTGATTTTTATAGTTTGCTTTTTGGCTATGTCTTAATGTTTCGTGATTTGATACCTTTCTCTGTATTTTCGACATCCTTTAAATTTGTGCAACTTAATTATGTTAATGTAAGGTAGGGAATATGTGTAATCTCCAATAAGTTTTGTGTGCACAAGAAATTTCCAGCAATATTTTTAGCCTCTTGCACTGTGTACAGAATGTGCAGCTCAAAATGGGAAACTTTGTAAAAATCCACTTTATTGTCTATCAGTGCAAGAGGACTCGCATAACAATCTCTCTTTATCCTGTATAAAATATATGCATAAAATCATTCAACTAGAATAATTGATTTTTTCAAAATAAATTACTCTAATTTAATCTAGAACTGCTCTTTCATCCCCTCCCCCCCCCCCCAAAAAAAAAAATAAATAAAGAATCCTAGGATCCAAATAACAACTTTTAGACTCGAGAACGGAATTCTTTGATTTTTTGGAACGAAGTTCCTTATGGCACGTTCTGGAGCCCGGGAGTGAATCTGAAAAAAACGACCAAAATCACCGTCACAAAATAACCGAAGCGTTTCGAAATCTGCCGATGACGATAACTTGAGTTAAAGATGACCGAGTTAGTTGAAATTTGGTGCACATGTTCATTTTACCAATACCTAGGCTGAGTATGTTGGACAACGTTATCTGCCCAAGCGTTCACGCGCAACACTCGCGTAAACGTAAACTTCAAATTTAAATTGGAATTTTAGGGCAGGAAAAAATTCTAGCGTCATCTATTTAACGAGACAAACAACTTTTTTAAATAAATGGTTTTAGTAAAACCAACATAGGCACTGCGATGAAGTGAAATTAAATTTATTAAAGCGGACGTTTTTACCGATATCTTACGTTCTAACGTAACGATTTTAATAAAACTTCTTACACATCGCATTAAGTGCAATTGAAACAGGCATAGCGTATGCTATAACATGCTCACCGTCATCAAACTTTTGAGTCAAGAAACCTGCTATACCTACGGTGGAAGCATCAGTTTGTAGGCTAAACATCCGGTTAAAATCAGGGCAAGCTAGTATAGGCGCTGATGAGAGGAACTCATTAATCTTGTCGAAAGCCTCCTGTGCTTTATCCGACCATGAAAATTTACTATTTTTCATTGTAAGGGTGGAGAGAGGTTCAATATGTGTTGCGATGTTCGGAACGAAACGACGGTACCACGTTGCCATCCCAATAAATCTCCTAACTCCTTTGACTGTTTTAGGCGGTGGATACTCGACAATCGCCGATACTTTTTCCGGATCGACGTGAAGACCGTTCCTATTAACTAAGTAGCCAAGATATTTAAGTTCATCTCTGCAAAAATAAGATTTTTCTTGGTTAATAGTAAGGTTCGCTCTCTGTAACCGCTCCAGTACCTTCTTAAATATATTTTGATGATGGTCGAAATCCGCTGTTGCGACGATAATATCATTTAGATACACGAAGACAAAAGGCTCGAGGTCACCTCCAAGGACTTAGTCGATCAAACGTTGCCAGATAAATGGCGAATTATGAAGACCGAACGGCATCCTATTAAATTCAAAAAGGCCTCTTCCTGGCACCGTAAACGCCGTCTTTTCTTTTGAAGATTCCTCTAACTCCACCTGCCAATAAGCGGACTTCAAATCAAGAGAAGACAAAAACTTAGCGTCTCGAAGTGTGTCTAAGATGGTATTGATATAAGGGAGTGGATATGCGTCTCTCTTTGTTACCCGATTAAGTTTTCTAAAATCGATACACATCCTAAACGATTTCTTGTCTTTCTTTCTCACCAGAACAGCTGGGAAGCTCCAGGGACTCTTAGAAGTACGAACTATTCCCTGAGACAAGAGCTCGTTAAGCTGGCGGTGAAGTTCTTCCGCAAGTACAGGTGATAACGGGTAGTACCGCTGCTGGATCGGCTCTGCACCTCTGGTATCAATTTTGTGTTTCACCAGATGCGTCGATTTTAACGTAGTAGGTTGTTGAATCTCATCCAAAAGCTCCTGCAAGCGCAACTGAGTCGCTTTGGGTGATAATTCTGCCTGTTCAGGAGAAACCTTATCCTCAATATCCTGTACATCAATCTCATCAAGCCTTATATCACAGAACCACCAAGAATTATTTTTAACATCTAATACTATTTCAAACTTTTTCCAAAAATCCATACCCAAAATTAGATCTTGGGAGAGTGACGGAACAACTATCCACGAAATATCTCGGACTCTGTCTCACAACTTGACTTGAAGTGTCACTTCTCCGATTATTTCCACACTTTTACCATCTGCAACCACGACGTAGGAAGACGTAGGGGGTTGTAAAACCGCTCCCACGCTTTTAAGTTCTTGCCAACAATTATTACCTATGAGCGAGCGTGACGCTCCCGAATCCAAAAGTCCTAGCCAGTCAGAGCCTAAAATAGAAACAGATAAAAACATCCTCGCATCGCAAGAACTTCTATCCAAAACTTGCATCAAATCAGGTTTTCGAGAAAATTCTTTTACTTTCTTAAGCCATAAATCAAACTCACTTCTGGTTGTTTTATTGTTGTACGACCCTCGATGCCAACCAGTATTTCGAGGTCGTCCTTAGGTTTCCCTGTTTTGAGGTTTCTTGAGTCCAAAAAAGGTTTTTAAATAAATGTCGTTCTTTCGTCTGTAGAGATACGTGGAGCTCAAACTACTATGGCCAGATTTTAATAACATTTTACATACAGGTTAAGAAAGAACATACCCCGAGGTGAAATTGAGAAATGAATTATAGTTCCAAATTTTGAGGCGTAGTCCCCAATAACTCTGAAGAAACGGGAAAAACAATTATTTCTTGAAAATGGTTAAGACAGTTTTGCTTAAAAAATTCTAATATGTAGTCTATTTAAATACGAATCTTACTACATAAGTCGTTTTCCCGAACCAAATCTATGTCCTAATAAAATAACTATACTAATTATAAATATTTCAATTATTGTAGAGGGCGGGAAGTCGGGCTTGATCCCGTTAAATTTTGATAAAATAGATATTAATAATAATTAAATGTAACCACGTAACCCCCAAAAATGAAAACTATAACTCTTGTGGCTAGGGGTGGCCGGATTGTTCTTCAGGAAAGCGACAATTCACAATGACTTTCTAAAGAACGGCTTGAGGATTCTATGAATCCCATTGGACTTTGGATGGTATACTGTGGTTGGAATACGTACTTTAACTAGTAATTTGGTAAGCAGTGGATGTAGATGCTGCAGAGAAAACTGTTGGAGGTTGTTAACGAAGCGAACTAGAAAACTGTTGGAGGTTGTTAACGAAGAGAACTTCATAGACACTATCTGCTATAGTTTGTAAACCTTGAACTGCCGTTTTACCACTAGCTGTGACTGCAGTATGTACCATTGTTGGAAGCTTTCGAAGCCAGAGTTTCTCTATTAACTCATCTCTGATTAAAGTAGAAGAACAAGCTAACAGTCTCAATGGGCGGTTAAATGCCGATGGTTTTTTTTTTTTATCGTCCATTTCTTGTCCTGATAATAATTATTCAATGAATGTCTCTCGAGTTCTGAGTTTTTTAATGTGGTATATGGGTTAACTAGTGGGGGGTTTCTTATAAAATTGCATACTGTTAAGGCAACTTCTTGCGTAAGTGAACCCACGACATGGTCAGGTCATATTTGGTTCTTTCAACCGTTACATTGCAGGTGTAGAACTGAGCTTTCACAGTTAAATGAAGGTAGTTTAATACTGATTACATTATAGTACCTTTATTGTCATCTTGATAAATGTTTAATAGGTCAGGCATTTTTTTATCAATAAAAACATAACAGAAAATAACTTTACAAATTAACCATGTACAGCTGGGCCTGAACACAGTTTTCGCATTCACAATACTTTCTTTTTATATGTACTACGTACATGAAAACTCTACATATCAGACTAGTCATATTGTTTAGCCTGATTTGTGTGCCTTCGGTTATTGATTTCTTTATCACAAAGGAAAATGCGATAAAGTGTTGTTTAGAAGCGAGGCCTTTACCGAGCCAGTTATACACACTCGTTTGGTTGGTTCAATGAGAGCAGTTCCGAACGATATAACATCCCTATCTAACGGTAACACACCGTGTTTCCAGTCAGTCATTTATTTTATATTTTTAAATCGATTTCACATATCGTTATCGCTTTATGCTTTACCGATATAGCGGCATTTTAAACTCATACGTTCGGGGAACCAGTTGTGTGATTAAAATACCAAGTGGAAACCACAGGAATTTACCCAAAATTCACATATCTTGATTAAATTAATATAATTCAATTTTTAAAAATAGTCAAAAAAAAAAAAAAATAGTTCAATTCAATTTTTAATAATATTTTTAAAACTAATATTTATACATTTTAAGTAAAAATTGTATCTGATATGATACTATTTTACTGTGGGCTAAAGAGTTATATTTTTTAAAGCTTTTTTCCTATAATAAAAAAGAATGTAACAGATTTAATTAGAAGTGGATTTATTTAGGTAAAGGATGATGATTAAGTGTGGCTATAAAACAATCTGAAATATATTCAAATTATTTATAACAGTTATATATTGTGGTTTGAGATTTAATAATTTATTTAAATTTGCATCTAATTGGAAATTACAGCTGAGTGAATAGAGCGCCAGACTGACATACAGGAAGTTCAGGGTTCAAATACCGCAGGTATAACATAACATTTCTAATACTATCAAGTTCAATCTTAGAATTCACATAAGGGTCGAACATTTAGGATTTATACTGTAACTGAAAATTCTTATGAATATTGTCACAACTCTTCCTTAGACTAAAAATTTACATTTTAAGCATCCAGAATATGTCCCAAAACTGTCCCTTCCGGATATGCTATGGAAGACCCATGGACGTCAGAAAGGCGGACATTGGGTCAGCCATAAGACATTCAGAAGCTAAATTTCTACCCTTCACAGGATGTGCCAATGGACCAAGTGATCGGTCCTGTGGATATACTAGGGACTAAGTCATTGCACTAAGTCGTGCTACTTGGGAAAGCTGATGAAGACTGTTAGTAATGATTTTTTATACAACTGTATAGGTAATGGATGCCTCGAGGTTAGCATGTCGGGTTAACCTGATTGGCGCCGTTACACTTATACATTATACACCGATACTGCGTTACTTAATCGGGTAAACACCGAGTGTGGGGCCCTTGTTATACAGGGTTCTTTTAGAGCTTACAGTAATTGTTGTTATAAATACTTTTGTCATATTTTCATTTAAAACGGGGTAAATTTAAAATTGAAAAATAGGAAAAAAATGTATAAATATTAGTACAGTAAATCTGTAAATTTTTGCGGCAAAAATTCAAGACTACATTTTTTTACGTGAATCACCTGGAGCACATGAGAAAAGCTTAACTCCAACTTTACGTGAACGCCCGGAAGACGGAAGTACGGGGTACGGTGCACATTAGGGTGGGCCTTAATAATGAACATATCTTAATTTTAGCTCCCAACCCCTAACTTTGTGAGGATACATGAAAAAATGATTTTTGAAAAGTTTCAGGTCAATCGGAAAATTTTAAATGGTGCCGCTTTTTATTTGAATATTGGTATATAAAAAAAATCAATAAAATAGCGATTTCTTCTAGAAAATTTCAAAATATCACGTTTATAATGCAATATTATCCGTGTTTTTTATGATTTACATAAATGATATACTTTTGTTAACTAATATAACTCAAAAGTAAGTCATTAAGTAAAGAGATAAAATATTTAGAGATATACATACATAGCAAAATAGTGAAAATTGGGGAAAAAAATTATTTTTCGTATGAATTTCATAATTATTTTAATCATATGAACAATATTAAATGTTTTAACATACATTAAATGGTACTACAGGTTATGTGCTTCATATTAATACGTATTAACAATGCATACCTATCATAGTTTTTTTTTTAAACTAGTAACATACATACTCTTCATGATGCATATCGTTGGAAAGCACTTCAAGTGTACAGTAATTGTTGTTGTATGCATTTTAGTCATATTTTCATTTAAGAGGGGGGTAAAATGGAAAAACAGGAAAAAAATGCTTTGTAATTAAAAATTATAAATAATACTATTAGTACAGTTAATCTGCCGTGATAAAAGGCTATCCTTTTTTTATATGAATCGCGTGAGGAACATGAGAAAAGCTTAATTCCAACTTTGCGGAACTGTCCGGAAGGCGGAGGGGGAAATTCATATATTTTTTTTCGTTCATCTCAAGTTCAATTTTTTATAATAATTTTTCTGACTCCGCTTCCTATTTTTTGCCGGTTGACTCATGAGTTGTTCCGGAACCCTGGTACCATTTGTACCGAAAGTACTAAATGTACACAAATGATTTCATAATCCTGTTCCTGACATCAAATAAAGCACGTATACCAATTTTCATTCATATCGGATCAAACATAGTAAAATATTTTTAATTTTTAACTAAAACTATTTTTTCCTGTTTTTCCATTTTATACTCCTCATAAATGAAAATTTTACAAAAGTGTGGATAACAACAATTACTGTAGGTACTCTTAAAGAGCTTTCCATAGACATGCATTATGAAGGGTATATATCTACTATTTTTACATTTTTCTTTTGGTATATTTGGACTTATACATACAATAAAAGATAACACTATTCAATTGTAGAGATGTATAGTGGACTTCTTTAGAATTTCAAACTAAGGCGAAGGTATTTATTTAGAATTAAAGTCCTGCTGTTAAAGAACGAATTATTTACTGCATCAAAGCTTTCGCCCAGGGAACCTAAGCATCATCAGTGATAATTTCTGCCAAAATATAAATTATTATTACTGATATATTTTGATAGATGGTGTCATGTCTGACAAAAGGCGGAATTTTTAGTAAAAGTAAAAATGATACGTGTTTATTGTTGGTATTGTTGACATGTAGGTGAGTATACTAAAACAATCTTGCTTCTTTTAATATGCATCTAATTATTTACTTACCTGCAACTCCTGCAAGTCAACAAATCAACACGTTTCATTTTTACTTTCAGCGAATTTTACTAAAAATTCCGCCTTATGAATGGGTAATAATATTAATATTGACCAAAACATTAGTAAATAAGGAAGTTTCTCCTGAAGTCCGACTAGTTTAAGCTCTGCTCTCTGCCAAGTCATGGAACCACAAAAAATACATTTATTTTTTAAATAAAATTTGTTTATAATTTTTGTCATTTAATTTGAGGGCAAGAAAATTAATATTAAACTTTTCTTGTAAGAAATGTTGTCAGCTTTACAACGAAACTATAACTTTTGTTTCAGCTATTACACTTTTGGAGCAATATTTGTTTTTATGAACAAAGGTATGCAATATTAAAAAAATCATAAATTATGACTTTGTGGGAAAACGGTTGAAAATAGAACCATGGTTTATACGACGTTTTTTTTTTGTAGTTAATGAGGTTTAGAATCACCCTATTTATTTTTGTACATATATCGCCAATCACCCTGTATATTTGTAATTTACTTTAGTAGCTTTCATTTAATACCCCTCTCTAAATTTAATTTAAAAAAAAATAAAAATCGCGTGACATGAATTATCCGTCATTTTGGATTTGAACAGCTGTTATTATATAGTTCACTATATTATGCGTGTGTGGGTGTCAAAAATATCTTTAATACAGCAAAGTTTCATGTTTTATCTATTTTTATTCAAAAGTTATTGGAACGGTACGGAGTGATAGATAGACAAAGGAACGAAACTATAAGGGTTTCATTTAATTGGTTTTTCAAACGAAACCCTAAAAAGGCCGGACAATCCAAGTATCTTGAAACTCAATTAATTCTCTCTCGATTAATTCTGACATTAATCGTAAATATTTATGATTCAACTCTAAAATTATCCACAAAATAGGTAGGTTTTGAAATACTTCCGACAGGCACTATACATATGTATGTAAGCCGAGAGGGTTACAAGATTTAAAAAAATGTTAAATAATATTGTATCAAGCAAGAACGGTTGGTAAAACTGAGAGGTGAATAACTGTGAATAAAAAGAAGGAATGACAGGAAAATAACGATGCGGAGTAGGAATGTCAAGTGTCCCATTTTTAACCACCAGGTAGAATAAGGGTGTTTTCCAATGTCTTGGCACATCTTATCGGAAATTCTTCGACATAGCTACATATCAAAAAATTTACCAGCTTCTTTTCAATTTTTCTACCAATGTACTCGTATAATAAAATATTGTAGTGAAATGAATTACTTTATTCCTATCACGTACAAAAACATATCATACTAACACATGTAGTACTTTTGTTTTGGTTTGACTTAATAAAAGTGCTTGAGAAGACACTGCCAAATTTTTAAGCTGCATTGAACTGGCCAACAACTTTATTATCAGCACACACAAAAGCTCCATAGGTAATTTAAGAAACAGGACGAATTCGTTCACCAGAATATTCGGCCAAGTCGTATCAAGATGCCGGCTTATTAATAGTTTGTTTCAGCTCTATAAATTTTGAATTATTTATTATAATGACGTAAAACGAACGCCTTCATACGTATTTTTACTGCCCAAACGAAGTGAAACCCAAGTGTCAACCCTTATCCGTTCATAAGATAATACATTTTTATGATTTTTTTTTTTGGGGGGGGGGGGGGGGGGGTTGCAAAATACGTGACCTTTAGACAATTCCTCATAAAACTTTTTTTAAATTATTTTTTGAAAAAGAATAACAGATTGTTTAAAGATTTTTATCGTTGATTAATTAAACAAATAGAGGAGTGGGGACAGGGAAAATCATATAACTACACCCCCCCCCCCCTTTTTCATGTAAAGGGCATTTCGTATAATTGCTGATAGTATTTTATTAAATATGATACATTCCTTAGAGGCGCGAGGGGGGCTGCAGACCCCCCGCGTGAGTGTGCCACTGTTTCATGTCTGCTTCGTATATAATTTATAAAAATTGGTTCTTGTATAGGACCTGGTATTTTAACTGGAGCAGGTTATTATTATAGTAGCTGGTAATTGTGCAGGATTACCAGGTTGTACTTACATGCTTACGTTTCCAATAATTTGCTGCCTATTATTCATAATTATTCACATTTATATACAAAAAAGTGCAGGTGCCTCGCTACGCAGTGTGTTTTTTTAATGTATTTGAGTTTTATAAATCCCCCCCCCCTCCCCTTATTTCCATACCTCCCACCTTTGATCAAATATATTTTGCTAAAATTCCTGATTAGTAAGTGATTTTAACAAGTGGAGATACATTTTTTAATGTGGATTTTTCCATAAAAGCAGAGGTATTTTCGTTCTGCATCTCCCCCAGTGTATTACAACGACACTGGGTTCAAATTAGAGGCCTCTTTATAAGTATGAAGATTCCCCTGTAAGATCAGTCTGGCCTTCTTTCCCCTTCTTTTTTTCTTACCAAAATATGGAAAACATCAATATTATTTTCTATATTGTCGTACCGAATAAAATTTTATTTTAAACCAGGAAGCTTTCGTAGGCTTTATGATATTTTATTTTAGTTATAAAATAAACGAGGAAGTTTATTTTAAACAAGGAAGCTCACTTAGAAATTTCAAGGTTCTAAAAATGCCGCACTCTGCATCTAAATTACTGTCATCGTGACTTAAGATCGTAAATAGATTTCTCAGCGAGTCCAGTTGTTTCAGAGAAACTATGATAGAAGAGAGAAGAGTGACTGAATGGTATTTGGCTTTTATACACATAGAATATAGAATATACTGTATGACACTTGATGTGTTTGTTTAGACTTCGTTTATCAATATTTTTTTTATTGCAATGATGACAGGTGGATTTATTTCGCTGAATCGCATGAACACGTCTTATGTGTTTTCTGATCAAATTTTCTTACAACGTTTACAGAGAATAGTCATTTTGCGTGAGAGTCAAAAATAATGATCAAAAACCAAAATGAACTACAACCAAAAAAATAAATTATACGTATAATAGATGTATAATTGTAAAATAACTTATCTTTTTTAATTATGTATTTACATATGTATACGAGTATACGTATATACATATATGTATAATATTATATATATTTATAGATTAGTAAGTTAAACTAAAATTACAAAAATTTAAAGAGGGTTCAAAACTATAAATGAAACGAAAAGTAAGAAAAAGAACCAAGCAAAAACAAAAATAGACTGCCAATTGGTGTGGCACATAGCTTCCTCTCTTCCCTACGCACTTTATTGATTTTATACTTTTACAAGCCATTATTGTCTAATTTGTTTAATTGTTTTCCTCGTTTTTTAGTCTGTCAAAATAGTTCTGACTTTTTACATAAATTAAAGTATCAATTTAGCAAAACTTAAAGAGCGCAGACGGTTCAAATTAATGTAGGGCTATCTGCACGCTACTTTCGATAAACTATAAAAGTTTCATACAGATCAGATCAGTAATTTTGAAGCTATAGGTGTAAATAAATGGATCTTTGTGCGCATGTGGAAGAGAAACAAATGAACGCAGAATGTTGAAACTTATATAGGACCAACAATGGGCTAATCATGATCTACCATCCAAATTTCATTAAAATCCGCCCGACAGACAGACACGGAACCAACTATTTTCCCTGATATCTGAAACGGATCTCTGTCTTAGAATTTTGAAATCGGAGACATAAACATTTTTCGTTCTTCAGAACGATCACATAGCTTCCGTTACCTTCGGTAAGCTCGAAAGCAATACCATACAAAAAACATGGTCCAAACAAGATTTAAAAGTTTTCTCTTCTCTCGTGTATTCATTAATATATGATACAAAACTGTACGAAGCCAACATTGTCGTATACTCTGTGCTCATAGATGTTGTCTTACTGTTCTCTCCTATATTTATATTAATGTCCCCGGTAGTTATTTGATTGTAATTTTTTGTGGTTGATTTTAGGTAATTTTCCAATGATTCTATGAAAAGATTTACGTTCGTTCCCAAGACCTGTAGATGACAAATAGATTAAATGTGAAACTATTTATCTTTATTTTTAACGCTAAACTATTACTATGGCTTACCGGACAGTTAACTGCATCTAGTATATGTATATTGTTTTTAGTGTGTACTATTACACCGTCACATTTATTGTGTAGTGAGCCTGAAAATGTGGTCGTGTATCCTGGTATACTGTAGATTGTAGATATCGGTAAATGTGTCCATGTGAGTTTCTGTTAGTACAATTACATCGATATTTTTGTTTTTACTTTTCCTCACTACCTGTGGTAGGAAAAGTATTGTGTTCACCCAAAAATTTGTTTTCGAGATTTCAACGGAATTATCCGTTTTGGGTGTTTTTAAGACCTCCTGAGTGGTTTTCCGCAAGGCGCCTGTATGTATGTGTGTATGTTATCATCGTAGCGCCCAAGGTATTTAACCTAGAGAGTTGAAACTTGGCAGAAAAATCAGTCCTTACCTGCAGTGCTGCTGCCTGGAAAATCAACTTTTTCCGCCCTCTTGAACCCAGTTTGTTGAGTCAGCAAAATTTTAAAAAAAATCGTAAATGGTACTGATTGAGTTGAAATTTGGCACGAATGTACCTCTCTGTATGACAAACAAGCCTACCAAATTTCATTTTGATATTGGCCGCCAAAAAATGTTTCCTGGTAGCCATAGTGAAAACAAATATGGCTTATATAAGAGCAAAACACTGGCGCCGAATCCTAAGGGCTTAGAGATGCCCGAGACCCCTAATCTTGGACTTGGGGATTGAGCCCCCCCCCCCCCAATTAAAATAAAAATATACTTTTAATAGTGTCATGGTACGCCCCAAAGAACAAATATTTCACCTGACTTATTTACTTGTTACGTGAGCGACTTGCTTTTTTTAGGTGGCGTCCAAGACATAATTTCGTTTGCAGATGATACCGTTCTGTATTTTAAGGGCGAAAATTGGGAATCTGTTTGTAACAAAGCTAATGAGGGGATGCAAAGAGTTAAGGAATGGCTTGACTTGAACTTCTTACAACTTAACAAAGACAAAACGAAATATATAGCTTTCTCCTGTGATAGCAGGGGAGAGCCTCCAGACCATCTTAAACTTTATAATTCCAATCTGTCAATACATCAATACTAGGTCTCAATCATTAAATAATCTTCAAATACATAAAGTAGACAATATTAAAATATTAAGTACTTGGGTATTACAGTTGATAAGTATTTAAATTGGAAGGATCACATCTCTCAACTATCTAAAATTATAAGGAAAACAGTTTATAGTTATAAGATCCTTAAAAATTTTCTCAATAAAGCGTCATTACGTACGGTATACTTTGCACTTACTGGATCGATAATAAATTACGGACTATTAGCTTACTTGGTGCAGCTGGTAAGACTGATTTAAACAGAATAACGGTGTTACAAAAAAGAATAATTAAAATTCCAGTGACTTAGTTTATTCTGATTTCTCAGTTTTGCCTGTTGATTATTAGATGTTAAACGTTTATTTCGAAGTATTGTTCTTTATTTTCAAATCCCGTGTTACCTCTTGTAGCCCACATCATAGACAAAGGATGAAAAGTTTCATCCTTTGAAAAAGAGGGGAGTAATGAACCCCTACAATGCACGGGGGTAGTGGGTTGTATTACATATATACAAATACCCCCCCCCCCCCCCCCCCCGAGTACCGAGACAATGAGCCCACTCAATAATTTTATTTTTAGGCGCCACTGGTTACTGGTTACCCTTCATGTTTAAGAACATCGTATACTATTTACATTCTCTAAGTTATATAAAATATATTCTTCTGAGTACGGACTCGGTTCCATCATATTCCGTTCTCCTCATTAGCGTAATAACTAAAAAATAACAAATTCACTAAAAAGTAGTTTTAGAAAGAGGGGGAATTGTGGTAAAGGGAACGAGGTCGCGAGGTTAAAGTAGGTCAGGAAGGGTAGTAAGAGGGTGGTTTTTCAAGTATAGATTTTTCCTACCACGGGGCAGAGTAGAGCACTTAGAGAGGGGCTTGTTGAGAGCAAGCTCTCCGCACTGTTAGAAACAAAAGCTTGGTATAATGTTGAGTAGACGGTCTTGCCTTGGCTCTCCTCTCATAACAACACACTCATTTGCCTTTTCTTCAGATGAACAAAAAAAAAAAGTAATATAAGCTAAAAGCTTCTAGACATTCATAAGAGCTGAAATTAAAAAAAAGTGAAAAAACCAACACAAGTAGTGAAATCTGCATAAATAACAGATATACATATATATATATATATATATATATATATATATATATATATATATATATATATATATATATATATATATATATATATAGACAGAAACAAATAAAACTCAGGTTTCGGCCACAAAAATATATATGATGGTTTAAAGTTGGAGCAACTTTAATTGGGACACATGACTTCTAGAAGATATTACTGAGGGTAACAAACGAGGATGCGAAGAATTAATTCGGATAGACTTAAGGAATTATAAAGAATTAGCAGTGGCGTAACAGCCTATGGACTACTTAAGCCAGTTAAAAGGCTCTTACAACTTTAATATAGTGGGTAACATGTGGACGGCGCGTCGTTTTTCAGCAGTATAATCCTTGTAGACGACATTCCCACTGGCAACCGGATAGACGCTCATTCGCATTAGTTGATACACATTTATTTCACGATGCTGACCGAATAACGAGCGTGAATCCTCTATCTGGAGTCGGGAATCGAACCCCGTACTTCCAGTGTGTTAAATGTTTAAGATAACAATGAGCTACAGGGGTACATTGAGCTAACTTGGTAAATCTAGAAAGAGGTCTTCCGGGATTTAAATATTACAGACCCTGCTAAAGAGGAACGAAAAATTGTATCAGAATTACGTCAAAATCACCATGGGTATAATGATATATTATATATCTTGGAAAGCCGTAAGGCTACTAAGTAAATAAATTAGACGTCTTTGTCAACCCACTTCACTCATAACTGAGGTCGAAGAGAAATAGAATATGAAAGAATGTATTCAGTATAAAACTGAAGTACGAGCATGGAAATTTACTTGTCTAGTCAAAGTGCATGACATTATGTCTTTGACCTTCTAATAAAAAGTTTCCTGATAAGGTATTAACTGTCAATGAGCTTTATATTTCCCTAGGAAAAAAGTTTTTGTATGGCTTGGCTTTTATTTTACCTATACGAAAAAGAGCTTATATTAGTGGGAAAAGGATCCTACATAATAACTCTTCACAAAAGCAGGAGAATACCTTACAGTATAGGGTTCCCTGTTTTCACTTTCTTCATTCAATATCCTATACAAATATAAAGTAAAAAAATATAAATATATATATATATATATATATATATATATATATATATATATATATATATATATATATATATATATATATATATTATACACAATTTGTGTGAGAGAGAGACACTAATATATATATAGACAGAAACAAATATAACTCAGGTTTCGGCCACAAAAATCGAAGGTTTAAGAAAAAGAAGAGAAGGTTTTAAGTAAAAACCGAAACGTCGGGATTGTAACATATTGACGATTTTTGCGACCGAAGCCTGAGTTTTGTTTGTTTCTGTTTATATTTACGGTCGAGAATTTATTCATTTTATATATATATATATATATATATATATATATATATATATATATATATATATATATATATGTATATATATAAATATATATGTATATAAAAAATCTGTAAATGGTCTTGATTTCTTTTTTGCATCTATGGTTTCATATTTCCAAGATTTGAGAGAATGAGATACACTTTCTTCAATTAATTTTGTTATAATACAAAATAAATGATAAATATAACATACGTTTTATAATTAATTAATAAACTAATCCTTAAGGAAAACTAAATCAATATATTGTAACATTGAAGAAGCTTCAAAGTTGAAATGATTTGTTCTGAAGGATTAAGCCAAGCTCGACAAGAATACTGCTATGAAAGGTGGGTGAATATGAGCGGAACAAGTAGCACGCCCATGGGGTGGAGTCATATTGGTAATAGGAGTAATCAAAGTAAGACAAAGATCAAGTGCAAGAATGAAACATCTAGAGCAATGAACCCAGAAACAATAATTACCAAGATCCCGTATACAACAAAACCAGAGAATAGATATCTCTTTCAACTATTAAAAGACCGCGAAAAATATAAATATTCATTACTTTTTGTTTGCGACTTTCTTTTAGATTAAGATTTTAAATAAGCTTGCAGCTTCATTACAGGACAAATCAGAGTCATTTACCACTAGATTTAAAGAGAGCGCACAATGAACAAAAAAATGCGGGAGGATTCATAGTTAAGATTCTGTTTTGAACTCCAGCATTTTTACCTCTCATATTATTAGAACCATTATCATAGCCTTGTCCTCGCACATTACTCAGGAGAAGGTTCATTTCTTTTAGCTTGAACAGAAAGACATTTGTCAGTGCTTCCCCGGTTGAAGATTCAATTGGGATGAACCCCAAAAAACGTTCATGAATGTGGGGGTCTTTTTCTGACTCACACTGTACATATCGTAAGACCAGTGACAATTGTTCAGTCCAGCTTACATCTGGTGTGCAGTCTAAAATAACAGAATAGTACTTAAACTTCTGCACATAGCTTATAATTTGATCACGAATCTTTTAGCCTAGTATTGCAATTAATTCATTTTGGATATTCTTTCCTAGATAATTTTCATATGATTGCTTAGAAGTGATCTTCCTTAAATGTTCTGCAATTACATCATCAAATTTACCTACAAACTCTACTAGTTTGAGAAAGTTTCCATTTCCTCGTTCGTTTAATTGGTCTGAGGATCCCCGAAAAGCTAAGTTTTGTGATCCAAGAAACTCATAAAAAAATACATCAAGTTGTTGGCTCAGCATTACGCCATGTCCTGCATCGTTTCGTCGCGTCCGACTCATCATGGGCCCGACGATGCCCACCCAACTCTGGACCTATGCCAGACCAAGAAGATCAGATATAGGACTTATCAGAGACAAGCGTGCTCTCACACTGTCATATTTGCCTGGCTGGCAAAACACTTTAGTAATAACAATACTGTGTTTACACACTGCAATTAGCTACACAAGTTGTGTGAGTGAAAGACACCAGGGGATGTGGCACGAAAAAAAGGCGGTGTGAGAGCACCCTCGTCTCTGATAAGTCCTATATCTGATCTTCTTGGCCTGGCATAGGTCCAGAGTTGGGTGGGCATCGTCGCATCGGGCCCCTGATGAGTCGGACGCGATAAAATGATGCAGGACATAGCGTAATGCCGAGCCAACATCTTGATGTCGTAAGTCTGATGTTGGATCAGTTCCTATGTGCCATTTTTGCATGGCACATCCCTTAGTGTCTCTCTCTCACACAAATTGTGTATAAATATATATATATATATATATATATATATATATATATTTATATTTATATTTTTTTACTTTATATTTGTATAGGATATTAAATGAAAAAAGTGAAAACAGGGAACCCTATACTGTAAGGTATTCTCCTGCTTTTGTGAAGAGTTATTATGTAGGATCTTTTTCCCACTAATATAAGCTCTTTTTCGTATAGGTAAAATAAAAGCCAAGCCATACAAAAACTTTTTTCCTAGGGAAATATAAAGCTCATTGACAGTTAATACCTTATCAGGAAACTTTTTATTAGAAGGTCAAAGACATAATGTCATGCACTTTGACTAGACAAGTAAATTTCCATGCTCGTACATCAGTTTTATACTGAATACATTCTTTCTTATTCTATTTCTCTTCGACCTCAGTTATGAGTGAAGTGGGTTGACAAAGACGTCTAATTTATTTACTTAAAAGCCTTACGGCTTTCCAAGATATATAATATATCATTATACCCATGGTGATTTTGACGTAATTCTGATACAATTTTTCGTTCCTCTTTAGCAGGGTCTGTAATATTTAAATCCCGGAAGACCTCTTTCTAGATTTACCAAGTTAGCTCAATGTACCCCGGTAGCTCATTGTTATCTTAAACATTTAACACACTGGAAGTACGGGGTTCGATTCCCGACTCCAGATAGAGGATTCACGCTCGTTATTCGGTCAGCATCGTGAAATAAATGTGTATCAACTAATGCGAATGAGCGTCTATCCGGTTGCCAGTGGGAATGTCGTCTACAAGGATTATACTGCTGAAAAACGACGCGCCGTCCACATGTTACCCACTATATTAAAGTTGTAAGAGCCTTTTAACTGGCTTAAGTAGTCCATAGGCTGTTGCGCCACTGCTAATTCTTTATAATTCCTTAAGTCTATCCGAATTAATTCTTCGCATCCTCGTTTGTAACCCTCAGTAATATCTTCTAGGAGTCATGTGTCCCAATTAAAGTTCCTCCAACTTTAAACTATCATATATATTTCTGCGACATTTCAAGTGTGGCTTATCTTAATTATCCTTTTACTACTTAAGTGTACACTTCTGGCATACCTACTCTACGGCCTACTATTTTGCGTGTCACAGTTCAAGAAAGACTGCTCTAATTTAGCAACTGTGTGATTTAAGTTAGCAATTGTGTAGTGTTCAATTTGTTTTTAATAACTGTTTTTCAAGATTTTTAAACTTAGTATAGTTTATATTTGGTATATAGTTGACAATATAATATATAAGATATAGTCAAGTTCCATATCTTCCACAAACGAAGATGCAATGCTACAGGGATCATCAGGTCTATACACATTAATCTGATGATGTATTAGCTTAAATCTGAATTGTACAGGGGCAAAAAACCACGTCGGAACCCATATCCACTGGATCGCAGTCATCACCGGAACCCTAAGTACAAAGAATATCTATAGAAATACACTATAAGTAATACGGAACTCAAATACCAATAGTACAACAAAATTGCCCAAACTTGCTTGTACCAAAATGCAATGCTAGTTTTTTATATTTTGGTCTCACCACATAAATTATTTTTTATATTTTGACCTTTTCCACATAAATAAGTTATTATATTTTGGCCTTTTCCACATAAATTAGTTTTTATATTTTCGTCTTTAGCTATTCTTTCCATTGGAACTACTGAATCATTTTAAGTAGTTTGGCGCGATAAGTTTAGTTCTCCCTCGTTCAGCGAAAATCTAAATCACACCGAATAAGACTCAAAGACTAAACTTAGTCAGGCTATAGTCGAAATGACCTTCTTATATAGTTAAGAATGTAACAATCAAAATCAAAACTTCCGACTACGTGTTAAATATCTATTTTTAGAACAACAGAAAACGAAAGGGGAATTGATAACGATTATCTAAAAATAAACTTTGTTCTATCCTAAACAAATGAAAATGAAACTAAGCTTTACTGTGGTTTCGATCATGCCTACAGTTTTCGCTTGCTCTTTATGCGTCGAATGAGCTATATTTAGGAGTACCGAAAATTCGTTGATTCAACTAAAAATACTGTTTTGGGGTTGGTTTGACGAGAGGTTTGTTGGGCAGCGGTTTATGCGCAATGGGGGGGGGGGGGGGGGGCGGGGGAGGAGAATATTGATGTTGAAAGTGGTGTGGCACTGCAAGGCACTAGCTCGGCGAGTTTGCCGACGAAACAACTTTCACTACCCTCGAGGTATAGAATACGCTTTATTCTTTAATCGCATCCTTGTCAAATCTATTTTTGAATTCGCTCGCTTCAATAATTAGAAAATCGACATGCCTAGTATAAGGACGGCCGTAGAGTAAGTGAAATATTTAAATTAATTTGTAAAACAATGTTTTTATATTTGCACTTAATTCATTCATTTATCTGTGAATGAGTTTAGCTTGCACTACTATAAAAATATAGAATGACAATTGATCATGTGTAGCATAACAAGCAGTAAATTTACATCTTATTTAATATTTAATAAATTACATCTCTTATTTAAATATTTCATACTCTAAAATTAATAATAGATTAGTAACCTCTGATAATGTTGAAAACATCAAAATCCCTTCCATGAATTTCTAAAAAAAAAAAAAATAATAATAATAATTTCCATTTATTTTATTTTTTTTTTTTTTTTTAAATAACAGAAGAAAAAGATCGGCTTAAAACCATTGTAATAAATATTAATGCAGTTATCATATTTATTTTCATTTTTAAATAGAAAAATGTCTAGCCGATTCTACTCATTTTAGTTAATGCTTAGACAAAATCAACTTGTTTATTTAAAGAAAGAGGAACATTAAAAGTAAAATAATAATGTAAACTCGACACTTTTTAAACGAAAACTTTTTACAACTTTGTAATCGAACAATCATTTGTACAATCAGAAACAATGATTTTTTTTGCTATCTAAAGGTATATAAAGTTTTTCCTTTGTACAACTGTTTCCTTTGTTAATGCTTATATTAAATAAACTTTGTTTTAGAAATAATAATGTATAACATCAAAGAGATCTGTAGTATGTTAAAATATCGAAACGATAATAATCATTACCTTGTTACAATTTTCCTTTTATAAATACTCTCTTTGTAAATGGTTACTAAATAATTAAATATATGCTTTTTTATCAAACATTAACAAAGTAAATTAACAAAGAAGCACGAAACAAAAGTTAATTGAAAAAATCGAAAACAATAAATATTAATATTATTTTACTTTTCACATTCTCTTTGCTGAGGAATGAATGAACGGGGCTGAGGAATTTTTTTTTTTCAAATATAATTTTCAATTGTATCGATATCTATTTATACGTTATACATAGTATGTATTGTAAATAAAAACGTAAATGCGTCCGATACACACAAACACACACACACACACATATATATATATATATATATATATATATATATATATATATATATATATATATATATATATATATATATATATATATAAATATAATGCATATAATTTATAAATGTATATATTTATATTCATAAGTACGTTTATTGATTTGAACATAGTTGACATCGAAAATAAATATTACAAGTACATTAACATTCACCATTCTCACTACATTTCACTGTTTTCTTCAAGAGATCTTTTACGTATAATACTTAAATTGATTTCAACGTGACTTTCATATATATAAATACGTGTGATGTTGCGGGACACCCGGTAGCAACGAAGTTCCTTACGCTTTTCATTAAATATAAATTATAAAATCACAGTGCTAAGTAAAGTTGGTAACTACTTATACACGGCGGAGTTAGAAAAGAGACAACATTAAAAGTAACTAACTATTTGTAATTAGCGTAGTTAAGGAATAAACAGGTCAAGTGTGTGCTAGTCAGCACACTGCGAGGGTCCTTAGGCCACACTGTATAGTTTAAGTAGTACCCTATTGATGGTGTTTTTTAAAATGCTAAAAAGCTTACTTTGAACTATCCTATGGATCTGATATTCTCAAAACACATAAACAAACTTCTGATAAAGTATTTTTTTGCCACTACAACCATATAAATACATCGAAAAGACTATAGTTATAAAAAACGTATTTTGTCAATAAAAAATAAAATAACATTTTTTTCGAAATTTCCAAAAAGTGGTATCTTTACTTTTGGTCGAAGAATGTTCAGGAATTTTTTCAGATTTTTTGCACTTCAAACTTGCCTACGCTCGCCCTATCAAAGTTATAGTTTGTTTACCCTATTATTTTTTAAAAAATATATTTTTTTAAGTCGCTATATTTTGGGTAGGTACAAGACACATACATGCCAAATTTCAAAGTGATCGGACGAAAGGTGTAGCCGTGAGAGCAGGTGACCGGACGGACGGACAGACACAAGCAGGAAAATATAAGGGTCCTTGGTTTTGCCTACGGACCCTAAAAATTAAAAAAAAAACATTATTTTTATCATTAATGCAAGCGTCTCGCAATAAACATGTATTGAATATTGTGGAAAAAGTTAATCATGAAGAGTTTATAGTTAAAGAGTATGGTTGTAGTAGGTAGGAAATAGGACTGTTCTCTACCTACCCGGCCTACAAATTTAAAATATTATAAAATATATCACTTCCCTACACAAAAACTTCTGCTTGTATCAGGTTGAAATTTTACTAGCCTGTTTCAATTGTAGTGTAGACGATGTGCATGAAGTTTTATTAAATTCGTTAGGTTAGAACGTAAGATATCGGTAAAAACGTTGTTTTCCCTATTTTTAAGACTCAGGTCCGCTTTAATAAATCTAGCGATCTTTATTACTTCATAGCGGTGTCGGTGTTAGTTTTACAAAATAAAAAATAATAATAATAAAATTATTTGTCTCATTGAATAGATGAAGTTGACATTTTTTGCCCGTCCTAAAATTCCAATTTTACATTTATTTTACGTTTACGCGAGCGTTGCGCGCGAACGCTGGGGCTGATAACTTTGTCCAACGAACTCATCCTGGGCATTGGTAAAATGAACATGTGTACCAAATTTCAACGAACTCAGTCATATTTTACTCAAGTTATAGTCATCGGTCGATTTCGTGACGGTTGGTTTTGTGACGGCAGGTTTTGTGACGGTGGGTTTTGAGACGGTGGGTTTTGAGACGGTGGGTTTTGAGACGGTGGGTTTTGTGACGGTGGGTTTTGAGACGGTGGGTTTTGAGACGGTGGGTTTTGTGACGGTGGGTTTTGTGACGGTGGGATTTTTCGGATTCACTCCTGGGCTCCACATGGTGTAACGTGCCATAAGGAACTTCGTTCCAAAACTATGATGTTACAGTCAGACTGTATTTATTGAATCCTTTTGACCACTAATATTTGTAACGGTGTATAGTTGTGTCTTAAAAAAAAAATGGTACAGTTTATCATAAACCATAATATTAATTTAGACTTTGTAATATAATAATGTATACTTGTTTATATGTTAGGCATTATCTCATAATTAAATGTATTGATATTTTTTTTTTTTTTGTTAGTGTATTTAGTATATGCCGATTAGATAGAGTTTTTATTTGAATATTTATTAGAGATAATTGAGAGGGTAGTAATTTAACTTGGAGCTTATTAGAGATAATTGAGAGGGTAGTAATTTAACTTGGAGCTTATTAGAGATAAAACAGCATTCTTGTTTTTGAATAAATTTGTATAAAGCTATAATCTTAGATCGCCTGAGTGATTTTATGATATTTCAGAATTATGTGGTGCAACATGGTAATACTCAAGCTTTATTTAGGCTACCTAATTTTTATCTTTTTTCTTGGCATATGGAACCGAATATCAGTTACCCGGAATATATCAGTGACATAATTCACCTGATTCAAACTTACTAAAGAAGTTTAAACACTAAATGACAACATGCAACTTCTATAAGTCTTAAGCTGTTTTTATTTTATTTACCTTATAGTCCAGGAAAATAAGGAATAATAAGGGACATAATTGATAAAGTTTTGAAACTTTGTGAAAACACTCTTTAGGGGTGTAGTAGTAAGACATAATAATGTTCCCCCTCCTTAAAGTTCGATTTTTTTTTCACTTCTTACTCAAAACGGTTTATTTTTCGAAGAGAAATGTTATTACCTAAACTATTTTTCACTCTAATTATGACATTCTATCCAAATTTCACTAAAATCGGAAGAGTTATTTGTTGGTTTGCAAAGTTATTTGTTACAGTAATCGATTGTTTATCTTTTTCCGACTACAATATCTCGAAAACGGTTTGTCTCATTTCAAACATGCATAGGACCTTTTTTGTGCAGAGTTATGTGAAAAATATTTTTGGTAATAGTAATAACACTTCTATTAAAAAAATAAACCGTTTGGCGTAAAAAGTGAAAAAAATTAAATTTCGAACTTTAAGGAGTAGGGAGGGGGGACGCGCCCCCCAAGAGGGGGGAACTTTACTGTTTCTTACTACTACACCCCTTAAGAGTGTTTCCACAAAAATTCAAAACTTTATAAATTATTTCCTCCATTTGTTGTTTTTTCTACTAATTTGCCAGGACAATTAATTCCACCTTCACTTTTAAATTTCTTTGTTGTGCCGTGGGGACTTGTGCAAACGAGGTGGATTTTGGCTTAGTTAAGACCTTTTTAAATTATTTTCTCTGAATTACGATTAGTCCTTGGGTTACATTGGTCGAGTAAAATGGCGAGTTAGGGAGAGAGTTTGTATTCACTCTTCTATTCGCCAAATGTGGAAAGAAGGGCGAGTCGAGTTGCCAGACCCAGCTGGCGGGCGAGTCGAGTTGCCAGACCTAGCTGTCGGGCATGTGAAGTTGCCAGAGCCAGCTGGCGGATGAGTCTAGTTGCCAGACCCAACTGGCGGGCGCGGGCATGTCGAGTTGCCAGAGCCAGCTGGCGGACGAGTCTAGTTGCCAGACCCACCTGGCGGGCGAATCGAGTAGTTTCAGGAGGCAGCCACTCATCTACTCGTCTTCCTCCTGTACCTGTTTTTTACGTTCTCCCCTACTAGACCATTTACTCACCCTGTGTGAACGGTGAAGCGAGTGACGAGTGCTGTAGAAAGACCGAGTAGTGATCTGTCGACTGCAAGCCTCCTCAAGCTACTTTCTTGCATTCACCACAATGATCGACCAATGTGACCCGACCTTTCTCGAAGTGTTCTAAAACATGGCGAGGAAGATTGGGCAGAGTACATGGCCGTGCTAACTCCCCGATTTTTGTAACCCAGGGTTAATTGTTAAAAGTATCGTCTCTCAGGACAACAACCCTTTTAAAATATTACCGAGCAAGATCTAAATCATTATTGGTCGGTCCAACAATTCTAACGCAAATTTAGTGTTAAAGAAAATAGGCACTAAAGGTGGAACTGGATAAGTTTCAAAGATTATGAAGTAAATATTGATCAGTTTCGTTTCAAAGCTTACCATTTAATTTTAAGTCCTGATTGACCCCTTTGTTAAGATATTATCAGCAATCTGAATACAAATTTCAACAATGCAAATACAACTTTATTGCTACGTGATTGATCGTCATTTTCATTATGATGAAATTTAATTTGTCATCAGTAAGCTAAATATGTACTACTTCATTGTTAAGATCGGAATATATTATGATCAATTACTACTTGAGTAATCATCAATTTATCATAAATTGGGTGTGTAGATAATATTTTAGTTAGATGTAGTTTATTTTTTCTTCTTTAATTTATTAAAAAGTACCAACCATACTTATGTGTTATGAAGTGATAAAACATATAATCGTAATTATCGGCTGCTTATGAGTTAGGCGAACTCTATTTAACAAAAAATATTTCTAATCTTTAGGTTAGACGAAAAAATTAACTACATCTATGTGAAGAAAAGTTAAAACTTTTCTTATGTAATAACTCTCGTTGCATGATAATCATTGGTAGGACTTAAAAGAAATAAGAGGACAAATAATGTCACTGAATATAACTTTTTTTCCTTCGACCTTTTTATGTCAAACCCAACTATTACATTTAAATATAGGGGGGGAAATATTACTACTACTGGGACCATGGCATGCACGTACGTAGGTATAAATATTTCCCCTTTACTTTACTAACGATCTATGTACACTGTTCATGACACTCCTTGTGCTCTCTAAATTATAAATATAATATGTTGTCATGCAAACAGTATTTATATACGTTCTGATATCTCTTTTTAGATGTCTATTACAAGAACAAATGTTTATTTATCCAAGATTAAGATAAACATATTAGAAGTATTTTCAGTTACAAAATATGTGGTTATTTTACAGTTTTCTTTTACGAAGAATATTTAATAATTAAAAGTATTAGAATCCTAAGTTTATTTGTAGATGATTTTACCACAATTTATAAATAACATTAAGTGTATAAAATTATGATACCATAAGCAGGGTATCATAATTAACCATATCGGTGTAGAGATGTTGTAATTAGCTATTGTATTTTTTATGTGAGGCTTTTAACCTTAACTTTTCTCTTGTATACCATGCATTTTTATACTCTAAATATTAAATTATAAAAATCAATTCAGAGGCCTTAGAGTCTGAAAATAGTCAAACGAGACAAGGGATGGTTGGAAGGTAAAACACCTGATCGATTTTTACTTGCTCTACAGAAAGCAAAGAAACCTTTTGGCTATACAATATTCAGTTTATTGACTAAGCCATCGTCATTTAATTAATAAAGATACTGCGATTGAAACCAGTTTATTATTTTACCAGTTGATTGATTTTCTATATCTTGCAATTGAAGGTATACCTACCTACTTAACCCTAGAACGATCCCCATTAAGTCGTTCTAGGGTACCTATTTATCATTTCGGAATGTTTAGTGCTTAGTTTAACATTTGAATAACGGTATTATCTCTTAATAGATGAAAACCAAGAAAAAGCCAGTAATACCTGTCACACTATTCTATTCACACATTCATATTTCTATTCACTCGGATGAATTGAGTATTCGATCCACTCATGGGTAAATACACTCATTTCTTCTTTATAACACGAATCCAGTAATCCATATTCTAACTATGATTAAGGTTTTTTTCTGTTTTATTTGTATTTCTCTAAACCTAGACTCCCTTCTAATTTACCTTTGAACCTTTCTGTGTATATACTAACAACAATACCTATGTTATTAGTTTCAGTTTTCTTTCAGTATTCATTAGAATTAGAGTTGGGGTCCCATAGACCCCTGTGTGAGTAATACCTCTCACACTATTCTATTCACAGATTCATATTTCTATTCACTCGGATGAATTGAGTATTCGATCCACTCATGAGTAAATACACTCATTTCTTCTTTATAACACGAATCCAGTAATCCATATTCTACTTTCTTCAACCACTTTTCATATTTAATGTAACCAATGCACTATTTTGAAGCTGTAATTTATTTTAACATTTCATATGTGTGGTCGTTTTGACAATACATCGCTATATAATAGTTTAGAAGCGTTGTGATTGTTGGCCCTTTAGATTCTTGGCAATTAATTCAATTTAATTTCTGGCTCCTAAATTGAATATCTGCTAAAAAAATATACTTCTACTATTCTAAAGGCTAATAATTTTACTTTGCTCTTGTTAACCTTACACAGATTTTTAATTTCCCCCCTAGTAAAGTTGATTGGCTTTACAACTGAGGTTTCCATGGCCAGAGTCTATTTTCCCGAAGGAGATGATGTAATGAGGGTCATGGTAAACATTTGTCTCTCATCACCAGCAACTCCCTTGAGAATGGTCTCTGTAATGTGTTTGACACATAGGAATTTATCAAATCTCTGACGTGGTCTCCTCACGTTGATCTGATTTCATTGATTGGCTTTGACTAATACTGTCTATAAAATAAACTTGTATGTGTGTACATGATTGCTTGTAATGCCAGTGATACGAGGCTCACTTGTATCACTGCCTCGTTCACTCAGTCTGGTTTAACTCGTAGTTAAAGATTTAACCACGCTCAGGCTAATATGTAAAGCCTTGTCCACTCTAGTAGACATGTTGCGCGATTTTGATCTCAGAGACATGTCTAGCGATTTGTCTATAGACATCGGCTAGACAAACGGCGTCTACGGTCTCGTTGCTAGACCAAAAATCGCATGTCTATGGTTTTCCATTCTAAATGGTAAACATGGTGCAACGTTAGGCATGTTGCGCAACATGTCTACAAGTGTGGACGCTGGACCTAGACCATAGACGGTCTCAGCAGATGTCTATAGACACGTTGCGAGACATTTCTATAGACGGTCTATAGAAATGTCTCGCAACGTGTCTACTGGTGTGGACTAGGCTTAAAGAAATAAGTTTAAATGGAAAATGTGTTTAAAAGCCTAGTCCACACCAGTAGACACGTTGCGCAACATGCCTTAAGCCTAGTCCACACCAGTAGACACCTTGCGAAACATTTCTATAGACGGTCTCATAGACCGTCTACAGAAATGTCTCGCAACGTGTCTATAGACATCTGCTGAGACCGTCTGTGGTCTAGGTCTAGCGTCCACACTTGTAGACACGTTGCGCAACATGCCTAACGTTGCACCATGTCTACCAGTTAGAATGGAAAACCATAGACATGCGATTTTTTGGTCTAGCAACGAGACCGTAGAAGCCGTTTGTCTAGCCGATGTCTATAAACAAATCGCTAGACATGTCTCTGAGACCAAAATAGCGCCACATATCTACTAGTGTGGACAAGGCTTAACACTTCATAAAATCGTTTAAAGAAAACATATTTTCATTTGCTTACGCAATTAAAACGAAGAAGGGATCTGACAGTACATTCGTACTTTGTTAAATCGAAACGTTTCGTGACATCCCTTAACCTCGTTGCCTTCTTTTGCACCCTGCAATTTCTTTCCAGTGTCAAGAAGTGTTATTAAAACAAATTTATTTCCCATTTTAAACTAGTTATAATTAAATTTGAGTTAAATATATGTTAAATTTACATCATCTTTCAAATGGACAATATTCGTTTCCCCTTTTTCTGAGCGCGATAAAAATACTACCACAACTTGTTAAGAGTGGATCTGGTTTAACTCGTTCCACGTAAAATAGATATCGGTATGGTTTTGTTAAATTTCCGGCTGCTAATTGCCGGGCCTTGTTAACTTACGAAGCAAAGTGTGACAATTAAACCTTATCTAACCGAAGGGACCGTGTATTTGAGTGATCAACTTTGGAATGGTTTAGTACTTAAAATTATCGCTATTTTCTCAGAAACTAGAAAATCACTTGGTTAATTTATATTGGAGATTATGGCTGTATGCATTATTACATCAAATTACACTAAACACAAAAACATTCAAATAGGGATGACACACGAAAAGGAAGTGATTATATTTTCACAAATATAAGACAAGATGACAGTAACAATAACCATAGCAACATATAAATTACAAACAGTGTTGTACATATTCTGACACTCCTCCTCGATTAAAAACTCTTTTGTTAAGAAAAAGTACTAAGTACAAAAGAGTACGAATCGCTCTGACGATTAACGAAAAAAATATCAAAATACTATCAGGACTTAAAAATTAATCAAACAAACTTCAAACATTGAGAACCTGACTAAGTAACTTTTTAAATAAGAATTAATTGATTTGAATTAAGGAGCGAATCTTACAAAAAATTTCTTTGCCTAAGGCTTTTGTAAAAATGTCCCCCAAATTATCATTGGTATTGATATAATTAACTTTTAGCAATTTTTTAAACGTTAAATCTTTGAGGTACTGTTGTTTTATATCAATGTGTTTTCTACGTTGGAAGTTTTCAAAGCTGCTCGACATAAATATCGCACTCAAATTATCCATGTGTAGAGTTCTCGCAAGATCCCCTTAAGTTCATGAGATGATTGGTGCTGAGGTGGTAGTGGCTATATATTTTGCCTCAGCAGTATAAAGACCTACTGAGTTCTGCTTTTTGAAAAACCAACTGACTGGGTTTCCAGCATATAGGATTATCGATCCACTGGTACTTTTGCGATCAGCCCTATCCGCCCCCCCCCCCCCCGCCCAATCAGCATCGGAAAAAGCCTCTAATGTTTTATTTCCTTTTTTTTTTTTTTTTTTTTTAGTTTTTTTTTTAGTTTTATTAGAAGATTGCAACTACATAATTTAATGTTATAAGCTATAATGATGTTTGTTTTTAGAATAACATGATGTTGACTTGAAGTGAGGAACTGTCCATTAACATTACTCACAGATACTAGCATGAATTATTACACATATTTATAAGTTATACATCGCTCAATAAATCACGGGGCCACTGCCTCTTTAGACGTCGAGGAGGATTTCCGAGAATGAATGGTAATGACAGATTGTGGATTAATGGATTAGGGTGATGGGATATGGAGTCATGGAAGGATTTGTATCGAGATATGGCTAGGTCATGGACGAAGGGTACTTTAAGGTCGTTGTAAAGGGTAAAGTTCGAAACGTAGAAAGGAGCGTGGACTATTCTTCTTAGGACTTTGGACTGAAGGGACTGGATTCGATAGGAGTTGGAACGCTTTGTGCAACCCCAGATATATAATATATAAGCCCCTATAACCATATGGCCCCAGCCCATATAACCATATGGGCTTAATTATGGAATTATAAATGAGTAATTTGATATGTGAGGTAAGTTCAGATGTATGGTGTAATATTCTGTAGCGTCTGTTGCAGTCTGGTCGTTTAGGTTTCGTGTGGTGTGCCCAGGTCAAACGACGGTCCAGGTGTAAACCAAGGTAGCGGACGGAACTAGAGTGAGGGATAGAAATTTGGTTTAGGGTTAGTGGTTCACATATGCCATGTCTCAAACTAACTGTCACATGGACACTTTTGTTTTCATTAATTCTGATTCTCCACTTCTTGAGCCAAGTTTCCAGAAGAAAGAGGTATTCCTGAACTTGGTCAGATGCTATTCTAGGTGATATATTAGATGATAAAATATATTTATCATCTGCAAAGAATGCTTAAGTGGTGGCAGGATGTTCAGGAATGTCGGAAGTTAAAATAGTATACAGGATTGGACCTAGGATGCTTCCTTGGGGTACACCTGCTTTTATAGGAAAAAATTGAGGAAATGGAAAGGTTGTAGGACACATGGTAAAAGCGATTTTCTAAAAAGGATTTTAGGATCAGGTAGTGAGTGAAAGGAAGGATGCCCTTAGGCTTCCAAAGCAAGCCGGTGTGGCAACCCTGTCAAAAGCTTGCGCGTCATCCAAGAAGACCGCCGAGAAGTACTTTTTCTGTTCAAGGGAGGAGGCTATTATATCTACAACTTTGTGACACTGTTGGACAATGGAGTGAAGGGATCGAAAACCTAATTGGTGGTTCGGAAGTGTTTGTAAGGATGCTATTATAGGATTAATTCTTCGGAGGAGAAATTTTTCTAAGATTTTCCCCATGACAGGAAGTAGACTGATAAGACGATAGGAATTAGGTAAGTGGGAAGGTTTGGAGGGTTTGTGGATCATTATGATTTTGGCGAATTTCCAAAGTGGGGGAAAGTGGGTTACTCGAAGGACTGAGTTGTAGATGGAAGTAAGGTAAAGGATTCCTTTTTTGGGGAGGGTTTTATAATGTAGGAAATATCGGATGGGTTAAAGGCCTTTGAGGAAGGAGAAAGTTGAAGAGACACAAAAAGATCGTGTAATATATTATTGGAATTGATTTGGTCATAGATATCAGAATGAGGAGTAAACTGTTTGGAGAGGTAATGGGCGAAAAACTCTGCTTTATTGGCATCGCTCTTAGCCCAGGATCGATCTAATCATTGGAGGGGTGAAGGAATAATCTTTTGTTTAAGGATTTTTTGGGTAGCTTGCCAAAGGGATTTGTCTTCCATCGTCAAGTTTCTAGTATAGTCTGAGAATTGTTCTGATCTTTATGTTGTCAATGCAGTAGTCAGTTGTCTTGTACGTCTGTTAAAGGTCAGTTTGTCAGAAGGTAGTCGAGTCCGTTGCCATTTTGCCCTAGCTCGCCGTTTCTCACTAATTAAGGTTCGTATAGTCAAAGGTAAGTAATAATTAGTCGCCCTGTGTTGTTTGTAAGGTCTTGTACTGTCCCATACACATGTTTGTATTATCTCAGTCAGTGTCAGTACAGTTGCGTCTATGTCGTCAGGTGTCTTTAGTGGTACTTTAAGGTCAAGTTTGTTCTCTATCAACTGTTGAACTCTAGTCCAGTCTACATGTCCATTTATTAAGGTAGGTTTTTGAGGGATGGGAGAAGGACAAAGGTCTAGGATCAAAAGAACAGCACTATGGTCAGAGGAGAGATCGTGAAGGTTCAAAATAGTTGGATGGAGATTGGTGAACGGACAGGTGACAAAATAATCTAAGAGGTCTGGTAGTTTGTTTGGATCAGAAGGCCAATAAGTATAGTCAGGAGGGGAAAGGACTTATAGGGATATCTGGAAGAAAGAATCAGAGGAAGCAGGGAATTTGTGCCACGTGGATTACGGGTTCTGCATCCTCAATGGGGATGTTTAGCATTATAATCATCTCCGGCAATATACCTGAGACCAAAGGATCGGAATAAGGATTCAAAATCTTGATGGGTAACAGGTTTGCTAGGAGGACAATAAACAGAGGAAATTGTGTAGTCAAGTGGAAAGGAATCAAGGGTTTTTAATAATTTTATTTTATTAAGGGGTTTTATTAATTCTGTGGGATTAGAAGGATGCAGAAAGGGGAAAAGGGAATTTCTAATAAGGATCGCACTACCCCCCTGTGCAGTGTTATTTGGATAGTCAGTTCAGTACGTTTGGTAGTCTCGTATGTGAAAGTGTGAGCGTGTTGTGAAGTGTGTTTCATTTGTGATGGCAATGTCAATTCTTTTATCGTGTAGGAGAGTATCAAGTTCTTGTTTACGCTGGGTTACCCCATTAGCGTTCCACAGAAGAATGGTAAGAGAAGTTTGGCTTAGAGAGGTCATTTTTGGGAAAAGACGGGAAGGACAGATTCTAGTGATGAGAGGGTTTGAAGGATGGTGAAGAGAGATTCAATAACAGCTTTTAGTTCGGTTATGAAGGAGTTGAGGGTTGTTTGTTGTTAGCTGTGAGGTCAGTGGTGTTTGTGGGAGGGGGGATAAAGGCTGGAAGACGTCTCTGAGGTAGCTGGAGTGTGTTAGGGGGTGTTCACGGGTAGTAGGTTTGTGTGCAGCCGACGGTAGAGAAGGGAATTGCGATGAGCTGGTAAGCGTAGAGAAGTTCGTAGCAGGGCCTGGGGGGTGTGACTGAAAGGTTTCCTTAGCAGTGATACTGTTGGTGTGCTTGTTACTCCTGAGAGTGCGCTGAAGTTTCTTGTGAACTTCGTACCCTCGATAATTGGCTGGATGGGCCTCTCCGCAGAGTACGCAGAAGGATGGCTGTATTCGATCGGTTTTAGGGCAATCTGCGGTTGAATGTTTTCCAAAGCATTTTACGCATTTATAACCGTAATCACAGTATTTTTGCGTATGATTATAGTTCTGGCAGCGCTGACACTGCACTAGCTCCTGTTTTTATACGGTTTTTTGACCTTAACCTTACAGTAGTAGAGCTCAGTAATATTAAACATATTTTTGTTATTTTCATCCAGCTCTAAATCTACAAAGAATAGAGAGAGTGGGGTTTTCCCACTACAAAGAATAGAGGGTTTGTCTAAGAATGAATCATGTTTGTTATGTTTCTAGGCCTGAATCCAAATTTAGTAAGTTCCTCTCTGATAGTATCGGTGGAAGTAGTTGGGTGAAGGTGGCGGATTAACACTCTATAAGCCTTCTCGTCCTTAACTTGTTACGTATGCTATTCTATGTTTTCAATTTTAAATGACGTACAAGGGTTTTATATCCCTCATTTTGGCTCGTTTAGATTAATAAATCAGATGATCTTGCCTTACATTTGAAGGTTCCTGTTCCAATGACATTTTTAAGGTCATTTATAAAACTTGTAAAGTCAATATCATTTTTGACAAATATTGGTGGAGGTCTAACTGAGCTGGAGTCATTGACTTCCTGTTCCGGTTGTAAAACACCAAACGGATTTACCGTTTACCGTTGGGCTGCTTTCCATGATGAAGATGATATTAAATACGATGTAGAAAACATAATATCAGGCCTTGAAGTACAGGATAAATACAATAAATAATATATGAGAGAACCTATTAATTGTCTACAAAGTCTAGGTACTTGGTCTAGGTCTGGTACTTGTCTAGGTACTTCTGCTATACTATCTTCTTTAGAATTTTGATAGCCTACTTCTATAGGTGTACCTCTTCCCTTATTCTTATTAAAATTGTTCAGTAATCTTTTTATACATTTCTTTTGAGAAATGTTTAATGTATTTTCGACACTGGAAATTTCCATGCCTAGGAAACTTTTAACAGAGCCCATTTCTTTGGCATTAGAAATTCTACTTCATTAGTTTTGCCTGTTACCAATAAATTGTAATGGTTTTCCGACACTCAGACGGTTAGGAGTGGGCAATAAATAAAATTTAGTGCCAGGTCATTTTTTATTGAGGGCTTACTTACCATGATAGATATAACGTACGGTCACCGGGGTTTATACATGACCAAACCCGGTCTCTGGAGATGATAAGAGAAAAGGAGTGAAACAATAGATGGTTAAATAAAAATAAAAATAGTTGTAATTAAAAATATAATAATGAAAGCTCCCTAGCTCAACATAAAAAGGAGTTCTCCCCTAACTGAATTAAATAATAAATACACTTGTATATGAAAAGTTACCACCCTTTTCCCCAATCTGTTAAGTATAAGAATATAAATATATAATGTTCAAAAGAAAGATAAGATATGATAAGGTATATAAAGCATATAAAATATAGCAATAATATCCTCGTCTCTCTTCTCGCCTAGACCTCAACGTCCGACCAGGGACCTCGGGAAAGTCGCAAGTTCTGAGACACCAAGAAATTAGAAGACATGGAAGAAACCAAAGAATAACGAAAGGAAAAAAATAAAATTATGAGATATGAATGGGACTTACCAGGTTAATCCAAAATGTGATGAACCAAAAGAAGAAATGGAAGGAAAATACAAAGAAACGTCCCATCTTCGGAGGCTCTTCAACTGACAGCACCCGTCTCCACCGGAACTACGAAAAACCCCAAAATGAGGGAAAATTCCACATAAATCCTCTACTGAGAAAGACTTCTTTTAACAGCAAAATGGCGTCTGCCTGGCGTCGCGTCGTCCCGTCGTCCAAGAGAGTGTAGTCACAGGTATCGATAGGGGAAATTATCGATAGCTGAGAGTACCTGTAGCTAAGATTATCGATATAAAAAATCCATATGACAAGAATTTGAAATTAAAAAATGTTGACAATTGTAGAGGTTGACGACTCCAACTAATCAACAATTGTATAAAAATATATTTTTGTTACAAAATCATCTACAAAAACTACTAACCAAACAATATTTTTATAATACAATAAAAAAACAATATTTTTATCGAATTCTTCAGTAGTATCTAAAAATTTGTCCTCTTCTTGAGAGTCAACTCTGAAGTAGGATAAATCGATGAAACATCTTCTATTTCAGAGTCTTCATTATCACCATTTTCACTATGTTTTTCTAAGGGTATCACTACTTTAGATTCAGATAATTTTACTTTAGTGGAGGCACTTTTGTTAGTTTTAGGCATCTCACACAAACTTCGTCGTAGTTTTCAAAACATTTTACCTCTCGACTAAAAATAATTTTCTTTGTTTTCGGATTAATTAATCTGTAACCTTTAACACACTCAGAATATCCAACAAAGATATGCTTTTGAGATTTTGAATCCCATTTCTTACGCAAAGATTTAGGGATATGGGCCATAGTCTGACAACCAAAAACTCTAAGGTGAGATAAATTAGGTTTCTTACCAAACCATGCCTCAAAGGGAGTAATATCATTGACAGCTTTAGACGGCGACCTATTTAATAGGTAGAAAGCAGTGTTGGTTGTTTCAGCCCAATATTCTTTAGGTAATCCTGCATGTAACAACAACAACATACAACGAGCTTTCTCTACTATGGTACGGTTGGCTCGCTCACTTACACCATTCTCCCCAAAACCCCAAAATGAGGTGTGTATCTTTATAGTGATTGCTTTAAAATATTTTTAAATTTTTTGTTGACATATTCTGCCCCGTGGTCAGACCTAACTATTTTTATTTTCTTACCCGTCTGATTTTCAACTAGCTTTTTAAATTCTATAAAAGCATTCATTACTTCACTTTTCTCAGCCAGAAAATAAACAAAAATCATTCTTGAAAAATCATCGATCAGAGTAAGAAAATATTTACTACCATTGAAGTAGTTTCCATCGGTCCACAGAGATATGTGAACCAGAGCTAATACTTCATTAGTATGACTTTTACTTGGTTTAAATGGATCCCTACTGTGTTTACCTTCAACACAGATAGTACACGGATCTTTTGTCCTGATTTTACCTTTAAAAACAATTGACATATTTTTCAAAAGTTTCATACTATTCCTATTTAAATGTCCAAGCCTTCGGTGAAACAAATATTTATCCTCAGTAACACTACACGCGATTTCACGATCACACGTATCGACTTTATAGATCCCGTTTGAATAATACTCTTTTGCCACGAATTTTAATAAATAAATTGGAACCATAACCTACTGGAGATTATGACTGTATGCATATTATATCAAATTATACTAAACACAACAACGCTCAAATAGGGATCACACACGAAAAGGAAGTGATTATATTTTCTCAAGTATAAGACAAGATGACAGTAACAATAACCATAGCAAAAAATAAATTACAAACAGTGTTGCTCATATTCTGACAATTTATTAAAAGGACTACAATTTAAAATGTCAAACTCGTACTCTAGTGCCGTCAAAGTACTTTCTCTTTATATAGGAATATGAGAATGCAAAAATATCGGTTAAATTATCTGTTTATATACACACGGGACACCCTCTTTCTCGTGGTTTATAACTTCATTTAGCTTGTGTGAACCTGTTGGCACTTCACCAACTTTATAATGCAATTTAATATACGCCACTAACTCACTACCACTCCATGTATCCGTCCACCGGAGTTAAATGTTGGGTGTGGCCGCTATCTGGTTATTATCCCACCAGGACACAGTGTAGAGTAGGCAAGGGTGATATCAGTATATCTGCATCGGATGGCTTTCCCTATAGCTTTGATCTTAACTAAAGGAGTTAGCCGGGGGTTTCCACTTACCTACGCAAGAGTAAACCCATCTTCCCTGCAATAAAGTTGTTTCCCACAACTCGATTTCCAAGGCCTCTCAAACATTCCTCGTTTAATCCATGTGTTTATAAATTAGGTTATAGACCATGTACTTAGCCTATACCCTCTTCATCTGTTTGTTTTTCCCGTTTGTCCGGTTTTATCCTTTTTAAAATAGTTTATTAAAATAGAATAACAGTTTGTAACGTATTAGTAGTATTATAACTTTTTGTTTACTATTCCATGATACGAATGAACCAATTCCATGTAACGAATCAGTTGTTAAAAATGATCCCTACATAAATATTTAATCAGTAAATTGTCATACCGCAATAGCTAATGTTTCCGTCAAATCGGGCCTCACAACAATCGGTAACCGATATTGCATTCATTCATATATTAAATAAATGTTTGCTCCATATAATGTTGTAATAACCAATTGTACTCAATTATTTCCAAGAAAGCTTCCATCTTCAAACTCAATTATGGGTGTCGAGGGTGAAAAATAATTTTTATATTACTAGATGTTTTTAGAAAATACGAGAATTATATTGTTTACTAACGCAGTTGCTACACTATTGGAACGCCGAGAGAATGTGCGTGGATAAATCGATATTGGGTCGAAGTTACAAGCTTACTATCGACTTCACTTCTAGATTTATCGATGTTCCTCTAGGCAGAGTCCCCTCTAGGAGTTACGGCCTTTTTCTACCTTGCAATATTATATAATACCCTCTGGCAATGGGCTAATTTATGGTTTTTTGGGTCGCTAAATACGAATTATTAACTTCCATTCAGAAATTCCCCCCGCAACCTCCCAATTTTGAAATGGAACTTCCCCAAAAATAGTGTTTTTTTTTCAATACAAAATGTATAAGTGTTTGTTTTTTGGGGAAGAAAAATATATATTCTAAAAGAAGATGCATTTGCAACAAAAACTATTCTATGGCATTTTTGCATCGGACGAACAGGATGGCGCTGGCGCGTCTCCGAAAATGAGCCTCTGTGCTCCAAAGACAGGAACAGGAGAGCGAATGGAAATTAAGTGCGGGCTTCACAAAAAACAAACACTTATATATTTTTTTTTATCGAAAAAACGCTTCTTTTGGAGGGATTCGATTTCAAAATTGGGAGGTTGCGGGGGGAATTTCGGGATGGAAGTAAAAAATTCGTATTTAGCGACCCAAAAAACCATAAATTTGCCCATTTCCAGAACTACCATGAATTCTTCCAAGCAAGGACGTATATGGTCTCTTTTGCATGGACTAATAAGACTAAATCGTTAATAACTCAAAACCTGTTTGGTTTAGAGAAAAAGTTATAAGAACAAAATTTGTTTATTTTACTGTCTTCTACATTTGTTACTTGAAACTTTCTTTTCTATCTGCAATATTTAAGGAATTACAAGCAAAAAACATAATATGGGCCACCATTTTTCAATATGGTGGCCGTAGCACAACTTCGATTTTAGGGGACTTTTAGTATATTCAACAGGAAGCTGAATACATCATCTGAAATACAAGCAGTTCCTTGCTTGTACTCATTTTTTCGAGGTCCAAACCTATTTTTACTGGTCTTATATTACTTTGCTTTGTAAGTTTCATCGCACATTTCCGTTTCCCCAATTTTGAACCACTTCCCGTGATTAAATCTTTCCCAAATTTTGCACATAGATACAACTAAGGTGAAGAATACAGAAACCAAAAACAAACAAAAAAAAAAAAAATTGCGTCAAATTTATTTGCTTTTTAAGTTTCATCGCACACCTATTACCCCAATTTTGAACCACTTCCCGTGATTAAATCTTCCCCAAATTTTGCACATAGATACAACTAAGGTGAAGAATACAGAAACCAAAAACAAAAAAACAAAAAACAAAATGGCGTCAAATTTATTTGCTTTTTAAGTTTCATCGCACACCTATTACCCCAATTTTGAACCACTTACCTTCATTCAATCTTCCCCAAATTTTGCACATAGATACAACTAAGGTGAAGAATACAGAAACCAAAAAATAAAATAAAAGGTTGAAAATAAGACCAGTTTTGAAAAATGACATATTTATATTAATTATTATTGCACTATTCCGCCAGACTTATATTTATTTGTCACAGGTTTCGAAAGACCCCTCTTAAATTGGTCAGGTGCCTATTTTTATTTTTGGCGTATACTAGTTACACAGAGATATCTCATATAAGAATTATAAAAAATATAAATTAGTTATAAGTTCCTCCTTTTCCGCAAATCGACTCCAGATTATAGTTCCTGCTAACCATTATTCCAACCTTACTCTCCATAAACAACTGAATGTTCCTTTTGCCCGAAATCTCTCCGAATCTTTGTATAGAAAACTCCATGAATCCTTATCCCATCACCCAAATCCTCTAATTCTCTACCTCTCAGCATATTCAAGGTAACCCTCCAAAAGTCTGAAGAGGCAGTAAACTAGAGATCTACTCCTATAAAATATATCATATCAAATTATTATTAAAATCTAATATTATCTATTTCATAAATCTTATATACATTATTTATCTACTTTACAATTAGTTAAATATTTTATATTATACTATTATACAATGGCAAGAAAGTGTAGTCATCGATCTACTTCTTACTCAAGCTGCTTCCGCCATGAAAAAAATTATCACCTTTAAACATCTGTAGTTTTGTTAAAAATACGGGAAGAGAGAACGCCTTAAACTTTTTGCTTCCTCATCTACTTCAAGCATAACATTTTTCCGGGATGTATTTATTTTCTAAATGTATTTATTTTAATGGTAACAAGGTGAAAGTTTATGATATCGGAATTTTTACTCTGATCCAATTACTTATAAAAGTATGCTCCAACTTGATTTTTATTTTGTTACCCTAAATACCATTAGTACTTTAGCACTTAGGGAGCAACCTAAGGTAAAGTTTCAATCCAATTAGCCGCCCGGAATTCTCTGTTTGCTACTGACTAACAGAGTGACATTTATCCATTTCTTGAAGTCAACCCCTAGACGTGATCTTAATTACCTTATTCCGCAAAGCCATTCATGTAATGACAATTAAAACATTCTTTGTACAATTTATAAGTACCCTTGATCAGCCCCTTTCTTTTTAAGACTGTACCAAGTAATAGACTAATAAGGTATTAAATAATGTCCCCAAATAAGCTTTCGACGTAATTTTTACCTACAAAAGAAAAACAAATGTTTTTTACATCCTTTCTTTCATCATTATCATCAATATCAACACATCAAGGTACATAACGTATTATGTCTCACTACATGAAAACCGGTAAAACTACTGTTGTATACAACCGTTTACGTTTTATTGCTTGATTAATTTTTAATTTAGACTAGAACGCTTGTCAGTAACTGACGGGTATAAAACTAAAGCTACAAGTAACAGGAGGAACATTCGACAATCGTGGAATCAGTAAATAAAAACATATATTGTTAATGAATCCGATTAAACAATGGTTGTGTAGATGATAATAGAGATAGCAGGAGAGCACCTAATAACCTGAATGTTAAAGAAGCCACTCTTAGTTCTAAAGTGGAAACATTGAACATGCGAGGATTCTAAAACAACTCCAAGATAAACACATGCGCAGTACCTTCACTCTGAAGCATCTCTAAAACCTAATATTGGACAAGAATTTATTGACGTTGAATATACACCGAGGAATTCGTATATGCTCTAAAATATAAAGTTCACTAACCATCAACTTCCACGCACTAACGATTTCATTGGGTAATTTAGAATCCCGGTGAACTTTAAATTCTATAAAGTTTAAAAAAAAAAAAAATGAAAGTGAGTGGGACAGCAACCCCTAATACATCATGTAAACTAGCTATAGTAGACAAAACTTGTCTCTTAGTGCACAACTTTTGGCAATAACGTTCGCACCAGGGCAGATTTACCCTGGCCTGGCCACGAAATTGTTAATAGGTAAAGTAAATTAAATAATAAATTTTAAGAGGAAAAGTAAATTTTTTTTAACGGACTGTAGTATGGATGTTCATAATAATGAATAAATATATTATAATAAATGGCCTAGTAAAGAGATATGTAAATTATCTGAGTGTGGTGAGGTGGAGAAGTTTCAGGCTTTAGATGAATGTCTAATTTTGTGTGGGCAGAGCACCAAGGCTGGATACCAGCAAAAATAATGAAGATAAGAAGAGTTCTCCCTCCTGAATGCCAAGGCTGATTGAACAGCTTGCATGTAAAATGGCTTTCTATAAAAAAACGTGGATTTCCACAATGCCAAAACTCAGGATCCACATACACTCACTATTTTTAAAAATTTGTTAAAGGGATACTTTCATATTATACGTAGTATAGTATTTAGTGGGAGGTCATCACATTAAACTGGTCCTTTGGGTTTCGTGTTACATAGTACCAAAAAATGCGTCATTTGTATAAAACCACTGACAAATTTTGCCGTAAATTATCAGTAGCGCAAACAAATTAGCAAAGCCTGTAGTCTTCCGGCCAGGAGAAGTACGCGGAAAACTGCAGGAAAGCCATTCATAGCCATCCTTGCCATCCTTTAACTAAAGTTAAAAAAGAAATTACGAACGACATAACTATTCCAACTGAAAATGGAGCAGTTGATAAAAATTCAGTTGAACAATTGACGTTAGTCACTAAGAAGGACACACCAGAGAAAACTATTACTCAAGGAAGTTCTAAAATATCAAAAAATAGTAGTAAAAGAGTAAAGATGAAAATAGAATTAGATAAAAATGTGAGCCATTGCTTTGATTAAGCAAGAAAATGAGCTTGTAGAAATAGAATTAGAAAAAGCCCAAAAAGCAAAAGATATGGAAAGAAAGATAGCTTTGATAGAAGCAGAAGCAGCGCTAAAGGCAGCATCTGTGAAGTCAAATAGTTCTAGAGCATCAAGTATTAACTTAGAAGATATGGAAGAAATCACTTATCTTGTAAAGGTAAAATCATGGTTAGATGAACCAATTATAAGCGAAGGCAAATGTGAGTTGAAATAGAAAAACATAGAGAAAATCAAGAATCTTCATCAGTACATTTAATAAAGGATTTTACAACAGCAACCCTTGCCTCTGAAGCTTTCCAAAGTCTTACAAAATCAAGCGCAGAAAAAGCATTGAATAAACAAATTTTAGGTCGAAAATAACCAGAGTTTTCAGGCAACCCCGAAGATTGGCCGATGTTTTTTCATTGTATAAAAGCTCTACAAAAAAGTGTAAGTTCAGCTATGAAGAAAATATGGTAAGGTTGCATAAAGGTTTAACCGTAAAAGCATTATTGGCAGTAAAATATTTATTTGTCTCCCCATTAAATTTAAGAACAGTAATAAGTATTCTAGAAACCAGGTTTGGCAGGCCGGAGCTAATAATAGAAACAATGATAAACGAAGCTCGGTCTTAGCCCTCAATATCTAGTGAAAATCCCGATAACATATTAAATATTGCAACAAATTTTCAAAACATGACAGCAACAGCTGTTTCTCTAAATTTAAGTTCATCCAACCCTTTTGAAAGAACTCATGTCAAAATTACCAGTCTAAGCATGAATGGGCCAAAAATGTGAGACGTAAAGGATTAACATTGCCTACTTTGTTAAATTTTCCAGAATGGTTAGATGAAGTAGCCTCATTTTCTAGTTTACTAAGTAAACCCTCTACTTCGTATGATATACTTAGTGACGAAGAATCACGATTCAAGCCCGAAAAAACTTGGTATTTTCCATATTTTGCTGTAAAGCATCCAGGTAAGCCAGATAAATTTCTATTTGTTTTTGATGCCCAAGCTAAATCAAATGGAGTATCTTTTAATGACAATCTAATAACTGGGCCTGACCTACTCAACTCAGTACCGGGAGACATACAATCCTTTCGAGAAAAAAGGTTTGCAGCAGTAGAAGTTATTGAATAAATGTTATTACGGGTTAAAATCAAACCTGCATATCAGGTTGCTCAGCGATTTTTGTGGCATGGTAAAGATAGATCGCTAGCACCAAGGGCATATCAAATGCAAGCTATGATATTTGGCTCTGCTTGCTCACCATGCCATTTACGTCAATAGAAAAAATGCCGACAAAAATTCGGGAGAATTCCCTGATGCTGTACAAGACGTTTACAAAAATCACTACATGGACGACTATTTAGATAGCTTTGACACGGAAAAAGAAGCTATAGATGTAGAAGATCAAGTAGTTAACTGCTATAAACGATGAAATTTCCATGCGAAATTGGATGAGTAATTCAGCAAAAATAATTGTGGGGATTCCCATAGAACTTAAGGCTAAAACTGTCGCAGAGTTAGAATTTGATCGTTGGCCAACCGCAGAACGAGTTCTAGGTTTGGTCTGGAACACGAAAACGGATTACTTAAGCTTTTCTGATAGAGTGTTATGTAAATACGAATCTATACAGAAAACAACTGCACCAACCAAGAGGGAAGTGCTTAAGGTAATCATGTCTGTGTATGATCCTCTCGGTATATTGTCGCCTATAACGATAAAAGGAAGGATGCTGCTACAAGAAGTGTGGGCATAAAAAATTGGATGGGACGATGATATAAGCACAAGTATTTTTAACAAATGGGTAGTATGGGCAGCCAAATTACATAACATCAAAAGCATCACAATTCCACGGTGGTATGGATTTCATTCTAAAGAAACAAGTGAAGTACAGTTGCACACTTTTTGTGATGGAAGCGAGAAAGGTTATGCTGCAGTATCATATCTAAGATTTATAGCGAAAAAAACGACTACGTTTCAACATCTATAGTAATGGCAAAGGCACGAGTAACATCATTCAAACCTATGATAATACCAAGAGTTGAGCTTCAAGCTAAAGTAATGGGTTCGCAACTTGCATCAGTAGTAGCGGAAAGCCAGGCGGCTAAGATCAATAAGAGATATTTTTGGACCGACTCGAAGATTGTATATAGCTGGATTCAATCTACGCCCAAGCTGTTCAAAACATTTGCGTAAAATAGGATAAGGAAATTACACGGACTGACATCAAAAGAAGACTGACATTGGCTGTCAACATCACTGAATGTAGCAGACGATGCTACACGGGGCCAATGGGAGTTAGGAAGAGCAGAACGCTGGCTAAAAGGTCCTGCATTTTTACAAGAAAAAGAAGAATTCTTGCCATTTCCGGTTATAGAGCCAAGTAATGAACCCGACAAAGAAATAAAAAACGACTTGGTACTAAAAATTTCAGAAATGGAAGAAGAATAAATAATAATAATAATAATAAATATTCTTTATTCCACAACTTAAAAAACACATGTAGTACAATTTAAATAAAATAAGTATAAATAACACCCATTTAGTAGCTAAACAATAAACAATATTATGTGGTGAGAGTCCTCAGTAGGTGTCGCAGCACCTAGAGAGAGGACTCCATCTCTCAATTTAGTCAGTATTTATTTATTTTATTTTATTATTATTATTATTTATATACAGACACATATACACACTACACACCTACATACACCCATATACATATTATATTATATTTTTTTTTTTTTTTAAATATTTGTATTGATGTAGTTTAATCATTATTTTGATGAGTTAGTAAGTGTTGTTTACTTTTGTTTTTATAAGTGTTAATGTTAGTAATCTGTCTAAGTTCTGTTGGTAGTTTGTTATAGTAAATTGGTCCAAGATACGTTGCGTGTCGTTGTTTTCTAGTTGTGTGAGTCTGTGGTATTAGCATCTTTAAATGAGTCTGAAACCTAGTCGAGTAATTGTGAATTATTGGTATTTTGTCAGTGTGAAACAAATGCAATAAAACTGTTTTCTGATATAAAGATTTAACTGACAGTACTTTAAAATCGAGATAGGTCTGGTGTGAGGGATACCTTTTTGGTTTTTTCATGGCTATCTTTATAATGGCCTTTTGAATAATTTCTACTGGTTGTATATGTGAATTGGCTGCCATACCCCAGGATAAGACACGATAGTTCAAGATGGACTCGACTAGCATGGTAGAGCATTCTCATTACTGTTTTGTCAGCAAAGAGTCTTACTTGAATGAAACTGTAGATGGTTCTCCTGACCCTATACCTGACGACTACTCTAAGACTACTCTCACTAAGACTCTATACCCCTCATGTAGTGTGAAAGATTTTCAAAGTATTTGAGAATCGTAAGAAGTATGGCATGGGTGCTAGTGTTTATAAACATTTGTAAAGAAAAAAGTAGAAACAAAAATAACTTTGACAGAATTCAAAAGAGCAGAGAAAGTGCTTATTGCGCAAGAACTATGAAAGCTTTTCGGAAGAAGTCAATAGTTTAAGAAAGAAGACGCCGATTAAAACTTAGACAAACAAGTAGGTTGTTCAAATTAACCCCCGTTCTTGATAATGACGGCCTATTAAGACTACATGGTCGTCTTGAAAATGCGAAAGACGTTCTACCAGATTACACAAGGCAACCAATAATAATGGATAGAAAGAATTATTTAAATAAACAGGTCAAGTGTGTGCTAGTCAGCACACAGTGAGGGTCCGTAGGCCAAACTATATAGTGTTTAACTGTAAAGTGTATAAACAGTGTTTTTTAAAACTGCTAAAAAGCTTACTTTGAACCATTCTGAGGGTCTGATATTCTCAAAACACACTCTGATAAAGTATTTTTTTTGCCACTGAACCGGACTACAACCATATAAATACATCGAAATGACCATAATTATAAAAATACGTATTTTCTCAATAAAAAATAAAATAATATTTTTTTCGAAATTTCCAAAAAGTGGTATCTTTACTTTTGGTCGAAGAATGTTCAGGAATTTTTTTTAGATTTTTTGCACTTCACATAAGCGAGATAGAGGGGAGGGGGGGGGGGGGGGGTCATGTTTCAAACCCACTTCAAACTTGCCTACGCTCGCCCTATCAAAGTTATATCCAAAGAATTATACATTTTTGTAATCGACGTACCCTTTCATATGATACCCCTCACGGTGTCGATATAAAATAACAAATTTTTAGCCCTAATGTTTTTGAAAAATATTTTTTTTAAGCCGCTATATTTTTAAAATATGTGGGTAGGTACAAGACACATACATGCCAAATTTCAAAGTGATCGGACGAAAGGTGTAGCCGTGAGAGCACGCGACAGGACGGACGGACAGACACACGTAGGAAAATATAAGGGTCCTTGGTTTCGCCTACGGACCTTAAAAATTACTGATAAGATATTATCATGAAAAAAATCATCATCAAGGAAGTATTTCAATCAATTTTGGATTTTAAATGGACGTAATGTTGTAAGGAATTTCCAACGTTTATGTGTCTTTTGCAAACGAAAAAATGCAAAATGTGAAAATCAAACTGAAGAATATTTACCAAACTTTAGAGTAACGCCTCAGTCACGTGCATTTGTAGTAACCGGAATAGATAATTTTGGACCTATGAACGTTATGGTCGGCTGGAGAAGGGAGAAACGATATGGGGTATTATTTACCTGTATGACGACTAGAGCAGTTCATCTAGATATTGCAGCATCTTAATTCAAACAACCATCAACAATAATAATTTTCAATTATTAAGAAATAACCACAATCATTCCATCATAACCAACGGTACCATTTCGAAGGGATTAAGGGATGGCTTTAGACTTCAAATTATTGTAGTACATACCTCTTTTCTTTGGAAAGTCGGTGTTTTGACAGTGGTTTAACACCACATAACTTTGCTGTTCCATGATCATTGTCGTAAAAATAAATTTTTAGTCCAGAGAAGATAACTATTTTCTATATTTCCTAGGTCAAAACATTACTTCATAAATTCTTTCACTTCAGCAGGCCTTGTTAGTCAGGTCTTGCTACCTGAATGCAACCAAGGTTCCTCTTTTAGTTTCCTTAATCTAGTCTACTACTCTTATACTATGTTCACTCGTTTATCCTATAATACTAGCAGTTCTGTGAACAGTAGACCTTGCGACGTCCAAAAATGAAAAGTCCTTTATATACGTCGCTTGCAATGACTTCAAGGATAATTCCTGCCAAATTCGAACAAGCATTCCTTCAAACTTTATCAAATTATTTTTAATTCAATGAAATCATATTTCAATGATGGCTTTGGGAACGTGATAGAATGATATATATATATATATATATATATATATATATATATATATATATATATATATATATATATATATATATATATATATATATATATATATTTATATATATATATATATATATATATATATATATATATATATATATATATATATATATATATATATATATGTATATATATATATATGAATCCATAATCAGTGCATAATTCAGCTTTCTAGATAGTCGGGAAGTGAATCAAATTTAGGCTATAAAATTTGACGACAAACAGAAAACAAAAAAATTGATTAATAATTATTTAGTAGTTAACAGTTTGATAAACTAATTAATTAGTAGTTAAAAAAATGAATTAACTAATGACTGATTATTGTATTGTATCCAGTATTAAATAATTTGTGAAAGTTTCGGCTTTCTAAATAGTCGGAGAGTTGGTTACATTTAGTTTACAAGATTAGAAGACGGATCAACCAATAAAATTATTAAGATATCAATAAATAGTTAATTAATTAATTAACTATTAACTGATTATAGTATGGTCGTCGGAAATAAATAATCTGTGCAAGTTTCAGCTTCCTAGGTAGTTAGGAGTTCGGGCAATTTAGGTAACAAGATTTAAAGGCAAGTGGAAGTAAAATAAGATAAATACGCAGAAAGACTTACAACAATAACTAATAATCCTATCTATTATGAAGTATACATACATATTCTTGTCAGCGAAAGACAAAAGAGACTTGTAGGTAATGAACAGTAAGCAATTCAAAAAGAAAAATGGCGATGTGTATTGTAAAATAATAAATAATGTGTTGCGCGCGCAGCCCGGAGGATGCCGGCCTCTTAACTCTCAATCGACGGTGAGAGGCCGGGTTCCCTGCTGGGAAGGTTATTTTTATGCTAATTCTAAACATTTGTTAAGCAAAAAACCATATAAATCGAGTTTAATGTCTAAAAGGAACATCTATTCCAAATTTCAAGAAAAAAAACTATTACCCTATTAACTATTAATATAATTGACCGAGTGCAGCGAGGTCAATTATATAATAGTTAAAATAAACGTATCTTTTAACATTTCTATTACTCAAATCAGACATGTTTTATCATTTTAATGTACGTGTAACGGGGAAGCCAAATCCAGAATATTCTAGGAAAGCTGTGTAGACGTTAGGCTAGCAAAGGCTCGAATTTCTGTCTAGTGGTGCTTTCCTCCACCAAGAATCTAACAAACTAAGCCATAGCATTGAGTCACACGGGGAGTCCGATCTTAGCTCTGGAGGTGTACACATCATACAACAATCACACACACACAACCATCGCCTAAATGTCAATATTGTCGAAATTCATTTCACTGACACAGCGAATGCCCTAACAAACCTAGAAAACAGTACAAATCACCCAATTCTTCTAGAGGTAGTTCGCCGTCCAGTAATAATTCTTATAACAGATATAGATCACATACACCAAACAGTTCTCCTCGAGTTTCAAGGGAACAATCACCCTCAATTTCTTATAACAGGAGAAGATCTCCTACATCACAAAATAGGTCCCAAACACCACCAAGACGCACAGAAACACACTCACAAAATACCACCTGCTAATTATGCTACAAACAAGGTTATGAGGTACGACATTGCTACAAATATACAAAAACAATATATTGTAAATTTTGCCAGCAAACAGGGCACACTGCAGTAGAATGTAATCAACTCAAACAACTTTTAAACTAGACACGCGGGGGATGGAACAAATAAACATTTAATTTCCCCCGCACTCAAAGGTATAACAGGTCAGATTATGAATGTACAAGGACAGACTGATTGAACCATCACTTTAGGCCAAAGAAGACAGTTCACTCATTCATTCTTAGTCTCAGACTTACTTAAAATCGGATAAAGTCATGCAAACTGAAACGATATCCGTCAACAATATAACAACTGCTAACACTCAAAACAATCAAATCTCAGTAATAGAAATGTCAAGCGAAGAAAAGGCTTCATTTATTAAGTCCCTAAGAAAGAAACTAGATAATTTATTCAAAGAAGATCAAGATATAGTAGTTAAGGGCCTTGAACCAGTTTATTCTGTGTTTTCTCATGAAAAATTATCCCAAATTAGGAACAGCTGTAGGGTACACCCATCACATTAATACCACAGATGAAACCCCTGTCTTTAAAAAACCATATAGATTGGTGCATTCACAAATCCCTACTATAAAAGCAACACAAGACAGAAATCCGAGCCTTTGCTAGCCTAAGGTCTACACTGCTTTCCTAGAATATTCTGGACTCGGCTTCCCCGTTACATACGCATTGCTTTATCACATAATTTAATCTTTCACAAACAAACCTCGAGTGGTGTCTTCATCAATAAATTTTAATCGATTTTAGACCACATTAAAAAAAAAAAATGTCTTGATTTCTGCGTGACTCCCCTAACTACATGAATTGAACTCGGCAAGGAGGTCGAAAACAGTGATACGCATTGATGCAGTCGATCAAGTGTTGGTTCATCGTTTTACTGTATTACCAGCATTTACTACCTAAATTATAACAGTCCTGCTTCGCCCAATATTCCACTAATGGATTTCCATCTACAACCTGTTTATTTCAATTATTATAGACCTGAATAATTTACCTACCCACTAGGAGAAATTATACCATAGTATATCTGCTCTTTCAGATGATGCAGAACTTGTAACAGACATTCCGGATGAAGAACGATTTCGCTATAAAAGGACAGGAGTCTACGGTCACCAGGTAAACATTCAACATTTTGAAGACAGTAAACTTTTGAAAAAAAAAATGCGTTTGCTCGAATCTTTATCATTTAATAATGGACATTCATCAAAATAAACAAACCTTCTTTCGAAGTCAAAGTAAATCTTAATCTACTGAATAATAAAAATTAAACTTAATCATCACAAACTAGTGAGAATCTTTATTACATTATCATCATTACGTGCAAGCAGGCAACAATATCAAACAAACAACGTCATTTCATTAATAAAACGAACCACAAGATTTAGCTGATGAAGTCAAAATATCAACATTTTTGTTACATTCAGTAAAATGTACAGAAAAGAAAAAAATCATTGTATAATATCTTAAATTAAATCTGTACTAGGTATTTCTACCTTTGTATATATCTGTATAATTTTTTATTTCTTGGTTTTTATTAATTTATTGTTTTGTTTTATAGGTAACATTAGTTGGTTGCAATAGTTCTCAGCCTGTTTGTTTAAGGTAGTACAGGATTTTATTGTAAACTTTAAATCTACATTAAAAGTCAGGAGATAACACACATAGTCACAACTATCCATTACAGTTATTATTCCAGTCATTTAAAGATAAATAATAGTAACAAGTGTTCTTTAATAAACTTTAACTAAGTTTCTCTCTTTCACTTTTTGGAGACAAAATAATTATTGTTAACGACTGAATTTCAACTAATGCATACGAGTATATTGAATAATTAACTAGGTGATTTGAACTTTTAAAACGTAACAATACTAAAATTATAAGAAAAATATTATATAATGTAATATATTTATAAGGAAAAGCTTAATAATGAGTTAAGAGACAGTAAAGAGTTTATAGTAAACAGGGTGTGTTTGTATAAAACTGGTAAAAACATATAACGTAATCACAAAAGAGACATGTGTGAAATGGAATACTCAAAATCCTCGGTAAATAAAATATTTAGGTGAATTTACTATGTATTTAACTTAACTACGTAGCTGAGTAAACTGATGCGTACGGGTACATATACAAGTGAGAGAGAGATTTACACCACATGTGAATAGACTATTTAGGTTTATCTTTTATATAATATAATCGAGTAGTGTCCCGACGACGGCAACGGCGACGGCGACGGCGATGCACCTCGAAATGATTAATAACGTTTAAAAATGATGTGCTGGAACCTAGATTTGAACCAGTGACCTCCAGCGCAAGAAGCAGATGCTCTACCACTGAGCTATCCTTGGTACTGAATGTAACGGCCTAAAACTTTCTATTTAAACAGTATATTATATCTATTTTATCTACATGAACTATAATTGGACAGCGCGAGACTCATTCATTTTAAATATAACTGATTATCTCTCAGCTCTTTTTCTTTAAATACAATTAATAAGAAATAACTGGACATCACGTGGCTCCTTCTATTTAAGTATAATTGGACAGCGCGAGAATCATTCATTTTAAATATAACTAATTATCTCTCAGCTCTTTTTTTTAATGCAATAATTAAGAAATTACTAGACATCACGTGGCTCTTTCTATTTTAGTATAACTGGATAGCGCGAGACTCATTCATTTTAAATGTAACTAATTATCTCTCAGCTCTTTTTCTTTTAATGCAATTAATAAGAAATAATTAGATATCATTTGGCTCTTTGGATTTATGTATAACTGGAGACCGCGAACTCATTCTTATTGAATATAATTAATGATTTTTCAGATCTTTTTCTTGCATTTATTTTTTTATTTCTTTTTAAATTTGTATTTGAATTATTCATTTTTATTTATAATTGAGAAGTGTCCCGACGATGGCGACGACTCACCTTGAATTATTTTTTATTGATTTTTGTTTGTCTTTTGTTGTAAGACTTTTACATATGACCACTACACTCTTTTTAAAGTAAAATATCCTAAAATATATTTATGAGTTAAATTATAGGCACGAAAGAAAAATAACAAGTGAGAAAGAATGGAAATATAAATACCTTAGAGTGAGAAAGAAAGAAAATATTTCAATATCTTAGAGAAGGGGTGGCCACTAACCTTAACTTTGGGAGCCGCAAATTTATAAAACTGTTTCAAAGCGAGCCGCATTGCTTGGAGATTTATTGATGGTTATTAAAAAAATGACACAACAAGAAATAACAATTTACTTTTGAGCAGTGCTTTTACGAGTGTTTATTTTCGCTGTTAGTTGCTTGAAATCTGGCTGCGTGAGTTCACGTAAATGTCAATCAGTTAGTTCGAATCGATATTTAGTTTTAATGAACTTAAGCGTTGAGTACAGTGATTAGTCTCTTAGCACACTCTTTTCTTAGTGGGTATTTTTCTTCTGGGACGTTATGAATTTGTTTGATCTTTATTCACACATTAAATTTCTCCACACTCTTTATCCTACAAACAACACCTGCATAAATTATACACAAAATAAAGTGATGTATGATTGCTATAAAGTTTAGAGACTGGCTGTTTACTTTTAATAATTAATAAGCAAAATCAACTACAATGATTATTTATTCAAAAAAAAAATAATAATAACTATATTTAAAAATAAAAATATTAATAAAAAAAATCATTTAGGGTCCCCTATGTTAACTATTAAATAATTATTAATCAATTTTTTTGTTTTCTGTTTGTCGTCAAATTTTATAGCCTAAATTTGATTAACTTCCCGACTATCTAGAAAGCTGAATTATGCACTGATTATGGATTCATATATATATATATATATATATATATATATATATATATATATATATATATATATATATTATATATATATATATATATATATATATATATATATATATATATATATATATATATATATATATATATATATATATATATATATATATATAATTTTTTTTTTTTTTTTTTTTTTCTAATATCGGTATAATACATACTGGTAGGTTTGAGGTATAATGCATATCATACGTAAAAAAAAATATTTCCTCAGTTTTACAATTTGTATTGGATATTTGTGTTAAGCGTGATAAAGTTCACACACTGTCATATCTTGTGATGTTGGTATAAGGGGATTCACGTATTACACTAATGATCACATTAAGTTGTATGAATTCTTTGTCGATCAGGACGAGATATAATCGGAAAAAAATAATATAAATAACAGATAATAACTTTCATCCTTATGAACTATTTTTAGGGTCCGTAGGCAAAACCAAGGACCCTTATATATGTTCCTGCGTGTGTCTGTCCGTCCGTCCGGTCGCCTGTTCTCACGGCTACACCTTTCGTCCGATCACTTTGAAATTTGGCATGTATCAGTCTTGTACGTACCCACATATTTTAAAAATATAGCGACATAAAAAATAAAAGAAATAAAAAAAATTAGGGTAAAAAAAACTTAAGGGAAAGTAAACTTTTTTACTTTTTTTCGACACCGTAATGTACGGTATCATATGAAAGGTCGTTTCGATGTATCTATATTGTTGTAGTCCGGTTCAGTGGCAAAAAAATATTTATCAGACTGGGTTTTGAGAATATCAGACCCTTAGGATAATTCAAAGTAAGCTTTTTAGCATTTTAAAAAAACAATGTTTATACACTCTACAGTTAAACACTATACAGTGTGGCCTACGGACCCTCGCTGTGTGCTGACTAGCACACACTTGACCTGTGTATTATATCTATGATCACAATTTCGTAAAATTTAGTTAAGATTGTTTTCAGAAACGTATCATTATGTTCTAAAAATATGTATTAGTTACTCATTGAATATTTAATTCATTAGTTAATAATGATAATTATTGACTAATTTAGTAACGGTTAACAAAGTTTATTACTTAGTTCAATAATACTGACTAACATTTATTAGGTCACTAATTACGAACAAAATTGATCAATTCACTGGTAGTTAACAACATTCATTGGTCCATTAATAGCATGCGAAATGTATCTCTCAAATAACAAGTTATACATGTTATATTATTATATTATTTGTTGTGTTATTTACACTGATAAATAAATGTAGAGTCTTCATCACATATCTGGCTTACACAAATAGCTAAATCCAACTTCCGGCTGTATTCTTTGATATTATTTTAACAAAGCATTCTTAGAATCATAGCTCTAGAATTAAAGTTTTACACTGTGAATTGATTCATTCTTCGTAACATATATTCTCATTTGATCTTAACACAATGACAACGTTTATTATATGATATATATTTTTTTTTTTTTTTACTAAAATGTCTGATTGATAAGCTTTTAGATTTGGGCGGAAGAGTTTGGTGGTGTCGAGAGAGTGTAGGTTGTTGTGTAAGAGGGCTAGTGAAAGGCTGGGCTGGATCAATGAGCGGGTAGGGTTAGTAGAGAGGCCGATTCAAGGGGTGGGACCTGAAAGTATAGAGTAAGGGGCCTGGGGGGATTCCTCGGTTTTGTGTCAACCAAGATTTGCCTCGTATTATTTCTCCCGTCGGCTTCTTCAGGTTTAGCGGTCGATGAACAGGCATAGGGAGAATGTGGAGATTTCAAATGAAAGGATCAGGACTTGGAAAGATGTGCCCTGCTCATAGAATATGTTTAATGATGAGAACACTGAGCAGTTGAGGTATACTCGTGGAGTTTGCAATTTGTTCAGGATTCGGGACGGTAAATTGCTTGTTTATTTGATGCTTTACTAAGCACTTGTAACTGCACGTTTAGTAATCTTCCTTGTTCCTATCAGCATGAATACCTATTATTTACACACTTTATCGTATATATATACTATAACTTATTTAGAGTACTTTGAGTTATTTAGAACACATTAAACTCTAATGACGAACAAAAAAGCTTAATAAATTTAAGACTTAAATCAGCTTTTAAAATTTAAAATGTGTGTATGTGAAAGTTACCATAGTTAACAGGTTTTACACTAATGCAATTTCAATAGTAATGATTAGATGACCGTAAAATTTTAATTTAATGACTGAGCTGAGAGGTAATCAGAAAGGGGGGAGGACTTAACATATTAGCACTAAGGTGACTAGTAAATTTGTAATTTATTATTGCGTATACACAGTTGAATTAATCAAAGTCCTATTTCAGTAGTTAAAAGATGTTATTAAGTTCTGTCTCAAGTTCTCCTACATTTCATTTAGAATTGTATCTCATATCTCATCCTGTTTTTCCTCCTATCTTAAAACACTCGATTGTTATACCTGTTTTTAAAAATGGTGATAACAATTTACCCAACAATTACCGTCCGACTTCTCTTTTGAGCTGTTTTTGAAATTGTTTGAAAGTATCATTCACCAAAGACTGATAGAGTTTTTTTTATAATGCACAACATATTTGCAAAAGGAGTAACAGGGATTTCTACCCAACCGTTGCACAGCTTCAGCCACCGTTGCTTCCATCGAAGAAATCTCAAAGTCTATAGACCACACCTTGCAGGTAGCCGGCCTTTCCTTCCATTTATCAAAAGCTTTTGACCTGGTATTCCACTCTATGGGTACGGGCACAGTGCACGCTGGTTCCGAATCAGGTTCAGACTCAGTAAACAAGCTTGAGAATTAAACAGTGTAGTTACAGCAGGGTGGCCATAGTGGAAGCAGGTAACTGGTTGCACAGTGCAGGGTTCGGAGTCAGAGACTTTACCGCAATGTTTTGATCATTCTTGTTTCAAATGCTGGCAGCTATCAGCATTCATGGACCGTACTGTAACTACAAACTACTATTTATTTTTCGGCGATTGTAGTTGTTTATGAAACCTTTATCTTGGTTATATACGAGTACAAATACCTACCTACTTCTTGTCTTTGATTCTTGTTTGACATTCTTCGATTCGATTTATTTTTTTAATGTTAATATAATAAAGAAAAAAACGCTTATCATGAAAGTATTTCTTATTTTTAAAAAATTGTATAATGCCTCCACTTCCGGAAGAAACGTTTCCTGTTCCCTATAATTTGTTAACTGCTTAAACAAGTGGTGTTATTCCTCATATGCACTCCTTAACTTAGTAATTTCATAAGAAGCAATTCTTTCATGTTTTAATTTTAAATTAACACTCTCTGTGGCCACAAAAAAGCACGCTCTATCTTCATATGACAACTCCTTGTTTTGTTTACGTTACATTATGACAGCGCATATTTCTACCTGCCTCCACTGCGTCCATCACCTGCTTTCCTCAAGCTGACATATCACAAGCCTGTTTTCGGAGCACACACCTGATACGGAACCCACGTGCACTCTAGACGTACCCTATTTTACTAGTTAAACTTTTAAGGTCAGGTGAAAGAGGCCATTTGCTAAATTTTATTAATTCCATTCTTTTAAAAATTCTGTTAAGTGTACTTGCAAATAATGGTCACAACTTACACACCTCAAAACTTCAACAGTAATATAGGCGTGCCTCAAAGAAGATTTTTAGGCCCGTTGTTGATCCCAATATTTATTAAAGACTAATCTGAATTCTTAATAATGGTGTGTCTAACTTGCCATGTAGTACTGCATGCTGACGATACTTCAGTTCTAGTAGTGGCGAGATCTGCCGATGAACTTAAGCTGTATCTTAATAATCTTTCCAAGGCTTTCTATGAAAGGTGCTCAACCAATCAGTCTTGATTAGTTCAACCAGTCTAGTTAAGCTTGAAGTATTTAAATTCGTAGGAGTATTGATTAATGACAAATTTAATTTCAGGGAACACACTAATTCCGTATTAAGAAAACTAAAGTGAGCTTTCTTCGGAATTAGAAATTTAAGGAGAAATTATAGCTCAGAGACTTTAATGACTGCATATTTGGGGCTAGTTTACCCTTTCTTATCATACAACATTTTGGTATGGGACAGTAAACCTGAATCTAAAAGAATTTTCATTTTCACTATGAAAATGAGAATAACTAAGGCGATTTTTCATCTAAATAATTGGGCCTCTGGCTAAGACTATTTCAAACAATATAATATCTTAACTTTTCCCAGTATATTCATTGCAGAATCTTGCATATTTGTAAAATAGAACCTTTCATCTTCTTAAAATTTTCAGACATCCACCACTTTAATTCGAGGAATAAAGACAACTTAGTTTTGCCTTCCTGCAGATCCAATCGACACACATACTCACTACATTAACATGGGCCTGCAATGCTCTAACAAATTACCCTCTGAAATAAAAAAATACTTATTAATCAACTTAAACAAATTTAAAAAAATTGAAATGTTGTTTTCGTGTATCAGATTTTTAGTAGTGCTTTTAAATTTTTGTTAATTTATTTAGTTCATTCCCTTGGTTATTTTATTATGTTATTTATTGTTTATAGTTAATTGCCTGATTTGTATATAATGACGTATATTTCAATAATCTATTGCCCTAAATTTATTATTTAATGATTCATTATTAAATTATTATATAATTTTTTTGAGATGCCCTAAATATTTTTCATCAATATAAAATATACAGAAGAGTAGATATAATTAAAAAAAAAAAAAAAAAAAAAAAAAAAAAAAATATCTAATATAGCTAGGGGGAAAATGATTAGTTTTTTTTAATTTTGTGTCTCTAGGTCACAGCCTAAAAATCCTCTTCTGTAGAATGGCCTAAAATCAATTCGACCATTATATTAAAAGAAATAAATATAAGTATAAAAAGTACTACTTTTTAGATCGTATTTCTAAGACACAAATATTAAAGCCTTTATAATATTTTAGGGTTTGAAATGTTTCTAAAAATTGGTAAGAAAAAGTTTTTTATTTTTTATAAAACAAATACAACTGTGACAATTAGGCTAGACCCTTCATACTTTTTCATGGGATTTAATTTATCTAGTATTGCATGCGAATGTGGAAAGTTATAGTTGAGAAATTCAGGAAAAGTTTTTATCTGTGATTTTATCTGAAACCCTTTCAGCGAATTTTCAAAGAAAACTAAGCTATTGCAATGGCTTCAAATTTTTTTAAAATTTTCTCCATGGAAATCCGTTTCAGACCATTCTTAATCGATTCCTGAAATTTAACACTTTTTTATGTATGTATGTATATTATGTATGTGTCAATCCAGACGTTATCAAACGCTAGGATGCATTTAAACAATCCAAACAAATTTTAAAATATCAAAAGAAGAGATAAGTTCGTTGGCCAGAATTTTTGGAGTTCATTTAGGGCTAAACTTTTGACAATTTTGGGTCAAAAATAGCATAAAAACGTGTATTTTCCACTTTACCCTCCCCCCCCCCCCCCCCTCTTACATCGAAATATGTACATAACAAAAGTGTACATAACAACAATTACTGTACTCTTTAAGAGCTTTCCAACACCATGCATCTTGAAGGTTAAATACCATTTTTACTTTTGTACCCCCGTACCCCCGTGTACCAATTTTTTTTTCACCCATCCAAATTCCAATTCCAAATTTTCCTATATTATCATAAGCCAATAATAAGCAAATTTTTTTTGAAAATTCACTCATTAAGTCATGGTGCATGACTGGATTTGTTTTTACTAAACTTTCATAATCATCTCTTTTATTGGTTATATAAGAAAGGACTACTACTACAAACTTTTATAGCGTTGGTTTCTGCGGCCAGAGTCTAATAAATCTAGACCTTAGGAGACCGCATCAGATATCTGTGTGATATCAGGTATCAGATATTTGTGAATCCCGGGATATTTCGAACCCATTACAGGGACAATTCTCAAAGGAGTTGCTTGTTGATTAATTTGCAACTGAATCTCAGAGTCAGACAATTCAGACTGTGTCATTTGTCAGACTGTGTCAGTGGTCAGACCTTCTGAATCAGTTGCAAATGACGCTCATCATGATCAAAACCCCCCGAGGATAGTCCATGTAATGGGTACAAAATTCTTTATGCGGCCTCCCCCGGAAGATCTAGATTTATAAAAATATGGCCTTTTAGGTCAGATGCTAAGCACAGAAATAAAAGAATGGATTCGTAAGATAGTTCAAAGAATGGGTATATACTAGCCATTAGACAATTAGACTCGGGCTTAGTCTAAAGACTAGGGGTAAAATTAGGCAGGTTTCAATGTGTATGTCAATATATAAAGTCGAGCCTAATTAATCCGTCGCGTCGGTTTTTATCACTATATCTAGCAGAGATGCTTAGCTTGGTCGTCAGGGATTTTATCGCCTTTGGAAGAAACTGTATATATTTTCAATCTATTTGAGACGTAACCTTTCTCGTAGTTGCCTCCTTTCACATCTGCCTCATAGAATAATCTTGCCTCTATGGAATTATTCTGTCATCTACCGTGACAACACTCCTGCCTCTCCATTGAGTGTGCGTATCGTTCCTGCTCCCCTGCTGTACCCAAAACCTCGTCCGTCTAGCTACTCGCGTTCGAAGGGAACGTAATTCATCCAAACTGCTCCTCTTGCTGTCCCCTTGCGTCGAAAATTGCCTAGCAATGATAATAGTTGTAATTCACCTATCTTAGACTCAGAAATTTTCCACTCCAATAGCGCCCATTGGTCCCACACCTGTCTGATTCAATCAGAGGTCTCAAAAGGCATCTTTCCACCCAAATTTTTGAAAAAGTACATAATGCCGATTCCTGGCCTGATGGCTACCATATTTAACGATATCTAGTGAGCTTAAACTCATCGTTAATATTTAAAACCGATCTGCCGGAGGAGGTTCATAGTTGCTCATAGTTTTTATGGCTTTCGTTCTCCATTACCAAAATATTCGTGGTCTTCGAACAAAAGCCTTAGGCCCCTTCACTCTGAAATAATCGTCACAAATCAAAATAAAGGACAATCTGATTTTTCAAGATTCGGCGTTTGGGTTTCTATTAAAATGTAAACAAACTTTATTCTTACCTTCACACCGGCAAAATCAACTTTAATCATTTGATTCAAGTTGTAGAATCTGATTTATCAAAATGATATAAACAAAATACAGACAAACATTTTTTCCTTTCTCACATTCGTTTGTATAAAAAGAGAAAGTATTGTGAGAGAAAATATTGTGATGGACACAGAAATATTAATTATGCAAGTAAAAGAAAATTGTGCGATATATGACGCATTTTGTTATTCTGATGATTTTTATTTTCTCATACAGGGTGGTCCAAAAGTCCAAAAGATCAAAAAAATGCAAAAGGAAGTTTGTTTTCATCCTATCGCACACTAAGAGCAACCACCCTTTTTGCCCCAGGCCACCCAACTTCAAAATTTCAAATTGGAGTGTATATTGTTTATAGCAGATTTGGACCCTATGGTGAAAAATAATAAATTTTACTTATAACTTTTCTTTCTATCTTCAATATTTTGCCCCCTAAAGAGGGGCAAAAATAAAAAAATAATCCTCCCAGAAATAGTAATAAAATAAAACTTGTATTGTTGTAAAATCTAAACGTATTGAGATAAATTAATGAAACATAGGGGATCTGTACCATGTAAAGGCAAGTGTGAATTCATCCACTCGCTTACTAGGGGCAACTACCTATTTTGCCCCTAGGCCAGCCAAGTTCAAAATTTCAAATCGGTGTGTATATTTTTGATAGCAGATTTTGATTCTTCGGTGTAAAATAAGAATATTTTAGTTTCAAGTTTTCTTTTCTGGATCTTCAAGGGTATAATAAACAAACCAACTACGTTCTTTGCGATATCTCGTCCCTACTTTGGGACATTATCAAGCCTGAAAATTTTTGATTAAACAAAATCTTTTACATTTAATTTTATTATACATACTTATCTAACACTAGCTGACCCGGCGAACTTCGTACCCCCTAAAAAACATTAATAACATAGAAATGTATAGCTGCTACCTTTGAAAAACCTTATAAATAGTTTATTTAGTTAAATAATATTGCCTTAGATGAAAATTTTATATTACAATTTGCAATATATACTTGTACAATAAACAATATTGGCATGAGAGGCATACCGATAAACAATCATTCATTTTTATTTATTTAGATATAGATTATAGAAATATTTGTCCAGTATATTCAATTTTACCCCCTTCTAAATGAAAATATGACAAAAATGAACACATAAACAATTACTGTACTCTTAAAGAGCTTTTCAACGATATACATTAAGATGGGTTTTATTACTTCGATATTTGTACCCCGTACCCCAGTGTACCGAAATCGGAACATAGTTTTGCTAACTCATAAACCTTCCCGGAAATGCTCCAACCATACCCAAAGTTTCATCGCAATCGAATGAATGGTTTAGGCAGGCATAAGAGACAGACAGACAGACAGACATTCATTTATATATATATGGACGGAGAGAAACAAATTAAAACCATAATACAAAAATCAAAATAATCTGATGTAAAAAATTAGTAAAAAAAAAAAATAAAGTGATATATTAATTTCTACTAACAATATACTTATTTTTTCCTTTGTTCATTGATTGAATTTTAGGACAATGTATGGTTTCTAAATGTTTCGAATTATTTTAAAAATAGAATTAATACTTAAAATTTAAAAACAGCTACCCCAAAACCAAAAACAATTATTACAATTTAAGAATTAAGGCAACAAATAAGTGTGTGCGCATGTGCGAACTGCATTGTTTACATCTAAATAAATCCTAACCCTTACACTCTTCCGCTGGTCACTCTCTTAGCTGTATATGGTGCTTTATTGTGACACCGCTGAGTTATTTTTCCGCAACCGAAACCACTAAAGATCATCAGAACAGAGAAGGAGATACTGATACACGGAGAGAAACAATAGAAAATAGAAAGCTGCACTCGTCCGCTGGATTTACTGCATCTCATATGCTGCCTCGTAGCGCTACCGCTGAGAACCCGCCCTAGTAGTAGACTTCTAACCACGTAACAACTATCTCACCTTATTTATTATTAGTTTCACCACCTTTTTCTTTTATGTTTTTATGTTAATTATGTAATTTAATAAACCTATACAGTTCACTTATTTCGTACAACCCGCCTTGGTTGTGGTTCCCAGGCTTTAAAACTGAGCCAGTTCCTCTCCAAATAGTTAAGTGTAAAATATAAATCTGATTGTGATTAAATTATTTATACATTTTATTTTATTATTTGTATAATAATAATAATAAGTATAGCTCTTTGTATAATAGTCAGTATAGCTCTGACCGTTGAGCAGTAAACATCGTCTGATAAGCAGTTTTTTTTGTTGTTTCGTTGCGCGATTTCATTATCATTATCGGACTGGTCGGCTCTTTGCCGTCCATTCGGTTTATTTTCTTTCTTTATTCATCTCTAATATTGTGTTAATTATTATTAGTGTTCTTCTCTACCTTTACCTATGCCCACTGTGCGGCCAAGGTGTTCCGAGATCAACCGGCCCTTTTGTGTACGGTGTGCAAATATATTGTCCATGCTAATTGTCTCAATATTAAGCCTGAAGACTTCGAAATTATAGCTGGCTCTTGGAAGTGTGAGGGCTGTCGTAAATTGAACAGAGATGATGTTCCAGTCACCCCTACTGGCTCTTCAATGCTTAGACAAAGCCGTGTTGAAGGTGCTATAAACTCTTCCCTTGTTACAGATGAATATATTAAACAGTGTCTCAACAACACTGCTCTGTCTGTTGATCTACTTAAGTCTTTAGTCTCTAAAATCGATTCCTTAAGTCATGAATAAGATCGTCTGCGGGCTGGGCAAAAAAAAAAAAAATGGTGGAGAGTGGCTACGCTCCCGCCAATTATGGTTAACATTGTGATTTTCATGATTCTGAGTATAAAATTAGTTATTAGACCGAAAATCAAGTTGATGCTGTTTGTCCCTTGATAGGTTGGTTATTCAAATATTACTCCAAATCAAATTGGACAAACTAACATCTACTAAATTTTCTTTCTACAAACTAATTTTATAATCAGGATTATTAAAATCACATTGTCCGCTATTATAATTGTGCGGAACGTGGCCGCTGTCCACCGTTTTGTTTTTTTCAAATGCCTATTGCCAAGCTATGTTCCGCAGACGAACTTAGCCGACCATATATCCTTAAAGGGCACTAAAAGATTAACTTGAACACAAAATTCTAGCTTGATGTTAGTCAGAAACTTTTTTGCAAGCTACCTCCTGGACTATTCCTTTTTTTTTTGGACGATTTATTTAAAAGTTTTGCAGAGTTAAAAAACGGAGGCGGAGAAAATTGCTGTGTATAAAGGTTTCATAAAGAAAATAACCTTTAGGTCGAGAGAAAAATAAAAACTCGTGAAGGAAAAATAAAAATACTTAAAGAAAAAAGTATGTAACGTAATATGTAGGTATATTGTTTTTAAGAAAATGGTGAAGGGAGAACTAACATAATTCTGTTGGGTATAAATTATTGAAAGTTCCATTGAGCTTAGGTAACAAACTAACATGTACTTGGGTATAAAAGGGTAGGCTTAAATTAATATGTTAACTTTTTAACATTGTTATACACTTGAAAACTTAGAATGATGTTGGAAACTTTTGAACAAAGTTAGTTTTTGATAAATTCATATGGGGTGGCTTGATTTAGCGGCCGCTGAGAAGCGAAGTTCAGTTGGGTGTATGAAGTATTTAGATGTACTTATCTAAGTATTAAAGCGCTGTTTAAATCTGTCGTGTATGAATAACATGACACGAGGAGACGATGAACGTATCCAACATGGTAAAGAATAGCTGCAAAATCAACCGAATAAAAGTGAACTAATAACCATAATTATGATATTGTGATATCACTTTAATAACTAAGGTATATTGAGATGTATCTTCTGCATCGTGATGTCGACTCGAAGCCAAAAGGTTAGTTTGACGTTGTCTTAGGTTTACACCAAGATACTAAACACCACTAAAGATACGGTTAGTTGTGAAAGCGGGACGTCAGATTATTTCTAAGTTACATACTACACATGAACACTGTTATTAAATATTCGTTGCATTTTTAATATTGTATCATTTGAATTTTTAATTGTTATTTTGTTGGTCTTCTTGTTATTAACTAGCTATTAGCTATTTGCCTTCATTTTTTTTTTATTTGCAACACTGTTTTATTCGTCTGTTAAAAGTATGTTGTAGAAGGGTTACAAAATATCAAAAGTGATAATTACAAGAAACTTGGCTACGCCTTAAGTGCAGTGCAAACATACCCTAACATTTTCTCCCCAGACATAATGATCATTATAAAACAATAGCTATCATTGTAGTCCTCAGAATAGTAAAAGCAAGCGTATATAATCAATATAGGCATTGATAAGTATGTGTAACTGACGTTAATTATCATGTAACTTCAACAATTGGAGGAGTCGTCTATATTAAAATATAAAATAATATTATATAATTGTGATTTTAATTCAGGATTCCTAGGTAAACTGTTAGTTGCAAGAACTTAGCAGGTGCTTGATTGTATCCCATTATCGTTGTTTTGATTCTATTAAATTTTACTTGGTCAGCAACAAAACTGTACATAAAGTAAGAAAGTTATAATGAATGGCAACCCGTAATAGTGCGGAAAGTAGCATTTTGCATGCGAGTGTGGTGTTTGCACCCGAGCGACAGCGAGGGTAGTAAAACCACACTAGCAAAGCAAAATGTAGTTTTCGCACGAGTTGCGCACCAAATCTGCGATTGTTGGATTTTAATAATAAATACAGAAAAAAATATTTAATAAACTTCCTGTATGTAAGTTCGTATTTCTCTTTTGATAAAGATGACATTAATTAATTAGTTGTATTTTGTGCCGAATTAATTATTTCAGGAGCCGTATTATTCTCCTCATTTTCGTCGTAATGACATAAATCAATCATTGTTTTTCACTAAAAATTCGATATAAACAGTTTCTTTGATTAAACAAACATCAAATTAGTTTTGTTAGGTGTAAACAAACTCGCTAATCGTGCGTTAAGGTGAAGAATTCTTCTTTTTTACCGAACTAGGGCAGAAAAAAGATGCATTATGAAACGCGCATGCGCAATGAATACAAGTACGTAAAGAATCACTTACTACGCATCTAAACAGAGATACAATATTTATATTTCGTATATCAATCGTAGATAAAAATAATTTTATAGTTCCTCTTTTTTTCCGCCCTAGTTCGGTAAAAAAGAAGAATTCTTCACCTTAACGCACAATTAGCGAGTTTGTTTACACCTAACAAAACTAATTTGATGTTTGTTTAATTAAAGTAACTGTTTATATCGAGTTTTTAGTGAAAAACAATGAGTCACTTTAAGTGATTATGACGAAAATGAGGAGAATAATACGCCTCCCGAAATAATTAATTTGGCACGAAATACAACTAATGAATTAATGTGATCTTAATCAAAAGAGAAATACGAACTTACATACAGGAAGTTTATTAATTTTTTTTATTTCTTTATTTTTTATTAAAATCCAACAATCGTAGATAAAGTACGGTAAATTAAAACACAGCGATCAGTGTTCAAGCTTTGACGGTGGGTTGCAATTTTTGTCCGCCTTTCTTTCGTCTTTGTTTCAATTGGAGTTAAGTTTCCACAAAAATTAGAAAACGAGAAGGGAATTAGACCACTGATCTCGTTTAAAAATATGTAAGGATACGTATATATATCATTATTTAAAGAAGATTGATGTATACGAAGGTCATAAGGCGATATTATTGCTGATAGTTGAATCATAGGAAATTTTCAAGACGATCTACCTGATATCTAAACTCCAACCTTTAGAGGTTAAAAGAAAATTTAAATGCAATATTTCACATACTTGAGTCTAACCATCAACCATCATGGTATATAGTAGTAGTAGTAGTCTAGTACTTTCTACTAGAACGGGTAGGACGAACCACTTGTTCGAACCTTGCAATTAGACCATCACTTAGGACCTTTTTACGCCCCGCGGTAGAGAGTTCCAGCCACTTCACACAGCATATAAGTCCTCATTAAAAATCTTCCAAGAAAATCTTAATGCACTATTCCACATTAGGGTTCTCATCGGCAAATATGCTGATCCTACAGTCCGAACGCGTAAACGCTTAGCCTAAACGACATTAATTATAGAGGGTACAATTTTAAAGTAGACGATAATGTCTTCCATAGAGACTGAGTTTCTGATACCTCTGTTAAGTACACTTATGTATAAATATAATTTAATACGAACATAACAATTCCTGAGATCCAAGCAGTGCTTAATTTCTTAAATTGTAGAAGCCGGAACACCCGGAACACCCACATAATAATGGGGGGGGGGGTCTCTTAAGGGTCTCTTAAAGTTTTGCAAAACCTGCCACGCAAGCGTGACACATAGGAACTGTTCCAACATCAGACATTACGTCATTAAGATGTTGGCTCGGCATTACGCCATGTCCTGCATCGTTTCGTCGCGTCCGACTCATCAGGGGCCCGACGATGCCCACCCAACTCTGGACCTATACCAGATCAAGAAGATCAGATATAGGACTTATCAGAGCAAAAATGACGTAATGTCTGATGTCTCCCTTAGTTATTGATAATTATAATTTGATTTAAAGTAAAATTTAATCTTTCCGTAGTATGAAAACTACCAAAAACTTAAAAATTTGAATTTCTAATAGATTGTACTAGGTACAGGTACTAATTGAGTACTTTATAATTATAAGCGTTAATTCTCGGTCTAGTTCTATTGCAGTGAATATTTGGATTCGGGGAATTTGTATCGGTAACGACAGAGAAAAATCATTCTCCCGTATAGCTCAGTTGGTAAGAGCACCTGTAACGGATTAATAGGAGGATCCGTGGTTCGAGTCCCGGTGCGGGGGTCTATTTTTCTCTGTATGTCTCCCGTTGTTATGGATAATTATAATTTGATTTAAAGTAAAATTTAATCTTTCCGTAGTATGAAAACTACCAAAAACTTAAAAATAAAAAAAAAATCATTTTTGTACAAAAAATCAAGTGAGGTATCGCTTCTTATGTTTTTTGGGGTCCTGAATCCAAAAAATGATATACCGAAGCGATTTCAAATAACCCTTAACCTATAAATTTCGGCATTTGAGAGATAGGAGTGGGCAAATCAACACATTTTACCTAATTTTCAAAAGGGGTATAGTTCTATATATCTTTTCTATGGAGCTGAATATAAAATAATCCTGCCGCGGGGTTCCGCAAGCCGAGCGAATTTCCATTGGAAATGTGTAGTTCAATGTCGTGTAGTTTAAACTTTTTTCATTACTACTACCATTGTGTGTGTTATTTTGTTAAGAAAATTTAAAATAGAAGAAGAAGGATAGAGAGGGATTAGAGTTTTTAGAAGATTGCTTAGTTAAACATAATCGTAGTAGTTATGTAAGACGTTTAAACTACATGACATTGAACTACAAATTTCCAATGGAAATTTGCTCGGCAGCATCATTTTTCTAATTAACCATAATAAAAAATTACATACATTAAAATATAGTTCTCAGGACCAATACTTGATTGAATATAACAAAAATTATTGAGTCAATATTAATTATAATTGTTATACTGTAATTGTAACAAGTATTGGTATATTGGTTCCGAGAGCTTTCGAGCTATTTACTTTTTTCCGGTGGGTTCAAGTTCCCGTTTGGTGCCGGAACGGTGTTCCGGCTGTAATTGAGCGCTGGGTCCAATTTAGTTTTTGAAAGTTAACTAAATCCCAGTTATGTGCCACGATTCTGAGTTTAGTTTAGTTGCAAGCTGAGTTAAACGTGGTGGGAGTAATAGTAAACATTTGTCCATATTACGATAAAAATAATACACTTAGCAGGGAAACATAGTACCATGCTATATATTATGTATAAACTTTTTGTTTTTAACAGTTGATTGAGAGTTAGTCAATATTATTTTTGATTTGATTAAATACTTAGTAAGTTCAATATTTATTTGGTTCTTTATTCTATTGGAAGAATCGATTTTCTCATGAAAACGAGACACACTTTATCAAATTAAGAAGAGTACTATGATTATTGATTTAATCCTGGGTAAAGGGAAGTAGGAGTAAATATTCCTTAATAAATTTTGTTGAAGCTGCACTGTAAGATTGTGGGAAGCGCCAATGCAAGCAAACTTAGTCCTTCCTCCAATAAAACTTAATTAAAACACTTATCTCCTTCTGCATTATAATACTCTCGTTAATTGCATCTTTAATTTTATCGTTAATTTATTAGTTAGTTTTGTAAATGAAAAAAACGTCTAGCTTTTAATTAACATTAAATAATACAACAATTTAAAGTTTAATTTTGCAAAATATTTCTAAAAGCTTTTTAAAAGTGAAATGCTTTGTAAGTACACTAACAGTAAGTACTTAAATTCCGCATAATAGTATGACGGCCGTGCTTTCTCAACTTAGTTAGTATATTTTCTATGCTCACGCAGCTGTTTTCATGGAGATAAAATGTTAAAAAGTTAAACAAATTGTGAATTAGGGATGGTGGATGGTACACTAACAGTTACTTCTATGGCTAATAGCATTTATTATGCGAGCTATAATAAATGCTATTAACATTTATATGTATAAAATTAGCACAGCATTTAATATATTAAATTTGTATATACCATTTAAATATATAAATAAAATTGTATATAGCATTTAAATGTATAAAATTTGTTATCATAATTAATTCCGAAAAAAATTATGAGTATAGGCGGGGCCCCACAATGGAATGACGACCGTGCTTTCTATCTTAACTTAGTATATTTTTTATGCTCACGCACCTGTTTTCATGGAGTTAAAAGTTTAAAAAGTTTAACAAATTGTGAATTAGGGATGGTAGAACTTGCGTTAGGGGAAGAACATGTTTATTGGTGAAGAAATCAATTATTTCGTATTAATTCAATAGTTATTTATGCACCTAGGGTAGGTGCATAATTTCCTTAAGTAAGCCATTATTCCCTGAGCGAATAAGTTGGTTCTTGAGGCGAAGCCGAAGGAACCATGGTCCCTAAATCCCGAGGCGCAGCCGAGGGAAATAATTATCTCGAGGAGAATTATAGCACTTCACTCCCGAGGTACATACAATATTTTTTCTCCAGTAGGGAGAAAATTGAAACTTTCATCCATTGTACAGTTTTTATTTATTATTTTAATAAATAACAATAATTATTAGCACTTTTAATAGCAGATATAAGAGATTCAATATTAAAAACAAATAAATAAGAATTGCAGTTAAACTCAAATAGAAGGTTATTTAGATGCAGGTTTAAAAACAATGATGAACAAGGTCGAAAAAGCAGTGTTCCCAACCTGATTTCTACAACCTCACTACATTAGCCATTCATTCTCTATTATTTATAAAATAATTAAGTTGGCATTCCTTCTTTTTCTCCCAAATTTACTTTTTCTCCCTACTTTTACTTTTTCTCCCTACTTTTTGAGTTCAGGTAAGAAAAAACTTACTTTAGTCCCTCTGAACTAATCTAAAATCATAAATTTTTCCCCTACTGGAGATAAACAATTTTCTACCTCCACTTCAACGAATAGTAGAAAAAAAAAAAATATATATATAAAGCGTTAAAAATGTTAATGATAAGTTGAAGAAAGTTGAAGATGTAGATGTTGTAGGTGCATGTTGTTTAGATGCAGGCACGGACATGTTTTGCTTAAATCGTATCTAGTCATAAATTTTAAAACTAATAGTACAAAACAAATATTTTCACATTTCAGAGAAAAGAATAATTTATTCTTCTACTGTTAGTCGAACCAAATGTCTTACTTGCCGTCCGGTTTTTCTAATAGGAGGAATATTCCTCCTTTCTTCTGCTTTCTTCAATAAATTAATTGACGTATAATACAGTACCTACAGACCTACAGTATGCTACTTAAATAAACTATGCTACATACTTATACTAATTAAATATACGAATTGGTTTATAATATACTACGATATAAATTTATTAGTTCTTTTTTCCAAGATTCCAAAAATGATTTGTTTTATTATCAAAAACCATAGGGTCTTGTTTTAGTTTTTCGGATTCTATTAATTTTTACCGGCTTTCAGTCAAGTGCTATTTGTTGTATCAAACTGTTTCCTCAGGTCTAGTTCAAACCTGTTTTCTTTCTGTTAGTATCATTTCAATTTATCTATCAAACCTCATATTAAATAGAAATATGTAAGTGCAGTTGTCGCTGGTCATTTCAAGGACACCAAGGTAATTAATTTGAACCACTAGCATTAAGGCTCTACCGGCCTTTGAGGTTAGAAAAAACAGTAAAATTAAAATTTCATTGGTTTTAAGCAAGATATCAAAAATCTAGTAGTAGTAGTAATCTAGTACTTTCAACTAGAACGGGTAGGACGAACCACTTGTTCGAACCTTGCAATTAGACCATCACTTAGGCCCTTTTTACGCCCCGCGGTAGAGAGTTCCAGCCACTTCACACATCATACATAAGTACATTGTACCGCCGAAGCGAGTATGATGTGATCAATAGTGAGCCATATAAATCAGAGTGTCACGGCGAGGAATCGAACCCCGTCTCGTTCCACTCATAATTCAGTGATGGCCGAGCAGACGTGGTCTAACCCACACGGCCACGCTAGCTCTCGATCAAAAATTTAAGAACAGGCTTCATTCCCAATTTTAATTCTGCACAATTTGAGTCCTATTTCAACTTCCTATGATAAATAGTACAGGCGCAATTTCAATACAATGATAAAACTCGTTGTATTGAAATAGTTGTAGTATTTATTGTAGTAAGGAGTTGAAATAGGGCTCAAATTGTGCAGAATTAAAATTAGGAATGAAGCCTGAACTTAGATTTTTTATATCTTGCTTAAAACCAATAAAATTTTCATTTTAATGATTTTTCTAACCTCAAAGGGCGGTAGAGCCTTAAGCATAATACTAATGGCGAGAGAAATTAGAGTGAGGAAAAATTTGTGTTACTTCCTTTTAAAACCATCTGGCTTAGAGATGTTCTACAGTTTGATCGTAGAAAAAAATAGTACTTATATAGGAGAGTTTTTAAAATTTATTTAATATGACTCTCGCCCACTCTAAGCCTTTTTATAAGATTCTTACTTTTGCAATTAAGAGCGCCTCTCTAGCTGCAAAAGCCGTAGAGGGCTCGTAAAAAAATTCTGTAAATAAATAAATGAATAAATATCCCGATCTTTAATAAAAGTGAGACGATGTTAATATTACTTCTAATTTATCATTGCGTTGCCTTAACTTGAAGAGATGGAATATTTTTCATTACAGTAACCTCTATCTAAGTAGACCTGATAAAGTAGAGATTAATAATTTTACCAGCAGTGTCCTTCACTTGAGACATAATTAAGTGGGAACTTGTTAGTTTATTATTACAGTGCACCTCGATCTGAGAGAGTGAAGGCTCTACCGCCCTTTGAGGTTAGAAAAATCATTAAAATGAAAATGAAATTGGTTCTCAGCAAGATATCAAAAATCTAAGTACAGGCTTCATTCCTAATTTAATTCTTCACAATTTGAGCCTTATTTCAACTCCCTACAACAATAAATACTACAACTATTTCAATACTACGAGTTTTATCGTTGTATTGAAATGGCGCCTGTACTATTTATCATAGGAAGTTGAAATAGGGCTCAAATTGTGCAGAATTAAAATTAGGAATGAAGCCTGTACTTAGATTTTTTATATCTTGCTTAGAACCAATTAAATTTTAATTTTACTGTTTATTCTAACCTCAAAGGGCGGTAAAGCCTTAATAGCATACATTTTGTATCCTTGTATTGAACTCATCTTGAATCTTGCAATTTCTAATATTGCAACCACAACATTGTAGATCTTTAGATATATACATATACTATATATATATATATATATATATATATATATATATATATATATATAGTAGGAATTTATCACTTACGTTTCATTGAACAGTAGCGAATGTGAACACTTCACATCTAAATCTGGTTAATATGCTTAAATAAGCAGTCTTCATCGGAAACCCTCTAGAGTGTTATAATGATTAAAAATTGAGGATGAAGAGGATCGATCAGCTGTAAAACACCAACTTTTTGAATTTACCGACGTCTAAAAAAAGAACAAAAATTATTTTTCTATGTAGAAGAATGCAATACTATTCTTACAGTATACCTAGAAGAAAAAAGTAGTACTGTTTTCAAAATTTCTGTAAATCCAAAACTTTTTTAGTGTTTTGTAGGTCCTCGAACCCATATGCCGAGGGTGAGTTGTCTGTCTGTCCGTCGTACTTTAGTCATATCTTCTTAACCGTTTAAGCTAGGGAATTTAAATTCAAAACATTGGCGCAACTCTTTGACCCACAGAAAAAATATATAGGGAAGTTTAAAAAATTAATATGCGCGTGTGAAATACGAACAAATGTGGTAACATCAAAATATTTTAAATTTTCACGTGGAGTATCTAATGAAAGCTAGTTAAGAGTAGATTACATATATGTATATGACAGTTTATGAGTATTGTGCTTTATACCGCCTATACTACGTTTTACCCCCAAAAGTTAAAAAAAAGAATGTATCCCTCCCCCTAATCGTATAGTAACGGCTAGACCTATCATTTTTGACATAATTCATGCTAATACCTTATGATGGGCCAATCGAAATGTCCTGGAAAAGTTTCCACTTTTTTAAATTAAAATTTTGTGAGCGCACAATGGCAGAAAAAAAATTACGTACGATATCAAATTAAAGCTACTATAAACAGATATATAAATAAATTTTTAAACATTGCCGTTTTTATCTTAGTGCGTAGGCTCCCACAGGGTGACTTGTAATCAATAACTTGGTTTTCCGGAGAAATCCACTTCACTTAGTGAAGTCCTTGGTTACGCTTCCACAACTGGAAGCATCTTGAGGGGTGTGGTGCATCTTGATGAAGTGGTTGAAGTCCTTGGTTACGCTTCCACAACTGGAAGCATCTTGTGGGGTGTGGTGCATCTTGATGTTGACTCGAAGCAATCACAAGATATACTCTCCAGACGTCAGTTCAACTTTGACTTGCAGTTGAAATATACCCCCCAAGAAAGTCCCCAAACCTAATCACCCTCTTACGGCTAATCCTAAAATTGTAGGAAAAATTCATGATATTATATTTTTATAGCCCAATATAAATTTATGGAAAAAGTTATTTTATCTTATCGCTATAACCGATAAAAAACATTGTGACCTCCCGGGGGAATGAACCGGGAACCCCTTACTCAACTTTCTTGGGACTTAGATGCCGTCCATCTAAATTTATTTACTTTCATATAGTGCGGGATGGGTAAATTAAATGATGTTATTTCATAATATAATAACGTACATGCTTAGTAGACCTGCGAAACCCTAGAAAGTACTTAGATCTAAGTTTGCCCTATAATTGGTTTTTCTTTTAACTGATGCTCACTCTCCGCATTTTATAATTAAATTTACAGTCTAGGTCCACATAGCTAATATTGGACTTAGTTTTGGCTTTGCATTTGTCATTTACTTGTGTGCTGAGTTTAAATAGTATACCTAGTACATATCTCCGAAGTTCCAGAGCAGTTTTTGCAGACTGTGGTGCACTTTAGTCCAGATTCTCTGCAGGTCGTACTGGTGCACCCTTTCTTGCAGCTACAGAACACTCGTTGTAGCAAGGGATGTGGTGCAGGTTCCTTTTTCATTTGAATGGGGGTTAGACCAAGACTGTCTAGTTTCCATCCCCATTGTAATGGGTCTAAGCTGTTTCCAAGCCAGCACTGGACTTGAAGGAACGTTCTAAAGCTATAATAGACAGCGGCATCTAGTGTTGGTGGTAATCTTGGTAAGCTGAACCTGCCCTTAGTGGACATCTTGACGAAGAGGTGGTATCTCAGATCATCAATTACTTGAATTTTGGTGGCATTAGTGCGATACAGAGCCATCAGAATAATATATAATAAAAATATATAATGGCCACCATAAACGATCATATAAATGTCAAAATGAGTAAAATCCAGCATTTTACAAAATTTCTTCAAACTTCAAAGTCCTGTAGAAATGGGTTAGGATAACATAAAATTAAGTGTGACTAGTGAATTTTGTCTACTTTCATTACGGAGAGAATACAATATTCTGATTTCGGTGTCGTTTATGAGTTAAATTAAAACAACTGAAAAAGTGCCAACATTTCGAGGTTTTTCGCCTACCAAAAGTTGTCCCCAGGGCTTTCGAGGTCGCAAACTTGGTTTCATGCTCCTCTTACTATACAAAACAATACTAAAAAAAAAAATCTTTTACCCTAATTAATGTAAGCTGGACCCCTCTCAGGCTACCTATATATTGGACTCAAATTCAAAATTCAAAAATATCTTTATTTCCTTAATAATTATTACAAATACATATATAGTTACTTATACATTAGAATGGAAATTACCCCCCCGCAAAGGCACAGCCAGAGCGCGGGAGGGGCTATAGGGAATATCTTGTTTCTGAGAAAAACAACAATAATTATACAGTAAAAAAAGGTCGTGTTTACTTCCCCACAGTGGAGGAATTATTTTTACTGTAAATTTTCATAAGCTTGTAACAGAATATGGTCAAACCTGGGTTCTTTATAAAATCAATTTATAACTCTTTCAGGAAGTATAGATGGTAGCTCCAAAATATAATATAAATTATAATAACTGCTATAATATGCAAGGCTAACTCACTGAGGCCCCGGTAGCTCGGGTACGAGGGCGGTTGGCTTTCGATCATTGAAGTAAAGCAGCATCGGGCGTGGTCAGTAGTTGGATGGGTGATCACTTCCTCTTATCACAGCTCTGGGTCCACCCAGCATTGTTATTTAAACAAATTGACAGCAGATCGCCACCAGGTTTCGGCCTGGAAAACCATTTCGACAAATTAGTAGCATGTGTTGCTTGTGGTTTTCAATTCTTAAGTAGTAGGGTCAATTAAGCAAATAAAAGCCTATAAATAAATTATTGAAAGAGCGAATTTATAATTCTAACTCCCACTCTTTAACCCTTTGAATTTTACCACATCAATCAACATATCGTCGACAATGGTGGTTTGATCAAATAAACGTATTAAATTTATAGTTATATTATATATACGCAGAGTTGAGAAAACAGACCAACACTTGGCTCGGGAGTGAAGGGTTTGCTTGTCTCTTATCAATTCAGTATTGCATTGGTAAAACCCTACCCAGCCTTGTTCTTCTTGTCTTCGGGCGTAAAAAATTAAAAAACGGAATACTCTAAGACGTAAGACAATTCACACACACACACACACACACACACACACACACACATATATATATATATATATATATATATATATATATATATATATATATATATATATATATATATATATATATATATATATATGTATATATATATATATATATATATATATATATATATATATATATATATATATATATATATATATATAACGTATAATTTCATAATCTATATAGAGAGGCGGGGAGACGAGAGGAAGTTTATCATGTCTCTCCTTGCGGCAACTTTGTACTTGATACTTGTTCAAACATTGGTTACTTTAATTAGTTTTGTTTGATTTTGGCCCATGGGGTCGAAGCGCCCCTGGTGGACGGTACGTGAAGCTCTTTACTTACAGAGAATGCCCACGTTAGTTTTGTTAGGGTAACCGCCCACACTGCATCACAGTATCACACGGCCCTTGACAATTCAATAAACTCTTCGTAGCTCCTGCCATGTAGAGGAATTAAGCGATCGAGGGGCTCCAGACTGCGCTGTCATCACCCAGAGTAATACTAGAGAACTGCAAAGCTGCAACGGTAAACGGTTTTCTTAAATAGATTGAACGAGATTATGTATGTGCAGATAGCAAAAGTAAATTAATGTAGATACGTACGTAACATCAGTCGAAGTCTATTTGAAAGTAATTAAATAAATTGTTAAGTCTTAGTCAAAGCTTGTATTAGTAAAAAATGCATAAGTATTTAACTTCAGTCGAAGTTTACTTGAAAAGAAAGTGTATAAGTATTTTGCGTCAGTCGAAGTGTATTAAAAATGAAATATCTTAAGCCGTTGTCAAAGTAAATTTAGTATAAAACCTCAGTCAAACTTTATTTAATTTTAAAATTCGTAAATATAAAGCCTCAGCAAAAGAGAATTTAAATAGAAAACGGACAAGTATAAAGCAAATTTTTTTTTCTACATTATGTTTTCTGATTCTTTTTGTTTTGTTTTGTTTTTTAACAATGATCATATCCAGTTGCGATAATGCTTTTTTATAGGAATCAAAATGTCTATTTCTAACACAATATATATTTATATTTAAAATTGGTCCACCTATATGTCAATGTATAACTGATACATGATAATTATATTTATAGTCCAATCATTATATCTATTCTAATTTTTATTTATTCTGATAGGTACTAAGCCATCCTGGATTCACGTATATCGATAGTTGTAATCGTCCTAATTTTATGAAAAAAAAAAAAAACTTACGTAAAGTTTTTAAAATAATAATTTCAATATAACCTGAGCGATTGTTGTTTCTTTTATATATATATATATATATATATATATATATATATATATATATATATATATATATATATTATATATATATATATATATATATATATATATATATATATATATATATATATATATATATATATATATATAACAAAAATATGAAAAACCCAGGGAAATATATATTTTTGTTAAATATTCGCGGTCGTGTGTTTATATTTTTGTATATATATATATATATATATATATATATATATATATATATATATATATATATATATATATATATATATATATATATATATATATATATATATAAATTCTCGACCGTAAATATAAACAATAACCAACTAATCTCATGTTTCGGTCACACTATGTTACAATCCCGACGTTTTGGTTTTTTAACTTAAAAGGGAGGGGGATCTCTTTGTAATATAGTGATGATTTTTGTGACCGAAACCTGAGATTAATTTATATATATATATATATATATATATATATATATATATATATATATTATATGTATATATATATTGCAAACACCAAACTAGAAATACTAACTTATAAATTCGGACACCGGTATATGTAGAGTTGGACTAAGTATTTTTATTTTTCAAATAATTTATAACTTTGTACGATCATATCAAACCAGAATAGGTGTGAAATTTGTGGCATGGGGTGTTTTCCACTCAGACCTACTTCCGACATTGATTTTACACCCCGATTACTAAGATACAGTTATAATCCAAGTTTATTGGGAATTAGACCGAGAAGAGGCCATTTGGCAATTTTGTCAAATTAATTCAGATTTCTGTGGAATTAAAAATGTTAATATTTTGGAATGTTTGCAATTATCAATATAATATATATATATATATATATATATATATATATATATATATATATATATATTTTAAATTTAAAAGGTTAGGAAAGTACAATCCAAGAAACATTACAATTCGTTTGAATAATAATTTCGATAATTTTGCCGATTGGGCTAAAATTGGCACCAATTATAACTTTCTATACGATAAATAATTCCTCTATATTTCAACTTAATACCTGCCGCTATTTTGGAATTATTTGGTAAGGAAAAGTTCCGAGAAGCCTCGTTTCCGAATTATAAATACTAACTTTCCTGGAAAAGCCGAGGCTTTGTCGTCCTGGAATCTTAAAATTGTTATAATTATAAGCTTTCGTAGTAAGTAGGGGTTGAGTGTAACCTACCTACAAGTTTTCATGGTCATAGGTCATCATAGGAGATATTGTTATAGTCAGTCAGTCAGTGGTATATGGAGTATATGTATGCGTATATAAATATTGCCTACCCACTTTTACAACATCGGGGTACGTGTTATATACCCATTAATGAATTTGGCGGGGAGTATATATATAAAGATAACCTTGCAGAACAAATGAAAGAGATTTTTAATTCATGGATGAAATGATCTGTTACTTTGTATTGTAAAGTTAGTTTAGAATTATAAGGCTAATCCTTGGAAAGCTCTGACTGTTGAGGGAGGAAGGGGATAAGACGGTGTTATGCACTAAGGGACTCTAGGGATGGGGTCAAGAAAGAACAACGGTTGCCATGGCGATAGGATTAGGGAAGCTGCAGCTGAACAATGGATCGGCAGAGGGGGAGGCCCCTGTAATCTTTACCGTCCACCGACACCACCAGTGTTTCTTAAATATCAACGTAAGTGTTGCAAACGTCACTGTGCTGTCTCTAAAATATTTCACCTAAGCTGAAGTAAAATATTTATATAATACCCAACCCAAAACTATTAGCAGTTAATGAAATTTATATTAAAGTGATATATATTAGTTAATAAATTATACTTACTTTTAAGTGCTATTTTACAAGATTTGTTTTTCATACCTCTTCTGTATCGACTATAAAAAGGGGAAATAAGCCATTTAACTAATCTAGTATCAATGCCGTTGTCCAAGAATGTTTTGAAATTAATTTTGTTTGTTCACTTATTAATATGTGTATAAAGTTATTACTAAATAAATATTGGTTTAATTTAAAAGTAATGAGCTATAACAATAATAATGTTCATTTGTTTTTAATATTTAAGTAAAAAAACTTTATACAAAGAAACTATAAAATAAATATACATTCTATCAAGTAATTCACATTCATTTCTTTCCCTTGAACCAAATTATTGTTTTGATTGACTTCTGCCCATGTCAAGAAAGGTCCAACATTGTAATAATAATAATAATAATTATATTTCCACCTTTTTCATTTTTATAAAATACATAATAGTTAACAACTATAATTTTAATTTTAAGTACATGAGTTACTAATATGCTTGCAAATGGTGGTTGCCCCTAGTACGCGAGTGGATAAATACACAGTTCCCTTTACATTGCACAGATCCTCCAAGTTCCATTACTTTATTTCAAACTTTTTAGATTTTATAACGATATAAGTGTTATTTTTTTACTATTTTCGAAGATTAATTTTGCTATTTTGTCCCCTCTATAGGAGGAAAAATATTGGAGATAGAAAATAAATTTTCAATTTAAATCAAATTATAATTATTATTAACTACGGGAAACAGACAGTGAAAAATACACTCCTGTGCCGGGATTTGAACCACGGGCCTCTATATTTCCAGTATAGTGGAAATATAGAGGCCCGTGGTTCAAATCCCGGCACAGGAGTGTATTTTTCACTGTCTGTTTCCCGTAGTTAATAATAATTATAATTTGATTTAAATTAAAATTTAACTTTCCGTAGTATGAAAACTACCAAAAACTTAAAAAATTGAATTAATAAATTTTCAAGTACAATTTTATTATTTTTCACAGTAGAATCAAAATATGCTATAAAAAATATACACTCCAATTTGAAATTTTGAGGTTGGGTGGCCTGGGGGCAAAGTGGGCGTTTGCCTCTTGTGCGTGATAGCTTGAAAACAAACTTCCCTTTACATGGTACGGATCCCCCAAGTTTCATTAATTTATCTCAAACCGTTCAAAAGTTAAGAAGGGGGGGGGGGAGACTTTTGGACCACCCTGTATATACACGTACTCATACTATACTCACATATATACACATATATACATACACACACACACACACACACATACATACATACATACATATATATATTTATTTATTTATTCCATTTATTACAATGTTTCATAATTGCTTTTCTTCTCTTTTTTCCTAATGATTATACAAGTTGTTACATTGTAAGTCAGCACAAGCTGTGGACCCTTTCGGGTGTTCGAGAGGCCTCATAACTCTTTCCTCTTATATTATTTTTATAACTATTATACTATTTATACATGCTTTCGTTCGTATTTTATACATGTGTTTCTACAACGATAAATGCAAGATTAGTGAATTATCACTAAAAATACAAAATATACAGAATCAATACAAATAAATAAACCGGCACCTATTAATACATCACATACTCATATTTACATATTCATTATTTGTTTAATAAGCTAATTAACATGCATATTAAATACTAAATAACAAGTTTATCAAAAAATAAAGAATTACTATAACCTAAGAAAACAACAATAAATATTTTATAAAATTACCAACAATAAACGACATAAATGATTTAATTTGTATCACATTGATTAAGCCATACATTAGAGTAAACGGCTGACATTCTTTTCCATTCGACTCTATCATTGGCCACTCTTTGCCAGGTGACTCCTCCACATGATCTCTTCGTCCCATGTTTGCTCAGGTCAACCTCTTTCTCTCTTTAACGTTTTTGGATACCAGACATATACATATATACCAGTCATATGCCCTCTCTTGTCCTGTGAAAAACACATGTATGTATTCAGTTTTTTTTTTTAAGTTGAGAATCAATAAGTTTTTGTCACACCGCGATTAAATTTGAGAGATTCCTTTAGTTGCGTTTTTAAAAACTTCATCCCAAGTCGAACCTCTAAAATATGAAAGTGTGTCGTCGACAAAACATAAAATTATCCATTTTGAATTCCTACCACCTATTGGCCAATATTTTTCCAATGATGAAAATCGTGTATTCGTGCAGATTATTCAATTACATCGTCATAGTTTTGAATTACACCACGGGAGATCTTGCCCCGCACGAAATATTTTCAAACATTCAAAACTTCACCGCATCTTTTTAGGGTTTGTAGGCAAAATCGAGAACCCTTATACATTCCAGCGCTTGTCTGCCTGTCTGCAACACACCTGCTGGTCTCTAAAACTACCTTAACACAAAAATTTAAAACTTTGCGGCAATGTTACGTGTAATAATCGAATCACAGGAAAAGTAAAAGGAAGACCCAAAAAAATCATCTCTCAAATCAAGGAGTTGAAGTTTAAGGGATTGACCATTCTCCTTAACGAAAATGTGTCATGTGGGGGTGTGAAAATTGGAAAATTGTGATCCAGACACTTCGGAGTAGTTGCATTGCGTTTGGAAAATAACATCGCTTTGTTCACGTCATTATAATAAATGGTTAAAAAATAATAGCTAAAACAGAGATTTTAATGGCTGTTATCTTGATACAGCTGGGCCGATTATCCTGGATAACGAACTCGTCCTATTTGTTTAATTGCCTACGGACCCTTTGCGTGTGCTCAAACCACATACTTGCCCGATTTAGTTTTGAGTTTTGTGACAGTAAAAAGTGAAGACAATATAAATGTATATTAAAAATAAATATAGCATAAATATGTGTTAATAAATTTTAACTAAATCAAGTTTTAACTGTTCATTTTTTCAAAAAACAACAGAGTTACACCTTACTTTACACCCTCTTTCCCGAGAGGGTTATTTCTCGATCGTTAAAAATGTATTACTACATACATCAGTGTATATATTTAAATTGTAAAATAATCGTATAACAAAGAGGCAGACTTGTTTTATTCTATATTCTCTCACGATTCTTCATGCACAGTTTAAACTAAAAGGAAAATATAAACTCTCAACCTTCTATAACCTATTTATTTCTCCAATATATACATATAAATAAATATATTAGCAATAAAAACACTGTGTTTGCACACTGCAATTAGCTACACAATTTGTGTGAGTGAGAGACACCAAGGGATGTGCCACGCAAAAATCCCTTAGTGTCTGTCTCACACAAATTGTGTAGCTAATTGCAGTGTGCAAACACAGTGTTTTTATTGCTAATGTGATTTGCCAGCCAGGCAAATTTGGCGGTGTAAGAGCACGCTCGTCTCTGATAAGTCCTATATCTGATCTTCTTGGTCTGGTATAGGTCCAGAGTTGGGTGGGCACCGTCGGGCCCCTGATGAGTCAGACACGACGAAAACGATGCAGAACATGGCGTAATGCCGAGCCAACATCTTGATGACGTAAGTCTGATGTTGGAACCGTTCCTATGTGTCATTTTTGCGTGGCACATCCCTTGGTGTCTCTCACTCACACAAGTTGTGTAAATAAATTTAATTTTTTTTTTTTTTTTTTTTTTTTTTTTTTTTTTTTTTTCATTTTTTGTAAATTAAGTTATACAGTCTACAGTCTAGGGCTCTGAGACATTAGGGCTTCATGTCTAAATCCTCTGGGGAAGACCATGTCTGACACTGTGTGAATCCTGAACTTGTTGCAGGGATTGCAAAAGGAGATTCTCGTAATGTGAGTCAATAGCATCAAAAGGAATAACATGATTAACATGCTAAAGCCTCATATCATAGGGAATTTCTTTGGGACTAATCCCTGTAATTCCTTCAAAGCGTCAGGATTAATACAATCATAGACGCAGTCTTCTTTTTTGTCATATTCCGATTTGGGATATTAAGGTTTATGTTCTCATTATACATTCCCATCGACAGTTAATCATAAAAAGCTCGATTTTCCATCAAGTTCATCGATAGAATAATTGATCAGGGAGCAAGTTTAGGACATCGGTCATTCCCTGAGAACGTTGCTTATAACCACTTCTATAAGAAATAACCCCTTTAAATGGTCTAAAAATTCGGGAGATGTACAATGTTAGACGAAAAATTCTCTGGAAGATCCAAATGTATTATATATTAATGCAAAGGTTTTCATAATTTGTGTCTATTTTGAAGTAAAAACAGGTAAATACCACTGGGGTGACTGTACGTATAGATGGGAGATATACGTTTTAAATTATTTGTTATAACGGTTTTAATAAATGTATGGTTCTTTAAATTTATAAATTAGGTAATTAAAGCTATTGTTAGCTTCTATTACTGCTAATATAGCATTTTACCACCTCTAAGAAAATACAACGACAGTTAAATACGCATGCCAATTCATTAGCAGACCTTTAATCTAACTTCTATGCTAGGCTTAGCCACTAAGAATGTTTATCAACTTTTTGATTCATGTCAGTCGGAAATAGTTTTGGATTAAGAACTAAATTTTGAAGCAAACTAACAAGTAGTTTCCCGTCTTTATCAATTTCTTTTTTGTAATAAAATTAATTTTCTTTTCTTACAGTTTGGTTATTTTAATTTTTTATGGAAGCCAGCTGATGGTTGTCCGTTTTGAAAGTTTCGATTATTTTAATAGTTCTTCTGATTTAGTTTTTTTTTTTGTTTTTAATATCGCATTCTGGTAACCCTGCGGCACTGGTAACGGTTCCTTCTCGTAGCGTTGGAGAACCATATATAGTACTTAATTTTCTTCTCTGAAAAAGCCAACTTGGGTTCTCTTTTCAGCGGTCGTTTGTTTTTAGGGTTTCTAGGACGTCTTTTCAGCGGTCGTTTGTTTTTAGGGTTTCGAGGTCGTCCTAGAAACCCTTATGCTTTTGGTAGTTCGTCCGTCGCATCTTGGAGTATATCTCCCGACCTACTAAAGCTATAGACTTGAAATTTGGTATACAAGTTAAACTTTTTTGCCCAAAGACAGAAAAACTATTGTGGACGTAAACACTCCAAATTTCTGCGATCTGCGATCAATTGCGGATAGATCGCAATATTTTATATTTTTTGTAATTTTCAAGTTGGGTCTCATTTCAGAGGTATTGAAATGTAGATTACAAATATATATCGCGTTTCCAAAATGGCGGCCATTTTACCCCCCAAAAAATTAAAACAAACCCAAAATGTACCCCCCCTGTACTACCCCATTGGAATAGGTCCTAAAAAAGGCATCTCTGTGGTCCAATAAAATTTCCGGGAGTTGATCTAAAAAAAGTCAAATTTTAAAATTTTTAGGACAGGTCCTAAAAATAAGGCAAAAATACAAGAATATGCATCTCTGTGGTCCAATGATATTTCCGGGAGTTGATATAAAAAAGTAAAATTTTAAAAATTATAGGGGGTCATAACTATGGAGCCCCAAAATTTTTGGGATTAGAAAATTCGATGTTGGGTATCATTTTAAAGGTATTGAAATTTGGTTCAGAAATATATATCGTGTTTCCAAAATTGCGTCCATTTTACCCCCCAAAAATTAAAACAAAACGCAAAAAAATGTCTCCCTCCCCTACTACCCTATTAGGACAGGTCCTAAAAATAAGGCAAAAATACAAAAAAAAAAAAAATTTAGTCTAAACAAAATAAATAAATAAATAATAATATTGTACTCATAAACTCTTATGACCGAAAAAACCCTTTTAGTAACTTGCTGGCAAGTACTTGACGGGATTTTGTCTAAATACTGGCGAGACGACCTGTTTGCAGTTTGTGTGTAGGAGAGAGATGGAAGCGGTAGTGGCGTCATGCCATTCTATTAGATTAACAACCTTAAGTTTTTTCATGTAGTGCTTCCTTCCAACGTAGATACCGGTAAGTGACCTTCAGTTATCTGCTATATAGATGCTGTAGGCGTTTGACAAAATTTAACCCTGAGTTTCTTTTATTTACTTCTTGGAAGTTGGGTGTCACACTATGAGCCCCCATACCCCATGTAGAACCCCCCCTTCCCCCCCTTATGACCCATCCATATAGAAATAGAATATCTATTCTATATCCATGGCCTGATGCTGCGATACGCGATAAAATATTGATAGGACAGCTACGCTCTCCTATCGTTGCTAACGAGTTGGCCACCGAAAAGCGGAATAATGTTATATAAGTAACCGTGGTTGATTCTCCCTATATACAATAAACAACCTATAAAACTATCACAAGTTGTATTTATAACCCTCGTGGGTTGCTGCCAAAAAACTACGATCTATTTAAACCTAAATTGTATTGAGCTTACTGAGTCTCGAATAGTACTATTCAGTGCCTGCCTTGCGAGGAAAACAATTGAACGAATTTAGACGATTAAATACTAACACAAATATAACCTTAATACGTAAATTTATAGAGTAGTTTAGTTTGTCCATTCTATTAATCTTCGAATTTTTTTATGGGTGGGTCGTTGAAGGGTAAAGAATTAATTCAGACGCAGAGCATCATGCTTTAGAAATATGGCTAAATTGCTTATCGCCCCTCTCCGGGGCATATTCTTGCCTAAAAAATATGAATATGAAGACAAAATGAATGCACTCCTAAATGATAATAACCTTTACAGAAAAATAAGATGTGATCCTGATAATAAATTAGAAGATATTAAAAAAGATTATAAAAAAAATAATACAGAAATTTTTAGATAAAAATTACATAACTAAAGAGGAGAAAATAAAACTTAATATAAATAACTGCAATTTTGCTAAAATTTACGGCCTACCTAAAGTTCACAAGGAAGATATCCTACTAAGACCGATAGTAAGTAACATCAACTCTCCCATCGAAAAACTAACGAAGGTAATTACACCAACCTTAGATTCATTAAGTAAAAACGACCCCTATGATTTTAAAAATCCACAGAAATTAAAAAAAGCCCTCCAAAATATAGTTATATGTCAAGACGAATCCATATTCTCATTAGATATTAAAGCTCTTTTCACTAGCATTCCCCTACAAGATGTATAGAAAATAATTCAAAGTTATTGGGATCAAATATTACCTAACACCAGTATCAAATGTAAAAACACATTTTTAGAAGTAATTAAATTCATCTGTGGAAACAACAATAATAATTTATATAGGCAACTGAACGGTACCCCAATGCCAGTTGTATTTCAACAAATCTAAGTTCAATTTTCGTAAATGAATTAATTAAACAAAAAACCAATATTTATAGAGCAATATGTTGATGACTTAATTTTAATAACAAAAACTGAATATATTGAAGAAACCTTTAAAGCCTTTAACGATCAAAACAAAAATATTAAATTCACCATAGAAAAAGAAATAGAAAACAAAATCAATTATCTTGATATAACCATAATTAAAGATAAAACAGGGCAAATTTCTACTATTTGGAACGAAAAAGAAATTAAAAAAGGATTATTCTTAAATTACCATTCTAACCATCCTAGTCACCAAATAAGAAACACCATGCTAAATTTAATTAATAAAGCAATATCGCTAACAGACTTAAAACATATACCTATTCTTAAAAAAATATTTATAATAAATTAGAAAAAAATAGTTACCCCCCAAAATTAATAAATAGATTCTGGCATACTGCTTTAAATAAAACCAATAAAACAGAAAGAAAACTAATAACATAAAATATTATAAATCCTTAACATATATAAAAGGCCGAACCGAAAACATACAAAAAACTTTTAACGATTTTTATTGTGAACATATAAAACTCGGCTTAAAACCAGTCACCAAAATAAATGATAAATTCCACAACAACCTTAAAGATAAAACTGAACATTTAAAAAAAACTAACTTAGTATATAAAATAAATTGCAATGACTGTACTAAAGTATACATCGGAGAATCGATGTAACAGTTAGATAGCCAATTAAAACAGCATTTATACGACATCCAAGCAAAAAATGAGAATTCAAAAATTTCTGAAGCATGATGCTCTGCGTCTGAATTAATTCTTTATACCCTTCAACGACCCACATATAAAAAAAAATCAATACTTAAAGCTATTATGAATATTTACATCTAACTGGGATTTAACCTGATCCTCGATATATAATCCGTGTGTTCACATCGACTTACAGAGTAATTCTGCTGATAATAGTGTTAGCTTTCTCTTCAATAATAATATTAATAATGTTGTATGTAGGTTATTGCGACTAGAATTGTCATATTATATTCTAAGTTTTCAGGTGAACGTTTGGTGAGTACGAAGTTTAGCTTTAACTACTAGAGACTCGGAGAAAAAAGTTGCTACTTACACCTTACTGTCGTGTCCAATCGACACAATATTAGGTCGTTATACCACAGCAGAATATGACTATTCTATATTGGGCATGATGAATCTAATAAATGCATTTATAAGAGTAAAACATGTATCACCTCTTGGGTATAGAACTATAATTAGCTTAGATCAAGGGTTTCTGGCGAATACGAAATTACTTAGCTATATCGATCCCCGTATGACAGTAAACGTGTTTAATTAGCTCTTTTAGTTGTTTGCAATATCTAGTCCGATAAAAGTTCAGTTTCTATTGATTGCTTTGCCTCTATTCTTAACCCTTTCTAAGACTTCTTTTAATTCTATTAAGATTTCGCTGTACAGGCGTGGTTGTATTCAACCCTTTCTTATCTATTCCCGCAGTTACTATTCTGCACCGTTATAAGACTTCTTTGAACTTTATTTTTGTAAATGACTGAGTGATTGATTTACAACCCTCAGATAGGTCATAGACTCTTTTTTCCACATTCGAATACATTAATGATACTCGAAATCATTAGACAGAATCTATTCCACGAAATCGTATTTAATGAAGTGTTTTACATTTTCATTCATGAAAAGGCTTCATTCACGTAAAATATTATGAATGAGAAGTAAAGCACAATTAGAGCCGGAAGCACGGTCTTTCCAGGAATTTATAAGCGTCGTAGTAAAAATAATCTATACGAGTTCAAGCTTAATATCTGGAATTCTTTATCTAAGTTTGATCATTAAAATTCTAGGTCAATTTCATTGATATTAGATTATAGATCGACACAAATAGATAGTATTTTATTTATGTGTCCATTCATCTAAAGGAATCATTCAGAACATTTTATGAATGGAGAGCATTCACAAACTGTGAAGCCCACGGTGTCTGTGAGCTATGAGAGAGATTGTAATCAGTTTTCCAGGAATAGTTACAAAGGAAAAACAAATTAAAAGTTAGGTAGATAATTTGTAGCAAGACCTTGTGGAGTATACTCATGTATCAGTATTATAATTTAAATAAAATTATAATTATAATTTACTACTGGAGACATACAGAGGACAATAGACCCAGCACCGGGACTTGAACCACGGGCCTCCTATATATCCGTTACACGCTCTTACCTTGCTGAGGTCTATTTTTCTCTGTATGTCACCCGTAGTTAATAATATTTATATTTTGATTTAAATTAAAATTTAATCTATCCGTAGTAAGAAAGAATCTATATACATAAAAGTCAACGTATGTGTGTGTGTGTGTGTATGTTTGTTCTTTATACAAATCTACAGTTTTAGCCCGATTTTGATGAAATTTTGCACACTTGACCTTCAAAGCAAGGAAAAAATCAAGGTCTTCATGAATTTTCGAAATTTAAATTTTGGTACACAGGGGTACAGGGTACAAGTAATGAATACGGGGTCAATGTAATGAATACCCTTCGTGATGCATATCTTTGAAAAGCTCTTTATGAGTGCAGTAATTGTTGTTATGTACACTTTAGTCATATTTTCATTTAAGAGGGGGGTAAAATGGAAAAATATAGCTATATCTTATTTGTTCTTTCTACAAATCTACAGTTTTAGTCTGATCTCGATGAAAATTTGCAAACTTGATCTTCAAAGCAAGGGGAAAATCAAGGTCTACATGAATTTTCGAAATTTAAATTTTGGTACACAGGGGTACAGGGTACAAATAATGAATACGGGGTCAAAGTAATGAATACCCTTTGTGATGCATATCATTGAAAAGCTCTTTAAGAGTACAGTAATTATTGTTATGTGTAGTTTTGTCATATTTTCATTTAGGAGGGGGGTAAAATGGAAAATATAACTATATCTATATATATAAAGAAGAGTATCTATATGAGAGAATGTCTTTTATACAAATCTACAGTTTTATCCCAATTTGATGCATTTTTACACTCTTTTTCTTCCAAACAAGGTGAAGGTCACTGCCTACATGATTTTCCGAAATTAAAATTTTGGTACACAGAGGTACGGGGTACAAATGTCAAAGTAATGTATACCCTTCATGATGCATATCGTTGGAAAGCTCTTTACGAGTACACTAATTGTTGTTGAGTACGTTTTTGTCATATTTTCATTTAGGAGGGGGGTAAAATAGAAATGTATACCTATATCTATAAAAGTCAACGTATGTGTGCATGTGTTTATGTTCATTATAGAAATCAACAGTTTTAATTCGATCTCGATGAAAATTTGCTCACTTGACCTTCAAAGCAAGGGGAAGATCTCTGTCTACATGAATGTTCGAAATTAAATTTTTGGTACACAGGGGTACGGGGTACAAATGTCAAAGTTGAAAACCCTTCATGATGCATACTGTTGAAAAGCTCTTTAAGAGTACAGTAATTGTTTTTACGTGCATTTAGGGGGTTAAATGGAAAAATATATCTAAAAGTCAACGTATGTGTGTATGTTCTTCATACAAATCCATAGTTTTAGTCTGATCTCGATAAAAAAATGCGCACTTGACTTTCAAAGGAAGAAAAAAATCAGTGTCTACATGAATTTTCGAAATTTAAATTTTGGTACACAGGGAACAGAGTACAATAATAAATACGGGGTCAAAGGACTGAATACCCTTTATGATGGATATCGTTGAAAAGCTCTTTAAGATAACATTAATTGTTGTTATGTACAGTTTTGTCATATGTATTTTCATTTAGGAGGGGGTAAAATGGAAAAATATAGCTATATCTTATAAAAAAAGAAGAGTGTCTGTATGAGGGTATGTCTTTTATACAAATCTACAGTTTTATCCCAATTTGATGAATATTTACTCACTTTCCCTTCAAAGCAAGGGGGAGGTTACTGTCTACATGAATTTTCGAAATTTATATTTTGGTACAAAGGGGTACGGTGTAAAAATGTCAAAGTAATGGATTCCCTTCATACCATGCATATCGTTGAAAAGTAATTGTTGTTATGTACAATTTTATTTAGGAGGGGGTAAAATGGAAATTTATAACTATATGTATAAAAATCAATGTATGTGGGTGTATGTTCTTTATACAAATCTACAGTTTTAGTTCGATGTCGAAAAAAATTTGCCCACTTGAACTTCAAAGCAAGGGGAAAATGACAGCCTACATGAATTTAGTAAATTTAAATTTGGTACACAGGGGTATGGTACAAGTAATGAATACGGGGTCAATGTAATGAATACCATTGATGATACAAAAGCTCTTTAAGAGTAGAGTAATAGTTTTTATGTATTGTTTTGTCATATTTTACTTTAGGAGGGGGGGGGGGATTTAGGATATTTTAAAATTACCTTATCAAAGAGGAGGGGGTATAGAAATAGGTGGGAGAGATAGAATCTAGATATTGTTGCATAGTAAAATAATTTATATGTTTCATTATGGTTGTTTATAAACTTATCTAATTATAATAACACTCCGTAGCGAAGCACGGGTACCCAGCTAGTACTACCTAAAACTTAAAAATTTGAACTTCTAATTGATTGTACTAGGTACAGGTACTAATTGAGTACTTTATAATTATAAGCGTTATTTCTTGGTCTAGTTCAATTGCCGTGAATATTAGCTTGCTAGACTTGTAGAAAAGATTGAAAGCTTGGATTCGGACTTGGTATCGGTAACGACAGAGAAAAATCATTCTCCAGTATAGCTCAGTTGGTAAGAGCGCCTGTAACGGATATATAGGATATCCGTTACATATCTCTGTATGTCTCCCGTAGTTAATGATACTTATAATTTTATTTAAATTATAATTTAATCTTTCCGTAGTAAGAATACTACCTAAAACTTAAAAATTTGAATTTCAGTATTATAATTCAAGAAGACATTAGAAAGATAACAACAAGTGGTTAGAGCACCACGGCGTAAATGCAGTGATGCTGGTTCGATTCTTGGTGGCGGTGAATACATTTATCTTCTAATAACCTGAATAATTTTGATTTCAACATTAATATGCCTCTATATCTATCTGTGCTAATTGGGTAAAAGGTGTTCAGTCCAATTTTGGGGAAATTGGGTTAACTGCATTGTCAGAAACTAGATTTTTTTCCCCTACATTAGTGTATATTATGAGGTTATATGTAGTATCTCCTCATTATGAAGAGTTACGCACCTCTGTATTATGGGCTAGATTGACAAAACTCACTTTGCATTTGTGTATAGGGAGTGATGTCTGAATGACTCCTTTTCCACTAAAAATTTTTTTGTGAATAAAGAGTCAAGTGCTACACATAGCTCAATTTCCAATAATGTTCTCCCGAGATGATTCCTTTTTCACAGTTGGTATTAAAATCACTTGAGCAGTTCGTGGAAACTGTGATGAAAAATAAACTAATTTAAAATAAATAAACTAAAGCTATATGTATCAAAATCCAAAGGTTGACACCTGTTCTGCTTTTTACTTTAATTTAATTTTAATTAATACTTATATTTTTATTACTCGTTCTGTTTCGCTCTGTTGTGCTTACCTTTTCTGGAAGCTTAAAAGAATAAAAGTTCTTGCTTCCGTTACAGTTTTTATTTGATTGTTTTGTTTTTAAAGTTAATCTCTATAACAACCCAACTATATTTTTTTAATTTTCATCATCATCATCATCTTTTCTTTTATCCCTTGGGGGGACGTAGGGCTGCAACAAAGGATTTCCACCTGACTCGATTTTGGGTCATGTTTTTCAGCTCTCCCCAGGTTTTGCCTTCATATCTTATTTCTTTTTCCACAGTCCTCCTCCAGGTTGTTCTGGGTCTGCCAAGTTTTCTTTTACCCTGTGGGTTCCATTTCAGGGCCCGCCGACTATCGTTGTTTTCAGTCCTCCTTAGGGTGTATCCTATCCAGCAGTACTTCCTTGCTTTTATTGTTTCCCCTACTGGGATTTGTCCACATTTCCTCCAGAGTTCAACATTTTGTGAGCTGCTCTGGCCAGTGTACGTTTAAGATTCTTCTTAGGCAGTTGTTGATGAAGATTTGTAGCCAATTTGTAACTGCTTTTGTTGATTTCCATGTTTGGCATTCGTACAGCAGAACTGATTTTACATTGCTTTCAAAAATCCTTAGCTTGGTCCTTCTGAGTGACTGGGATTTCCATATAAGTAAGTAAGTAATTTATTGATTCAAACATATTATATAACATATTACAAAAAAAAAAAAATAATAATAATAATAAAAAATAATGACATAATTCAATAATAGTATTTTACATAAATTTAAGATATACATATACGAGCCATCGTACGGGTCATTTATATTGGCCTTAGTTGTGCAAAAACTCCTTTTGCTATCTTCATTCTCTGCTGTACGTCTTCATCCGTTCCACCAGTCTTGGAGATCAGACTGCCGAGATATTGGAACTGTTCCACCTGTTCACTGTTCAATGGGTCTGCCGTCGACCACCAGTTTTACCGTGCTCCGAAAGTTAATCCTCATTTCTTTGGTTTTCTCCGTGTTTATCTCTAACCCTACCTATCTTCCCTCCGTGCTAAGTTCTTCTAGATTTCCTGTCATATCTGACAGTTTGTGTGATATGAGACAGAGGTCGTCTGCGAGGTCGTCTTTCGGCCAGCCTCTCCATTGTATTCCTCGAGGTGTCCTAGTGATTTTCCGCATAACTCCACCTAGCACCATTAGGAATATGGTGGGCGATATCATACACCCATGTTTTACCCCTGTTTTGACTTCAAATGGGCTTTTCAATCTACCCTCGTGGATGACTCTGCATTTGTAGTCTTTGAAAGCCAGTTTAATGATATTGACTATTTTGGGTGGTAAGCCAAAGTTCGTTAGAGCTTTCCACATCGCTTCTCTGCTTAGGGAGTCAAATGCCTTTTCAAAATCTTCAAAAGATAGGTAGAGGGGTGCCTGGAACTTTGAACTTTGCTCGACGGTAATCCTCAAAGTGTTAATCATGCCACACATGATCGATCCTTCCTAAATCCAGGTAGTTCCCTTCTCAGTTTATTGTCTACCACATCCTTGATCCTATTAAGTATAATTCTAAGAAGTGTTTTGCTTGGCACTGATAGTAAGGTAGTGCCCCTCCAATTAGTGCAAAGTGATAGGTGTTTCTTAGGTAATTTTATCAACTACCCTTTCTTCCAGTCAGGCGGTACTGTTTCTTCTTCCCATATCATTTTTAACAGATCTTAGAGTATATCTGCAGTTTTATCTGGGTTTGATTTCAATATATCTGGTCTAATATTGTCAACCCCAGGACGCCCCAGGTGCTTTTTCATTTATAATTCTTTTGCAGCCTTTCTTATTTCTGCTTTTTTTGGTGGAGCAGTGTTAAAGCGAGCGTCAATTGCATTGTTGTCTTCCATATGTTTTTAATTTTATGGGGAGGAAAACTTCACTTGCTTTATTAGCTACTGAAAACACGTAGAATTGCAATAGATCTGCTTAGAATCAAGAGTGTAAAATGGGTTAAGGGATATTAGCACCAAATTCATTAGTGCAAAATGGGTTAAGTACAATTTCACTTAAGACCTAAAGTTTAAATTTGAAATTTTTCCATCACATTTATTAAAATTGAACTTTGAAACATTTAAAATTAAAAGTTAAATATCTAACAGACGGTAATATCATGTGAAATGCCAATTATTTGAATAAGCCTATTTTAGATAAAAGTGCTCAACTTTCAATACAATATTACTCAAAATTCAGTTTTTGTAGTCATTGCCTTTTACCCAGTTAGCACAGCTATATAATATAAAAATCTAAATATCACACTGAAATTTGTAGTCTAGCTTCTTTTTATGACATAACCAACTTATAAAAAAGGGGTTTCCAATAACAAATTTTGATTCATGATAGTGCCGATTTATATGCAGAATTTGTCATGACAATATCTCCGTAAAAACTGGCACTAGAACATTGAAATTTAGAATTAACCTTCATTTCATGAACTATCCTTTTGTGAAAGGAGTTTCCTATTTCGAACCTAGAACTTTAGAAATAAATTTCACTCTATGATGTAACCAACAACTTTTATGAAGTAAGTTGAAAATGTAAAGGTGGGATTAAGAAAATACTGGGACACCTGTAAATAACACACTGGTGTAAAATAACACACTCAGTAGTGAAGCTCGGGAATCCAGCTAGTAAATATTATAAAATGTAACATCTTTCATTATTTCTCATATTTTTTTCTCCTTCTTTTGTCACTACAGTACATGGCCAGGCTTTATTTGCTCCTCGTAATTAAAATAATACATCCTTCTTACCTTCATAAAGTCTTTAGGGATTATTAACAATCCTTAAAGACTAATTGGAGATAATAAAAAGTATAAATTTAAATGGATTAACCAAATAATTGTATATAATATTATAGTTATTGACATTATTTTGTAATGTGGCACATCGAATTAAATGGAAATTTTATGAAGTAATAATACATTTCTTTTTATTAATTTAAGCTTGAATCAAGCCACAGATACTGTATACCGAAGAGATATTTCGTTGTACAATACTCCACTCATTGGTTCACGTGAGTGGATGCCCATACTACATTTACATAGTACTACTACATTTAGTGGTAGTAAATGAAACATAATAGCTATTTTCCTATTAATTATAACAAACTAATTTTGCTTAGTTTACATTAGTTAGTTATCAACAATAAAACTAATGGGTATCATAATGATAACAAAACCTGTACTGTGATAAGCATTATCTAATATGGTTTTATGACAATAAACAGACACCTTCTTGTTTTAATAAAATTTAACAAAAGTGCGGGAGCTCGACAAAATTTAGTCGGAGGAAAATCATACTTTAAATGAGTTACTACCAAACAATTCTAGTAAACATAAACAAAAAATTTAACATTTTTTCTCCTATTAAAAGTGTACTTATCTTTCCAACCAGTGCCAGATCTAGGGGAGGGGCTGCGGGGGGCAAGTGCCCCAGGCGGCACGCCCGGGGGGCGGCAAAACGAGGTGGAAAAATAAAATGATAAATAAAGGAAAAAATAATAAAACGTTCATGAAAAAAAAAAAATAGGTGGAATGTAATTTTTAATTTAATATAATTACAGTTATCTTGTCCAATCTGATATAGCCCACCCTTAACTTCTTTTCTTTACAGTTGATGTGAAAGAAACTTAAGCATATTGAAGTTTATCAAAAACTATTTAAGAAGTTCGATGTGTCAAGAAAGACTCAAACTGTTAACGTAAATAATAATACTATTAATATTTTTTGAGTCCATTTACGGGTCAAATTTTGTGTACCAATTTTTTCACCCATTCAAATTCAAATCCAAAATTTTTCTACATTATCATAATCCAATAATACGCAGATTTCTTTGAAAATTCGCTCATTAAGTCATGGTGCTGACTGGTCTTTTTTATACGAATTATCTCGCTTCCTATGGTTTGGAGACAATAAGGGAAACTTCGGAGCGCATTATTATCCAAACGGTTCGTTGTACGTAAAAAATGAACATATTGTTTCTCGTGTAAAATTTTAGATTCTTAAATTTTTATCTGATCCTCAATTGGTCCGATATTCGCAAAATCACTTAAAAAGTCGTGCACAATGTAAGTTATAGTAGAACTAGGTTTTAGCTAAACCGTTCTTTGTACGTAAAAAATGAATGAGAACTTTTTTGTGGAAAATCTAATAGTTTTGCTTTTTGAAAATAATTTTATTTTGTCTCCGAGCCATAGGAAGCGAGATATTCGTAAAAATACGTTGAACTGATACTGCACATCCCTTCCTCGCATCCTATTACGTACTTTATTGATTTTATGCATTTAAAGCCATTATTGTCTATTTTGTTTCATTGTCTCCCTGGTTTTTTAATCTGTCAAAATTGTTTGGATTTTTTACCCAAATTAAAGTATTAATTTAGCAAAAATTAAAGAACGCAAACGATTCATATTAACCTGGGGCTATCTGCGGGTTACTGGTTACGTTCGATAAACTATAAAAGTTTCATACAAATCAGAAAAGTACTTTTGAAGCTGTAGGTTTAAATAGATGTATGTTTGTGCGCATGTGGAAGAGAAACAAGCAGGCGCAAAAGGTTGAAACTTATATGGGACCAACAATAGGCAAATCATGACCTACCACCCAAACTTCATCAAAAATCTGACGAGCAGTTTTTAAGATATGTTGGTGTTGGTTCGCAAAAAAAAGTGACAGACAGACACGGACCCAAAAGTGTTCCCTGATGTCTGAATCTGTCTTGGAATTTTTGAAATCGGAGACCTAAAAATTTGTCGTTCATCAGAACGATCAAATAGCTTCAGTTACGTTCGGTGAGGTTGGAAGCAAAAAATATCAATAAATAAACAGGAATTTATTGCCAATATTAACAAATTAATATATTACATGATATGACTGTAATACAATAAATAATAAAACGTTAACATTTTACAACATTAACTAATTTAAATAAGTTATTACATCTATTTGAAGACCAACAAATCAAAACAAACCTATATTATTCTTGGAATTAATATGGTTGCCTTAGCTATGGACCAATAGTCAAGTTGATATTAAAATTGCTAACTGGGATTCCCACTTACATTTTTATGTGGGATGCAAATATAAACTATTTTTTTGTTTGTTTATTTGCATACTTTAATGGATGTTTGTTTATATGCTTAGTTGAGTGTGTATCTACTTGATCCAGTTGCTATATAGGAAGTTGTGAAGGTATTTCATAATGAAACTGGAAGAATTGATAGCATAGTATAGTGTTACAGGTAAAAAAATATTTTTTTTTAAGTCTACAACCCGATTTAGATAATAAATGTTTCAAAAATTAGATAATTAGATAATAATTGTTTCAAAAATTCTGCAGAAACAATTTTAAACAAACTTTAAGTTGCTGTTTTAGCTGAAAAAGCTCTAAAAAAAGGTTCTCCAAAACGCCTAAAATTCACCATTTTGAACCTAATTTTCTAAAATTTTCCGAGGGAGGCCCCCCGAACCCCCCCCCCCCTTAGGGGTTACCCGGGAGGGTAACCCCTCCTAATGAATCTGGAAGAATTAATAGCATAGTATAGTTTTACAGGTTAAATAAAATAGAAATTATTATTATTAATTGGTATTTTAATATAGAATAGGTACTGTAATTTTAGCTGAAAAAGCTCTAAAAAGACGCTCTAAAAAAAGTTCTCCAAAACGCTTAAAGTTCACCATTTTTGCACATAATTTTATAAAATTAATAAATTAAAATTTTCCCCGGACCCCCTTTGGAATTGAGGCTAAACCCCCCAAGTCCCCCCCCAAATTCTACTGCTAGATCTGCCCCTGTGTGGCAAGGGCGGCAAAATCTACTTTGCCCCCCCCCCCTGAGAAAAAACCTAGAATCGGCACTGTTTCCAACAATGGAATCCCCCTATATGATTTGTTCCACAATTATTTCCCCGTCTCTTAGAATACTGTCTGCATAAGGGTCGTGTACTTGCCGGTCAATTTCAATAACTTAATTGAAAATCTTTTGATATGCAGGAATTACTATTCTCAAACTCTGCTAATTATATTTTAACTCAATTTTTTATTTTTTATTTTATTTTGTTTTTTCTTTTAAGTACCTTTATTCAATAAAACATATTAATACATAAATAACATTTAGTACATCAATTATTTATCTAATTCTCTGAGTAGTGTTTTAAAATTTTACATTTTAGCACTACAAAAGGTTATCTCTCCACTAGAGAATATTGAGTCCTGAGCTGTGGAGAGAGAAAATTTATTCACATTCGATATGTGGAATTGACGTGTAATTATTTATTTCAAAAGGACTAGGATATAGCAGGGTTTTTTTTATAGTGATGAGTGACATAAGGTGTATATTTTAGTTTATGAGACGGCACTTCTGCCAAGTTGTACCCATTTCCTTCAGTATACTGTGTAAATGCAGTGTGTGAATCCGGGAAATGAAAAGGACAAACTTGTGTAAGAAGCATGAGGGCTAGCTTCTTTATCCTTGTTCCAGGGAGTAGCAACCCCAATGACGAGGACCACGTAAGTGGCCCAATTCAACAGACCCAAGTTAAATCCTCATCAACACAACAATAAGTTATTTGTTTTCTTTTCTTCATTGGCTACAAGGGATGATCATTAAAAAACTGATATTTTTTAACTCATTTTTATATTAGATGCAAATTTTCGCTCATACCTGGGCATCATCAGGCCTTTATCTGAGTAATAATGGTAGTGAATTAAGTATTAATTCCAGTCTCCATTTAACATTCACAGATATGCAGTAGGGGAGTAAACCTTCTAATAAATTATTTACCAGTATCTGTCACATTTATAATTCAATTTTATATTAGTGCTTTCTTTAAACCCCTAATCTATCAACATATTACTAGTATAAGCCTTGTCTGCCTATTTATGAGATTTCCAGAGATTACCAGTTTCTCTTCGTGAGATTACCAGCTTTCGGTAGGGTTTTACATGTTGCTGCGTCATAATCCCCTCTTCTATGTATTACCATATCCTTCGTTCCTAAACTGTGAAACAGGAGTTTGCAAAGGCTCTAGTACTTTCTATTCCTACTCTATCCTCTTTGAATATACCCTATGGTTGAATATCCTGGTGGATTTTTTAAAAAAAAAAATCTATTTGTTAAAATACAGTTTTTATTTTAACTTGAATAAACACAAGCCTTTATTCATTTATTTTCAATGTAAGGTATAATTTTAGAATTGGAAAAGAAAAGTATTGAATAATCTCTACTTTGTAGAGTTTTTGCAAACGTGACCTCATGTAATTCCTACGAATTATTGTATTTACATAGAAAAATATTAAATCTCATAATGATATTAAAATTCTAAGGCTTCCGCAGTTACAATTATAATGAAATTCTAGGTCTGGAAGGGTGTACGTCCCGACGTTTCGCTCCTACTGCTAGAATCATCTTCAGGGGTGTTCATGATATCCTTAGTTTAAGACAGGTGTGAACTGGAGGTTTGGTTGAGGTAACGGTCGTTTTTTACCTCCTTTAAATTGATTTCTTGTTCACTTATTGTATTTATTTTGTCTTATAATAATCCTATCAATTTTGGTTAAGTAATATCGAGGAAGCTTTAATACATAAGTGCGAATTGATTTCCATAGGATACCATAGCAGTGTACCGTCCGCGGGATCGTCACAGCATGCTCATTGGTTAAAAGCCGTTCCAACCCACGCAGGGATCGTTTGGGAACCTATTACTGTACGGTCCAAACTATCCTCTGACAATGCCAAGTACTGGTTTGTATGACATGCGCAGTTATGTCAATCGTCACACATACTAACAGCACTGTTAGGTTTCCTTAAATGTTTTGAATAAGGTGCGAATAATAGTCCTAAACACGTTCCAACCTGAAATGATTTTATTTCAGTACAATGTTAGCGCATGCATATAAAACCAGTTCTCGACGATTGTCAAACGATCCGCCGGACTATACAAAGGACGACAAGTAGGAGGGGTAGAACCACCCTATTATTGTTGAGGTAAATGTAAGTGCAATTGAGTGTTAATTAAACTTAATGCCTGGTCCGTTATCTCGTCTAAATTGCCTTGACGAGAGGAAACGAACAATACATTACTTCAACTACCGTAAAACCAACTTAAGCTAAGCTTGCGCTGTATTTAATGCCAACCTTAATAACCAATAAAACTCAATCATATCAGACCACAATATGAACTTTGAAGAGCTCTTCGACCAGACAGATTATTGATTCACGTGCTATTATAAGATTTCAATTCTTATATAAATAGAACATTCCTTTTGAATATGTTTTTCCAGGAAAAGTTTATTTAAAGGATATGGGCTTTGAGAAGTTTATTTATATCTATTTTCTCACTAGGTATATACATATAAAATGTTCAAATAGACGAAAAATTCCCGATTACATTTTAATTTTGTACTATATAATTTTACTAAATTCAATAATAAAATTACCTACTCCGAATTGATATTACATCTAAGTCCGGAAAAAGGTATTTATGCCACGAGAAAAATGTAAAATCGTTAAACAAATAACAACTAAATTAAATTAATAGAATTCTGGTGTTTATCTTTATATTCCTAATAGCTTTTTTTTAATATTTCAATCATACCATAAATATTAAACATGTATGGGAAAATTTTCTTTACTGACTAGGTTCAAACGATTTTTTAACCCCTCAATTGTTGAAACTTAAATTATTATTTTAAATATATTACTTTTGTAGGTTTTATTGGGAGTAAATGTGGTACAATAGTTATTTAACTAGGCAGCAAAATGGAATTTTTACTGACAAGTGATTAAGTTAGTCTCCGAGCCGGAGGCGAGGACAGACTATGAAAATTAACTGCCGAAGCAAAGCCGAGGCAGGTAATTTACCTAATTAAGGCAATGAATTCGCGAGCCAGAAATGCTTCCTTTGCTGCCTTGTTGCATATAATATTTTATCCAGAGGCATCAGAAAATGAAACTTCTAAAGTAACATCGTATTAAATGTATTAACTATGTATATTATTAAGGTAGTAACAGATTAAATAGAATAAATTGTTTAATTAAAAAAAAAAAATCAAAAAGAAAAAATGAATAGCAAACTGAATCCATAACAAAAATTAATCAACAAAAAAATACAAAATTAATGCGTATTTTGTATTTTTTTGTTGATAATAATTTGAATGTTCACTTGAAGCTGCGTTTAGAGAACATTATAACAGTAAAAATATTGCTTGCTGCCTAGGCAGTATAATTACATTTCCTTGCCAGAAATCATTTCAATAATTCCTCATTTTGCTGCCAAAGAAAAAGGCCAAAGGATAATTGCCACACATTGGGATAGGAAAGGAATTAGCTAATTTCAAAGTGGACGAGCATTTCATTCTCACTTGTCATTGCCCTTTAATGCCTATGCCACCAATAAATTGGTAATTATATTCCTTTTGTTTTCTGGGAGAAAGCACATACCAATGGCCTTTTGTATCAATAGGTGTAAAAATATCTATTCTACAAATTGCTGAGAGATCATGAGACGAAGTTCGTACTAAATTAGAAAAAGTTTTCCTTATATATCCAGGTTTTTGGTGTCCTAGCCAACCGCAAAATGTGGCACTCTTAGTTGCCTTTATAAAACCATTATGCAAATAAGAGGCCAATAGTCCAATATTCGGGCCAATATACCAAAAGAAAAAAAACACCAATGTCATTACCTAGCAAATGATAGCCACACCATATAACTGTTCTATAGTTGCATATGTGCTAGAGCGTGAACAACACCAACACACATGATTCTTATTGTATCTGGCTCTTGTATAAAATATAAGATAACCTAGTTGAAAAGAGGCGACTATAGTAAAAGTGGGATATATATTTCGCAAAGTGCTTTTTCTTTTTAATATATTACTAACAGAAAAACACCAGTCTAGAATATTACCACATTAATATCGTTTTAACTCATGGCTTCCTTTTCTGTTTAAATTATTTGTAAAGTGTATAACAAAATGTTCTTACTTACATAGATGGACGATAACTTAGCAAACTATTTACGGACTTTGCCAGATTATTATTATTATTTTTTTTTTTTTTTAATATATAATCTTGAATAGAATGATTCTTGGATCAGCACCAATAAGAACTACAAGGATTAATGCAAATAAATAAATAACGACAGTTGAAAAAAAAAAACTTTTTTAAGATTAAAAATTGAATAACAACTTCATAATTCTTATACGAGTATAAGTAGGATATCTACAATAATTTGTGGATTTATTCGCAGAATCTTTATAATGCAGTTTAATCATTTATATTTTATGGAGCGGTCTGGAGCTATTATATAGTCTGCTTCTACGGCATACTTACGTACTTTGGAGAAATTTGCTAACGAAGTCGTTGACATTGAGTTGAACTAGGAAAAAATACTAATTTTCACCATTTCATGGAAAACATTGAATCACGAATATGTTGTTGGACAATATAATGCCCATATGGACATGTCAGTGCTTTTCCATCACGTGGAGAAAACCAGAATAGATTTATCTCATTGTTAAAGTAGATGGATCTCATGGTGCGAAATCATGAAACATTAATCCATTTTAATTATCATTTGGTCCGCTAGGAGCTCCGATATCATTTTATATACAATTTTGTAGTTCTATCGGCGAAATCCAGTACTTCAATAAATACAAGTGAACACTAGTGAAAACCCATATTGTATTCATATGGTCCAAAAGTCTCCCCCCCCCCTTCTTAACTTTTGAACGGTTTGAGATAAATTAATGAAACTTGGTGGATCTCTACCATGTAAAGGGAAGTATGTTTTCATGCAATCGCACAATAGGGGCAACCACCCACTTTACCCCCAGGTCACCAAACTTCAAAATTTCAAATTGGAGTGTACATTTATTATAGTATATTTGGATTCTACGATGAAAAATAGTAGAATTTTACTTGTAACTTTTTTTCTGTCTCCAATATTTTTCCCCCTATAGGGGGGCAAAGATAGCAAAATAACCCTTCCGAAAATAGTAAAAAAAAACAACATTTATATCGTTATAAAATCTAAACGGTTTGAAATAAATTAATGGAACTGGGGGATCTGTACCATGTAAAGGAAAGTGCGTGTATCGACTTGCCTACTAGGGGCAACCACCTAGTTTGCCCCCAGGCGCTGAAATCTACCATTTTTATACTTTTTCCCCAAAATATTGGAGATAGAAAAAAAAGTTTGAAGTAAAATATTCCTATTTTTTATCGAAGAATCCAAATTTGCTATCACAAATATACACACCAATTTGAAATTTTGAAGTTGGGTTGACAAGGAGCATACATCCATACATGGTATGGATCCCCCAATTTCATTAATTTATCTCAAACCGTTTAAAAGTAAAGAGGGGGGGGGGGGAGGGGACTTTTGGACCACCTAGTATATAAATATATGAATACAAGTGAACAACTTGCTGGCAGGATATTAAAGAAGGTCACAATGTTGCTGTCGATGTTTGCGTGACGGATATTTCTTCTGTACCCCAGAGCTAAAACATATATCCATGTTAAAAAGAAAGAGTAAAGGCTAAGGGTTATTAAAGATTAAGCGACAATTACTATTTTGTTCGTAGGAAAATGGACTTAATATAATGGAGGTGAATTTAGCCTCCTAATCATCTGGGAATCACACGGGTGATATAATATGTATGTTTTAGATTACTTCATATTCATCTAATTCTAGTACAAAGTTATGTTTTAACATTATATGATAGATACAATTTAAATTAAAGAAGTTTGTGACCAAGAAAAATGTATTTATAATGTAGGCTCATGTAACTTTTCTCAGGTAGTCAAAGATTATTGTTGACAGCTTTATTCGATCCCGAAAACATTATTAACGATTAAATTAGAAATGAAAGAGGAAGGGAAACAGATGGACCGTAATAATAGTCAAATATGTTATTTATAATATTAATTAATATCTTATGTCATCAAATATTCTTATTGCTAAATATCCTATTGCCTCTTAAAATTATATTGCGATAATCTTTTTGGACTCTTTGCATAAAAGATAATGATGCAGTAAAAAAGACAAAAAGGAATAAGGTATTAGCTTCCTTATTTATTCAGATTCTAACTGATAATCTCATAATAAGGTATTCAATTTTAACTCAAATTACGCTTCTGGGGTAATTCCTTTAACAAAATGATTAAAACTATAAATAGTAGAAATTCTCGGTTCAATCGCATTAATAAACTTCAGAGAAATGAAATATTTAATAAATGGTTGCTAAACTTTGACCGCAAGTTGTGCGGCTTGAAAACTAAACTTATTTCCGTGCTCCGTGAACGACTACATTTAGTCATTTAAGTATGAAGGAATCTGCTGCTTCACTAATTTCTTCGATGTAAATAGTCGGTGTAAACATGTCTCATATATTCACACTGATTCAAACCACATACTACATGTGTCAGAGTTCGTAGGCTTCCGCCATTGGAGGCAACACGGAATTTTAGGTCATACAGTGCCACGTATGAAGGGTGTGCGTTCCAAAGTTTTACTCGTATGCGTATTAAACATGCTAGTATTAAAACTTCAACTTGACACACTCAACTTTATTTGACTTTCAACAAAATATGCACCTTGTTGGTGTCTGTCAGTAACGTTTACGTTTTCGACGATAACTTGAGTAAAAGTTGACCGATTTCGTTAAAATATTATATTTACCAATACTCAGGCTATGTTCGTTGGATAGCGTTATACATTCAAGAGTTCGCGCACAACGCGCAACGAGAGCTTCCATGGTGTTCATGGTGTTAGCTTGTACTGTCAGTGTGAACTGGAGTTTTGATCGAAGTACTGATGTATTTTTATATTGTCGTTGATCGTGACGCACGCCCTTTGATACCTGGTCAAAACACCTAGAACATCATTGTGTAGGTCGGAGTTAAGGAACGAACCAGATATGTTAGCGTTTATGTAAGTAACTAAACCAGATATAAAAGTGATTTCAGGCATTCTGTTACAAATCTGCCTTCAATTATCTCCAATTAGCCTTTAATTACACAATAATTAGACTTAATCTATATAATAGGAAATACGATTGCCTTAAGCCTAGTCCACACCAGTAGACACGTTGCGCAACATGTATATAGACGTCTGCTGAGACCGTCTATTTTCTAGGTCTAGCGTCCACACCAAAATTTGTTTTTTAGACAAGGCATGACCATAGGCAAACTGCCTCCAGGTAATATTCTATTAATTTTAACTTTTTTTCGGTTGGCCACATTTTCTTTGACAAAAGATTTCAGATAGGTCCAAACAACCTATCTCGAGCGAGGCCGTGGGCAACTAACATTTTCGTTTGTAATAGAAAGGAGGAAAATCTAGAGAATGAGAATAGGAAATAAAATTAAAGATTCACAGAAAAATGATTTAATCCCTAGAGGCGGTAGGCCACTTAACGTCTAGAAGGCTTCATAGAAAACATCGAAGTGATAATAGGAATTTAATGTTAACTCTTTCCAACCTTTTTGCCTTTAAAAATTAAAATTATCACCTGGAACTAAAGATATATATAAAATACGGTATAGGTAAATAAATTTGAGTATTATTTTAATAAAAAATAAGTCTAACTAATATTAATTTATTAAGCTTCGCCATCATAATGATAAATAGATAAATAACTGTTACAGGACTAGGATAGTAGATTTCTTTTATAAATCTGGCCTGAATAATTATTCAATTCAATAGAATATCAATTATGATTATCGAATAACTTTACCGCAATAAAAAATGTTCGTAGAAGCAGGAGAAGTCAAGTCTCGTCTCAGAAAGCGTCCACACTGTAGACATGTTGCGCAACGTGTCTATCGTTGCAGCGTGTCAACCATTTCGAATGGAAAACCATAGACATGCGATTTTTGGTCTAGCAACGAGACCGTAGACGCCGTTTGTCTAGCCGATGTCTATAGACAAATCGCTAGACATTGCCTCTGAGACCAAAATCGCGCAACATGTCTACTAGTGTGGACAAGGCTTTTGATTTGTGATTTCGGTAAGTGTCTCAACTTCTACGTCTAGCACTAATTGCGATCCGACAATAATCTTATTAATTATATAAGCAATATGAATACGTTTTTATCTTGTCGTTCTCTTTTCCTCTTGGAGGATAATTTAATAATTTTTATACTCAAGGCATAGATTGCCATTAATAATTTACAACTCTTTTTAATTTATCATATGAACAGTATATGTAGAGAAAAAGAATAGTTGGAAAATTCCATGTTTTAATGATAACTGATAATCATAAATTAATATAATATAACTACACCACCACCACCACCACTATTTAAGAAAAAAGTTGCATCAAAAAATGCTGTCTGTCGTGCGTTATCTGCCGTCTGTTGGCTGTTGTCTGTGGAAACGTGTGGAGACTAAATTACTGGAACGCTTTCAGAAAAAGCACAAGTTTCAGAGTGCTTCGTTCAAGCGAGCGTAATGCAATAAATATTAGATAGTTAACCATAGTGAATTGATAGTTAAAGAAAATTATTGTAATAGAGATCCGTGTAGTGGCGGAGAAAGGTGCCTTTCTATATACTCCTGAACTGACATGCTCCAGCCATCTTCATTTCAACTATTATAAAATGTATCATTTCACTACTCAATAACTATTGCTTCTATCAAGTTAAAATTTTACATGCCGGTTTCAATTGTGCTTTAGACGATGAATATGAAGTTTTATTAAAATCGCTACGTTAGAACGTAAGATATCGGTAAAAACGTTGTTTTCTCTTTTTTATACGTTTAGGTCCGCTTGAATAGTTTTAACGCTATTTATTAATTATTCTTTCTTTTTGTCTTTGTTGATTTTAATAAAAAAAATATATATATTAGAAAAAAAATGTTAAACACAATATTTTGTGTAAAAACACAGACAGAAAGGATGCATATTTCGTTGAATGGAACAAAAAAGTTGGTTCTTGAGGCGAAGCCGAAGGAACCATGGTCCCTAAATCCCGAGGCGAAGCCGAGGGAATTAGACTTTTTAATTCCCGAGGCGCAGCCGAGGGAGATAATTATCGCGAGGGGAATAATTAGTCCCTCTTAACTAATTCAAAATCATAACTTTTTCTCCCTACTGGAGATAATTTTTTTTTTGAAAATGATTCCAACGGTATTGATTAAAAAAATTCTAAAATATTGTCTATTTAATTATTAATCTAACCGTATAAGTTGTTTTCCCATGATAATTCTAGTTACTAATAAAATGGCAATAATTGCACTTCGATCTATTCTCTAAATAATCTGTGACAGTCAATCCTTCTCAATGCTGTAAGTTAAATCCAAACTCAAATAGAAAGAATAATAGTACATTAAGCGTCAAGTGCGGAAAGTAGCATTTTGTATGCGAGTGTGGAGTTTGCACCCGAGCGACAGCGAGGGTAGTAAAACCACACGAGCAATGCAAAATGCCGTTTTCGCACGAGTTGCATACCGTACTTTATCTACGATTGTTAGATTTAAATAATAAATACAGAAACAAATAAACTTTCTGTATGTAAGTTCATATCTCTCTCTTGATAAAGATGGAATTAATTCTTGAGTTGTATTTTTTGCCGAATTAATTATTTCTGGAGGAGTATTATTCTCTACATTTTCGTCAAAGCCACTTGATTCATTCATTGTTTTTCACTAAAAACTCGATATAAACAGTTACTTTAATAAAATAATAGCAAATTAGTTTTGTTAAATGTAAACAAAGCTAATCGTGCGTAAAGCTGAAGAATTCCTCTTCTTTACCGCGCTAGCGTGGTAAAGAAGAGGAATTCTTCAGAACCATGAGACGCACATGCGCAATGAATACAAGTACGCATCTAAACAGAGATATAATGTTTATATTTCGTATCAATCGTAGATAAGCAATGTTTCAACTAATATCTTAAGTTCTAACGAATCGATTAATGGAATTTCATATATAGCAAGCTGCACTTAAAGCAAGCTGCACTTAAAGTTTCTACTGAATGCGTTTTCAACTCTCTTACATTTTTTTTTTTTTTTTTTGATAAAAACGATTCCAACGGTATTGATTAAAAAAAATTCTAAAATATAGTCTATTTAATTACTAATCTAACCGTATAAGTTGTTTTCCCATGATAATTCTAGTTCCTAATAAAATACGTTTTGAATACGTTTCCATTGAATGCGTAATCCAATTTATGAACCTACCTTAGTGACTGAATAAAAGTTAATTATAAATAAAAAAAAATGTTTGGATCCACTGAGGATACAAACATAAACGGGCCTGACGGAGCCTTGCAAGATGGTTCTACTCGAGGCACGGAGAATAGAGCTACTAAGGGCTGAAAGGGAGGGCTTGGATCCACTGTGGATCCACCCGCCAGGCGCGTTAGCACGGCATGGATCCACAGTGGATCCACCCGCATTGAATGGGTTAAGTAGTTTTATTTCATCTTCATTTCAACTATTATAAAATGTATCACTTCACTACTTAATAACTATTGCTTCTATCAAGTTGAAATTGTACATGCCTGTTTCAATTGTACTTTAGATTTTTTAGATTGTACTTTATGCATATAAAGTTTGATTAAAATGGTTACGTTAGAACGTAAAATATCGGTAAAAACGTTGTTTTCTCTATTTTAAACACGCAGGTCCACTTTAATAGTTTTAACGATCTTTATGAGTTCATAGCGCTGTCTTTGTTGGTTTTAATAAAAAAAAAAAAAAAAAAAAGTGTTTTTTATAAAATGTTTGTCTTATCGAATAGGTAATGATAGAATCTTTTCCCGTCCTGAAATTCCAATTTTGCATTTGAAGCTCACGTTTACGTGGGAATTGCGAGCGAAATTTTAGACGGGTAACGCTGTCCAACGAACTTAGCCTGATGAGAATTAGTAAAAGGGACATGTATACCAAATTATAATTAAATCGGTCAACTTTTACTCAAGTTATTGTCAGACACATTAACTGTACTGACAGAAAGTTAGACACACAGAGACCTCGCTTCAATTACTTGAACCTCTTAGAGTCTAAGGCATAGATTGGCAATATTAAACATTTTCTAAATATTTCATGAATGTATAACATAATTAAAGGGAGCGTAAGCGAGCTTCTTCAGTATGCATCTTGACATGTGTCACAAATAACATTTTTTTAATAAAACCATCAGTGTCAACGCTATGAAGTGATAAAGATCGTTAAAACAATTAAAGCGGGCCTCAACGTTTAAAATAGAGAAAACAGCGTTTTCACCATCATCTGACGATTTAACGTATCGATTTTAACCCTTTACTGGGCAAGGTCATTTCCAGTGCTTAGTTTTTTTTATTATTTGTAACAGAGTATCTCAAAGACTCATAAAACGATAATTTGAAGGATATTTTGTTATTGATATTGTTATTTCTGATATTTTGAATGTATCATATAGGTGGTGATACATTGCCTTGTAGTCATACAAATACTGTTCTCCAACAATGTATCATATTTGATACATAACCCTTTCCCCATAAAATAACTATATGCCAATTTTATATCAAATTTTATACATTTCTCAATTCTGTGAAGATAAAATCTATTATTTTAAAATAAAATTGTCTAAATTTCATTATTAATTGTGGCAAATATTATTTATTTAAAAAATAAGAAACTATAAAATACAATTTAGTATCAAACAAATATTTTCAAAGAAAAAATTATTTCAGAGAAATAAGGAAATAACTAATTATAACGAATTAGTAACTATAAAAACTAAATTCCCTCCTATGATTTAATAATCTGATATGAAATCTCCATATGATTTAACTTATCACATAAGTTTTTTATTTAGTTGTCGTACAATGTATGGTTAAAAAAAAAATAGAATTACTTTTATATAGTAGTATTAATAATTATAAAAAATAAGTAATAACAGTGGTAATAAATATTAGACTTACAAAGTAACATATATGTAATATAAGATTATTTTAACATAAGCATAAAAAGATATTCATAATATATTTTAATTTCTTTTTCTGGCATAAAATAATTAAAAAGGAAAAGTATGATTAATCTGTAGTATAATAAATATTACAAAAGTAAATAAGTATTTGTTCTTCAAGCAAAAGTAATTTTTCATAGTAGACCTCCTCAAAGAAAATCTGTTAGTGCTTAGTAGATTCTCAGAAACAGTAATCATAAAATCCATCAAATTAATGTGTAATATTTTTCGATACACCATGGTACTCCCTTCGCATGAGTAGCCAACCATTATTATTGCATAATATATGTCAATTATTTGTGAAAATTGTCCACATAATACAAATTTGTACATTTGTACAAATACTGCAGGACAGGCAATGTATCAAATAGGATACATGGTTTGTATACAGTAGTTTTCTGCTATTTGGGTAATTTAACATATTTGATACATCCAAATTAAATGTTTGTATACATGACAAGATAACTATTTAGCAAACAAATAATGAAACAGTAGGTTAACCTAAAGGTTTAAGTCTATGTTTTATTCATAATTAATTCAAATACTATCAAAAAAATAGGTGCAAATAATAAATTACTAACTCGGTGCATGTGGCCTTTATTTTTGCTTCGTTTTATGTTGACAGCTGAAGATATATGTTTCTCGTAAAGCCCATTAGATGTCAGATAGAACTAGAATAGCTTGGGATATGTATCGCATTATACACAGAACCTCGTTTCCAGTATTAATTTCTATTTTTTTCATAGTTATAAGTATATATATATAATGTATCGTATTTGTTACACGGCCCAGTAAAGGGTAATAAAACTTCTATTGAGTTATCTAAGTTTCTATTGAAACATGCATGTGAAATTCCAAGCAGAAGTTTTTTTGTAGTGAAATGATACATTTTATAATAGTTTAAATGAAGTAGGCCGAGGGGTGAGGGTTAAGAAATAGTCCTGTTCCCCAACTACACGGCTCTTTACTGAAATCATCCTCTTTAACCATCAACTCATCAGGATTAACTATTTCCTTAATATTCAATGTTTATTGTTGTCACGCTCGCTGCAATGAAAGAGCCACGCGATGCGTGCTAAATAGTATCCTTTAGCTATTTCTCTAATAGTTAGTCGATAAAAGTTACCTTGCGTTAAAAGTATAGCTTGCCAACCAAGCTTATAACTTTCAATATATCTTTACATAACAAGATAATTATTTCATTAAAGGTAGATTAATGTTCAACACTGTCTGTAATTAATTCAAAATTAAGGTTTGTGTAAGGTAATAAAATTCATCAGCCTTATCCTAATCTTAGTATATTCGTTCAAATTGTTTCTAATAGAGTTTATTATTTTATTTTATTAATACTTATTGAAAATTGAAATTTTATATATTCCTTATGCAATAAAACATTTTCAAATTTGTGAGGCACTTAATTTTATGGGGCAATTACTTGCCGGTAGCTTAATGCTATGTATGATCCATACTCTGGAAACAGAGGGTTAGGTGTTCGATTACCGACTGGGGCAAGGGTACGATAGGTGTTGACCCATCGCCATATAAATGGGAAGCATTTTTGTTCAAGTGGCGTCCATCCGTACGCTATTCACTTGGATTCTCCTTTACCACAGATTATTATCGTTATCACTTATTTCAAAAAGATAATTAAAGGGAAACTGTTTAACTCTGTACGACGAAGCTTGAGTTAAAGCTCGAATTTACGTATTTTTATCGACCCTTAGCAAATATTCGTGTACCGATTAAAACATCGTTTTTAACGAACAAATTAGGGGTTTCAAAACAATAAATGTTCGATTATCAAATACAATAAAGGTCCTTTGATGGTAGAATATTTGAGTAAATTTAGTACGTTGATCTGAATAAAGGAATCCGTATAATTAAAATTCCAAAGGGAAGCATAAACTCATTAATGTAGTCTAATAATAACAAGGCTGTATTCATAAAGCGTTGGCTTCTGGGGGTGAGGCACGAGGTGTTGAGTTCAAATTTGCCGCCTCCACAATGGCTGAGGGGGCGGAGCCAACTCAAACTCCCTTCCCCGCTGCCTCCCTGCCCCCCTTTCACTTTCTTTTACACACCTCTGCCTTATTTCTCTCAGTTATTTTCCCGCCAAAGCTCTTCAACTCTACTACTGGCAGATCTTCCCGCCTTCGCTTACGACCTTTAACCAAAACAATATCGTTCCAATTTCCACACTCTGCAGGTTGTATTTTTAAGTCATATATTTTCTTTTATTTATATTTTTACATATAACTTATTTAATTTTACTAGTACATCCAAATTAAGATTAGATAAACAAATATATAGAAGGCCCGTGGTTCAAGTCCCGGTGCTGGGGTCTATTTTACTCTTTATGTCTCCCGTAGTTAATGATAATTATAATTTGATTTAAAGTAAAATTTAATCTTTTCGTAGTATGAATACTACCTAAAACTCAAGAATTTGAATAAACAAATACCTTAATTATAAATTTATTTATTTTAAATTTTAATACATTATTGAAAATCATTTAACGAAGAAATGTCAGTCTTCATAAAATCTCCTGCTTGTTCTTAAATGAAGCATTTATAGTATTAATTTGTTTTCAAAATGTACCCTGTACTCAAAAATTACAATTTTCTAAAATCGTATAAGAGGAATTTGGACCGAATTTTGACTAATGAAGAGAAAATTATGCATTATATTTTTAGGTACAATTCTGTTTAAAAATGTTGAAAATTGAATTTAAAAATCCCCCCTCCCCTTCTTTCACTATTTATAAATAGCCAAATTTGCCTGATTCAAATAGATGAGGGATCGAAATATTAGTACGGCTTTTCTTTTGATAAAAAACAATATAAAAGCTAATATAGGGCTAATACATTTTAAGTAATGTGTACGTTATTTATTTATAAAGAACTCAACGAGACCTTTAAAACGGTCACTAGAATTTTAATCATTAGATTTAGACAAATTTGACTTTTTATAAATGGTGGAGGGGGATAAAAATGATTCGATTTTAGACGTTTGTATGCGAAAAATAAATTTAGAACAGCACCTTAAAAAAATAATTAATGATTGAATAATTAAAATTTGGTCCAGTTTTCTCTTGAACGATTCGAAGAAATTGCACTTTTTGAGTCCAGGGTACATTACAAAAAAATTTAAATAATAGAACTGTCCTGAACCATGTTCAGAGGAATAAAATGTAAGAGGGTATTGTTTTAGAGATACAATCGAGGTCTTTGATGTCCAAGTTCCTCAGGTTGATAATGAATTTGGACATTACATTTTTTTTTTTTTTTTTTTGGGCAAGTCCAGCTGAACGTTTTTTAAAATTCAGTATATTTAGAGACAGTATATATTATTTTTATTTCAGTATAATTATGTTCATAATTATTTTCAGAATTCATTGGTATATTTCTAAAAACAAATAATTTATTTCGTCGGGGTAATGATTTAATGTCCAATTTGTATTCATTTTTTACTTCAAAAGGTAATTGACCTGGGTTATAATATTTGGGTGGTTACTTTGTAAGCTGTTGCCGTCTATATCGTGTTCCGAGTTTTTAATTAGTTGCATAAGGAAAAGTTCGTAATTTTTGAGAAAATGTTGTGGAAAGCAATTGCTTATAATTTATTTAATAAAAAAGAAACATATCGTTAACAATTTTTGTTATTATCTCGAAAAACTTCAAAGAAACCGGGAGGATAGTAAAGTAACCTGCACATCCGAATCAGTTAAAGTGAACTACTGAACTAAATTATATAAATCCAGTGCAAGAATGGGTGAAAATAATGAAGCAATTACGGATTCGTCAAAACTTGACATGAATTTGAAAAAAGTGGAGAAAGTTTATCAAATTATACAAAATGTTGATAGACTTGAAAACAAGATCGACGATTTCGGCGATAAATTTTCGAAAGAAATTTCTAATCTGAAGAAAGAAAATAGTGAGCTAAGATCAAGAATTATTAGAATAGAGAAAAAAACTAAATGATCGTAATATAATTTGGTACGGCTTAAAAGAAGCAGATCAAGAGAACATAACGTTAACAGACAAGGAAAAATTAACGAGTATTGTGAAACTTGCCATGAAGATTGAACTAAAAAAGCCATTTATCTAAAAAGATCTCATCTTAAAAAATTTGAAGAGCCAATCTATCTGAGCAAAGATTTGCCGCAAGAGATTAGAGATAAAAGGAAGGAAATGAGAGAAAATATGAAGCTGGTTCCAAATCAAGCTCAAAAAAAAATACACCTGGAAGTTCTAAAAACGACAAAAAAAAGAGGCAGAACATCACCTGATATGAAGGAAGTAAGGAAACAATACCCTGAAAAAAAGACGAGTCTGATAGACTACTGGCAGCTAACAAAAGTCGACCAAAGGAAAGATGTAACCCCCAGTTCATAGCAATCAATAGAAGCAGGTAACAAAGAACAAAATAACAAATAATATAGAACCACCCAAAAGTACCCCAGCACAGCTCACCGGGGGCACCGGTCACTGAGGGGACTTTCGACCCAAACCCTTCTCGGAAACATCAAATAATATCTTTAGCAAGTATTAATTGCCAGATCTTTTAAGCGAAGCCAGATATATGGAATTAGAGAGAGCTTTCTATAAAACAAATGTTGAGGTATTAGGGCTCTCTGAAGTGAGACGGCAGGGTACAAGACTAATTGAAAGAAAAAGTGGTCCAATTTTTATGGAGTTGGTTTTCTTGTAAAGGAAAGTTTAAAGAGAAACATCTAAGGAGTGTCTAAGTGAATAGCAGTGTTAAAAATTAAAACAGAAAACAAAAAATTCCCTACGTCTGAATCAACAGAAGATGAAGCAGACATTTTCTATGAAAATTTAAGAAAAGCTGTCAACATATATATATATATAAGAAAAGAAAACAGAAAATTATATTCATGGAAAAAACATGGATGCGAGTGGCGAATGACAGCGACTTATGAAATTCCCAGAAGGAGGCCTAAGCCCAGAAATGGGCCTAGTTCGTAACAGTCAACGAAACTATAAAAATTAGAAATAAATACATTTATTTATTTCTAATTATTTTCTTATTTTTGCATTCAGTAAAAATAAATAAAATAAAAATAAATTGATTAATAAAAATATCTGCAAATGTAGTCAAACAATAAGAATTTAAAATTGATAAAAATAAGAAGAAGTATTTTGATCTCAAAACAAAAATAGTTATTTATGCACCTAGGGAGTAAAGTAAGCCATTATTCCCTGAGCGAAAAAGTTGATGGTCCTTTAGGACCATCAATTTTATGTAAATAAAGTTTTATTAAAATCGTTACGTTAGAAAGTAATATATCGGTAAAAAAAACGTTGTTTTCTCTATTTTAAAGGTTTAGGTCTGCATTAATAAATTTAGCGATCTTTAACACTTCATAGCGGTGTCAGTTTTAGTTTTACTAAAAAATGATATATGTAAAAAATGTTCGTCTCATCGAATAGGTGATGATAGAATCCTTTACCGTCCTGAAATTCCAATTTTACATTTAAAACTCTCGTTTACGCGAGAGTTGCGCGCGAACTCTTGTACGGATAATGCTGTCCAACGAACTTAGCCTGAACATTAGTGAAAGAAACACGAATACCAAATATCAATCAAATCATTCAACTTTTACTCAAGTTATCGTCGGGCACATACACACAGACAGACAGACTGACAAGATTTACGAAGTGTATTTCTATTTTATGTAATGATAAAAGTTCCTTCACTATGGAATTATTTATTTCTAATCCGTTATCACTAATAATTTTCTTGGGTATTCCATGGTGACTGAAATGTCGTACGAGTTTATTCGCTACTTCAATTCTTTGGGAAGTTTGTATTCTATAGGCTTGGGCATATTTTGAAAAGGAGTCTACAATGGTTAGAAATTTTGGTTTAAATAATGAAATAGTATCTATGTGCACTATTTCGAAAGGTTTATTGGCGGTGGGTGTGACGTTATATTCTAGTTTCAAGGGTTTTCTTTCGTATTTTGAGTTGACAGATTTCGCATTTATTAATGTACGTTTGGATTGACTTACTTTGATTAGGCCAAAAGTATAGCCGCTTGATTTTTTGTTCGGTTTCGTCATTTCCTCGGTGGTTTGTTTTTCCCGTATGATACTGATTATTATTTCTATTATTTCGTCTCGTTTAGGACGTCGATAAGTTTTCTCGTACATTTAATACAGTTAAATTCCGTTTGTTCAAAGCAGCGCTTAATTACGGCTGAAATTTTTCATAAACGTCACTTTCGAAATACAGATAATATTTTATTTTTGGGACAATAAATGACTATAAATTCTACTATATCTTTTTAGAAATTATTATTTGATAATTGAACTATAAATTGCTGGTGAGTTTTAAACATGTGAATAATTTTGGGTTTCGCGGGACTATGGTCTACTTGATAAATAATTATTTGATTTTTACCTTGATTAACGGGTTTGTCAAGAATAGGAATAACTGCTTCCGTGTTATCTTCGTGAACTGAATTAACGGTTAAATCGTCGTCTTCTAGTTCGATGTCTTTGAGTTCACCTTTAAGATTATCTGAATTTACCATCATAGAAACATTGTCGATATTAGTTTCGACGTTGTCGTTTAATGTGTCGGGATTTTTCGTGAAAAAATCTTGGACGAGTTGGTCGTATATTGCTTCCCTATCCTCAGATTCGTTATTATCTAATTCTATTCGGGACAAAGCGTCTGCTGTCGTGTTTTCGGAACCTTTGATATAATCCATTACAAAATTATATTCTTCTAGCTTTAATCACCATCTTAGCATTTTAGAATTGAGTTCTTTTATTGAGAATAACCATTTGAGGGATGATCGGATAGGAATGTGACTTTATGTCCGTTGATATAAGGTCGAAAATATTTTGCCGCCCAAACAATCGAGAGAAGTTCCCTTTCGATGGTTGATAAACGTGATTCTGTTTCGTTTAGGGTTCTACTTGCATAGGCTATTGGTAAATTAGAATTTTTTATATTTTGGCTTAGTACGGCACCTATAGCTATGTTACTAGCGTCGGTGGTTAAAATGAATGGTTTGTCGAAATCGGGATATTGTAAGATGGGTTCATTTATTCGAAGGTTTTTGCACGTATGAAAACACATTTGATAATCCTTATAATTAACGTCAATTATTGCTCCTTTTTTTAAGCATTTAGTTAAAGGTTTTGTCAGTGATGCAGTCTTTTATAAATTTTCGGTAGTATCCCAATAATCCTAAAAATCCTTATATTTCACGTGGGGTTTTTGGTATTGGGTAGTTAGTTATAGCTTTGACTTTGTCAGGATTTGGTTTTACTCCGGCAGGGGTGACTACGTGTCCTAGATACGTAACTTCCTTCTTGAGGAATTTGGTTTTATCTAGTTGTATTTTAAAGTTTGCTTGTCTTAATCTATCAAAAACTTCCCTGAGTCTTTCGAGGTGTTCTTCTAAGCTGGTACTATAAAGATATCGTCTAGATAAATGGCGCATTTGACACCTCTTAAAACGTCGTTCATAACGCGGGAAAACGTCCTAAAAGCATTACGGAGCCCGAATGGCATTCTAGTGTATTTAAGGTGGCCTGCTTCAGTATTGAAAGCGGTTTTGGGAATACTTTGTTCATCAAGTTCTATTTGGGGAAAACCGGAAGCAAGATCTATTGTGGTGAAATACTGACATCTACCGAGTTTGTCTAATAGATCGGAAATGTTTGGTATATGGTATCTATCGTCGACGGTTTTCTCGTTAAGTTTCCTATAGTCGATTACGATTCGCCATTTCTTTTTCCTGGATCCACAAAGGTGAATTCCAAGGGGAATGGGACGGTCGAATGATGTTTTGTTTTAGCGTTTCTGATATTTGTTTATTTATTTCTTTTCTATTAACTTCTGGGTAACGGTAAGAGTGCGTATAGACAGGGATTTCATCATTTGTTCTTATAGTATGTTTGATTTGATTGGTGAAACTTAATGGTTTATCGTCTTTATGAAATAAATCTGCTCTACCAAATTTGTTATTAATCGTTTTTCTTCCTTGTTCTGATTTTGGACAGGTCAAAATTTACTCGATCATAGTTAAAAGAATTAAGGTTAGGTGGTGGTTCGGCTTCGTAGTCATTTAAGGGTCTTATTTTGTAAGGTTTTTCAATTTTAAATTTTACTGAACTTTCCGAAGGGTTGACTGCTACGCAGTGTTTCCTAGTTTTTAATTTTTACAATACATTCCGGAATTTCGATAGTTTTAGATTTAGTGTAGGGGATGTAACCATCTCCGTTAGAAATATTTGTTACTTTTAATTTAATTACCTTTTCAGAATATTGTGGTATGATTGTATCAAAATTAGTGTCAGTGTTGTCTTTTGTATAGAAGGAGTTTTAATGGTATTTGTATTAATTTCATTAGTAAAGTTTTTGTTAGTATCAAAAGTGATGTTAGTGGAATAGTACAATAAGGGGTACATAATGAATCTTCTGTTAGGTTTATAGAGGCTTGAACTAACATCAAATTATCTACGCCTACCAACATGTCAACGAAATTATGAAATTAAAATAAATGAAATTTAAGGTTTAATGATCTCATATTAAAAAGTTTTTCGCAGTTAAAAAGTGTGCTAAATTTTTCTGATGTGTAGCCATGAGCTGTACTTACTAGGAAAGGATCATATTTAGTACATTCTGAAAAGTATGTATGTGCTATTTCTGGATTTATGAATGACTTCGTACTACCTGCATCTACAAGAATTTTTAATTTTAGTGAAGGTAAAATTATAAACGGTAATTTGCTTTTTTTTTTAGATAATCTCATTAATTCAAATTTTCTTCCAAGGCTTCTAAACATAAAAAATTATCTCCTTCGTTTTGTGGGGTTTCCACGGATTCTTGGGGTACGGTATAGTCTGAAGATCCAGATTCATAATATTCGTAATTGTACGTATCTGATTGTGCTTGTGCAGATGTTTGTTCATGGTCTAAGTTGTGAAGCTGGTTATTGCTATTATAATAATTATTACCAAAACTAAGGTCTAAATGTTTGATTCGTACAAATGGACATGGGTGTTGGATTAAATTTTGCTGGCTTAATATAAGAATTATGATTATTTGTAGGTCTGGTAAAATTTGGTGTTTGTGGAAGTGGTTGCCTGAAAGGTTGTGGTTTATAAAATTGTGCAGGGTTCTGTGTTTGGTGACTTGGCTTAGTCATAGGAAGGGATTTCTGAAAGTTAGGTTTTGTTATTTCAGACTGATTGGTTTAAAATTTATCTGACAAAATTTGGAAGTCATTTAATTCTGTTTGGTTTTTGGTCCTCATCAAGGATCCAATGGGTTCCCTAAGTCCTCTTAAAAATACACGTAGAGCTAACTTCCGTGCAGAATCCGCTAGGATTTCGCTTTGGATTTGAACTACTTTATTATTAAAATAAGCGATTTGGAGAGTAAGTAACTCTTGGATTTTTCTGTAAATGTCAAAGGGAGATTCATTGCCTTGTTTCAGGCCTGAAATTTCTATGGACAGCGTGAAACAATCACGTCTGTCCGAATAACTGTTTAATAAAGCGGTTTTTAATTCCTGCCATGTTGTACAGCGGGAATAATTTTTTATTTCGGCTGCAGGGCCTTTAATTTTGGATATAATAAAGGCCATAAGATACTCATTTTGGAAATCGGCCAAGTTTTCCGTGTTATAAAATTTTGTTACTAATTTGTCATAATATATATATATATATATATATATATATATATATATATATATATATAAATATATATATATATATATATATATATATATATATATATATATATATATAAATATATATATATATATATATATATATATATATATAAATATATATATATATATATATATATATATATATATATATATATATATATATATGTATATATATATCTAAGGCAATTTAGAGAGAGCAGGCTTATTGTGTACCCTTTATTAGAAACACACAGATAATATGGGCAGGATCTGCCTGTCTTGTGGTGCATTTTTCTGAGGATAATTCGCGTATTTACCTTCGTGTTAATTGTATATATTCGTGCCGAATAGAAGTGATGCAATATATTTATTGATTATTGAAATAAGCTTATTAACGGTGATACTATACTGTAGGGATACTGTCGTTAGTTCAACAAAACAAAGGAATATTGATCGAGCCCGTATCTTGTTTTGTTCACTACGACCGTCTCGACAGTTTCAAACTTTACAATAAAATAATGTTATATTTTAAACTACCGTATGTGAGGTAATCGGAAATGTGGTTATTTGGTATTGGGATTTGGGGATTGAAATACCTTATCCCTTATACTTGGGTTGTGGTGTGAAAAGGAAGGAAAGGAAACACACGTTAGAACTTAGATGTTTACGGCTCTCCCGAGGCCATTATCTCACGAGGTACCTCCCCCCCCCCCCCCCCCCCTATATTTTACCCAGTGAAGTAGAGGTGGGAAAATGTCCAAGAGGTCTGTTTATAGTGTATAGCCTCTGGTAAACCTCTGGTACTTAGCTTCGACTGAAAATATGGTCATAGAGACCTAATACCTTATCAGGATCGTGCTGTACATAACAAGTCATATTCCTGCATCTATATATCAAATAACATTCATTATTGGATAACACAATTGGTTTTAGAATTTCAGCGACTCTTTAGTCGATTTTCAATTGATTCAATAATATTGTATATGCTACGCTTCTTGTTTCACGGTCAAAAATATATTATTACCATAAAGAAAATTTTAAATAAAAATATGTCGTGACTTTTAAAATATACTTTAAAGCATAAAAATAGGTGAAATGCTGCGAGATACCTTAACTGAAAAAAGGAATTAAATAAAATTGATAATCATAAGTCTATGTAATATAATACATAAGTGTATAGCAAATTTAATAGATAAATGTATAGCATTATTATCCAAAAAAAGATGGGATATGATGTTTTCTTAAGACTCGATAAAACATATTGCATTATGCTGGTCAAACAGAAGGCTGCTTTCTGTGGCGCACAGATTGTGTATTTTCTACATAATTCGCGGTTGATTGGAAGCAAAATGTTAGCGAAAAGCATTGTTTGTATCATTAAAGCAAGCCTGTTACAATAAATATGTATTGAATATTGAGAAAAAATTTAATCATATTGAGTTTATAGTTAAAGAGTATGTTTGTAGTTGGTAGGAAATGGGACTATTTTCTACCTACCCGGCATACTAATTTAAAAAATTACAATTTATATCTCTTCCCTACTCAAAAATGCCTGCTTGTATCAGGTTGAACTTTTACATGCCTGTTTCAATTGTACTTTAGACGATGTGTAAAAAGTTTTATTAAAATCGTTACGTTAGAACGTAAGATATCGGTAAAAACGATGTTTTCTTTATTTTAAACGTTTAGTCCGCTTTTATAAATTGAATCATTTCATAGCAGTGTCGGTGTTCGTTTTACTAAAAAAGTGTATTTATATAAGTTGTTTGTCTCATTAAATAGATTATGTTTGAATTTTTCCCTGTCCTAAAATTCCAATTTTAAATTTGAGGCTTACGCGAGCGTTGCGCGTGAACGCTTGGGCGGATAACGTTGTCCAACGAACCTAGCTTGGGCATTGGTAAAATGAACATGTGTACCAAATTTCAACTAACTCGGCCATCTTTTACTCTAGTTATCGTCATCGGGAGATTTCGTGACGCTTGGTTTTGTGGAGGTGATTTTGTGACGTCTTTTTTTCGGATTCACTCCCGGGCTCCAGAACGTCCTATAAGGAACTTCGTTCCAATAACAATGAAATAAAAACAGATAAGTTAACTAAATAAATTTCCTATATAGTTAGAGTATGATGATTTTTCAGTTCAATTATGTAAGAAGTAATTTTGGTACCTACGACAATTTCACAAACGTAACAACCATGCATACTTGGAAAATGCATGTCTGTAAAATAAAATATTCATGTTTTTCCCAGTTAAAAACTTCCCCAACTTTATATTTTGCATTAAGGGATCACGCATCACTGAAATTAGCAGCTCAATTAGCTTTTAACTACCATACTACCAAATTAAAAAAACCGTAACCTAACGTAATACAAGTATCAACATGACCCACTAAATTTAACCTGTAGTGGTCATATTTTATATATAATTTCGACGCACGCTAAAGAATTACGGAACGGAACCTTGATATAGAGAACTGTTGAGCAAATACAATCATTTGCTTCCATGATTACATCATAATAAGAGAGTTTATGAATACGTCAATAAGAATAGACTACAGACGTTTTTTGGACATGTTCAAAGAGCGGGAGAGGAGTGTTTGCTTCGACAAGCCCTGGAGGTATGCTTTTTTGATTGACGGCCGACGCCCTAAGAAGAGTGGCTTGAATTATACCCTCTCTAACATCTTCATCAGGGAAACAAGAAAGAAGAAGAGTGGCTTGAATTATACCCTCTCTAACATCTTCATCAGGGAAACAAGAAAGAAGAAGAGTGCTTTGAATTATACCCTCTCTAACATCTTCATCAGGGAAACAAGGAAGAAGGAATCACCTAGTTTCAAACTGTGGCTAAAGCACAGAACAGAAGTGACTGGGAATGTTTATGTAATTTCTTTACACTGCAAGGCAAAAGAGAGTGTCAATTAGTCAGAATACATCGTTATCTATTCGTATGAAAGTTGAAAAGCATCAGAAATTAAATTATCAGAGTGACTGCATGAAAATCAACACTTTTTAACTAACCTTATTGTAATTGAATTATACTTGACAGTATCATCCGATTCTAGGCTCTTCATAATTAATATGGTATTGTTTTTAAATTAGTCATATGTGAAATTTCTTCGCCTGACGGTCCAGTGACCAAGGCTATATCGTTTGTTAATTACAATTATTCATGTACCAACTTGTTAAATAAATAAACGATAATTATTATTATATGTGAAATTTTATATTATTTCTTATCTCAAACACAGTAATTTAATCAAATATTCAGGGAAAATATTTGAAACTAGTTAATTAAAAATTCAAGGATGAACTTTAATTAAGATGTAAATAAAATAAATTCCGAAGATATAATAATTGAAGCTTCACTGATTTTTATTAGAGCAAATTAAGTCTTTGAAAGAAATTAATTAACCTGAAACAGAATTATTTCAAAGGGAAATTAATAACTTTACTAATAAAATTTCGTAAAAAATCTTGGTATTCTGCTTTCAATATTGACAAGAGCCAGAGGAAAATGAAATTTTACCCCGATTTGATTTTATAATTAGTATTATATAACATTCTAAAGAACTATATTAAATACATACCCTGTTTAGGTTTAATTTCTATTTATTTACTTTTTTGACGTCTTGATCAGCTATAAGAATAAGACAGTGGTATGTTACATCAACCATATTGTATGGTTTCCAGTATCAGCCATTGTATGACTTTCAGTGTCAGCCAAAATGTATGGTTTCCATGAGCGACGGACGTTACTTGAATCAGGAGCTACCCATTTGTACGACGACGCTGGGTGAACACCGCCAAGCATGGCAATGAATTTCCTTTGTCATATATAAATAGGAAAGCATATTGCAGCACAAGGTCTCCGATCAACTAACCTATAAGGATATTACTGGAAATCAATCTTGACGACTATTTGATTGGATTTGATTAATAATTGGTAATCATCTCCTTGTGATTTGATTTCTCTTTTGCAATCAGATGATTCAGATTACTCTTGCATTTTAGAATTGGATTAATATGATTTAGAATAAAATAAAACTATTTACTTATTTTCCTTTTGTAAAATTAATTAAATTTCTAAATTTTTTGTTCTTATAATGCTTACAATTTTCTTATTTCATGCTTACATATAATACATATTATATACGTGATTCCTTATATATATATATATATATATATATATATATATATATATATATATATATATATATATATATATATTATATGTACACATATAGAAACTGTATACACATATAGACTGCTAATTAGAAATGCATGGGGGATCGATCATCTGTGGATCAGTCCCCAATTATCCACCAAATCTGAGCAAAATCAGTTCGTTACACCTTGAGAAATTGAAGTGTGTCGGATTATTACGTTTGCGCGTGCGCATGAATTACTATAAATTCTGTTACAATGATGGCATTCATACGGGGCCAAAACAGAGCATAACCTGAAAATTTCATGCGTGTGGAGAGGATCTAACGTTTGCACATGCTTTGTAGCTAAGACTGATCCGATGATGATGAAATTCATATGGCAGCATTTTACGTTTAAACCTTAAATATCCTCCAAAACGGACAATGAGATCGCGAGAAATTGATGCTGGATTTGGTGGATTTTACTACTATTGATCTGCGAGCGATGAAATTTATAGGTGACCATTTCGGGCCTACCCCAAGTAACCCTTGAAAATTTAATCAAAATCGGATGAAAATTCTGGAAGTTATGCATATGGCAAGAATTCGTGGACACGCGGACCATCAGACAAACTCGAAACTAAATTTGTTCAGGGAGGTCTAAAACATAAAATGCAAAATGCGAGTGGAAATTTTGATTGGGAGGGAATCAAATTTTAATCTCCCATGCTTCCGTCTACCAATGCTTCCGCTACCTTGGTAGACTCAGAAGCAAAACAAATGAGACAGAACCACAAAATAATTCGATATAATTCCGTATTCCTAGCTGCAATTTCCTTATTGATTTGATAAATCACAAATGTTACTAATGATAAATGTCCACGACATACTGACTTTAAAATAGAAACTTTCGTAATAACACCGATCATTATTCCACGTGATATAAACATATATTTTTCAAATTGGAAAGATATTTATAATTTTAAATTATGTATGTAGAATTAAGGATCTTATGTGGGTTGTCGGGATATGACGGATTTTCGAAAGTACATATTATTATATTCATTATGTTAGGTCATTATAAGCTTCATTTCTATTCACAGAAATAAAAATGTTAACTTGTAGTTTTGATTTAAGAAATAAATAAGAGGATAAAACAAATTGAATTATATTGGTTATTGAGTATAATCCCTCGTGAGATTAGTTTTTAAGGTTGATTATAGCATTTAAGTATTGATTTTGCTACCTTGAATTTCATTTTCTCGCTTACTCCGTCATCTCGATTAACTTGCCTCGTGATTTTGTCCACTTTTAAAAATTCAATTTCTTCAAATTCGAGTCCCAACAAAAGTATTTCTTTAAATATTACCTCGTTTAAATCCGACCTCAAAAAGTGTTGGGCAAGGAATATAATTTTTTTAAAGTTTCAAATTAGCTTCGAGTCGCCAAGCTAAAAGAAATAAAAATATAATCGTCTCTAGTGGAAGTAGCGTCGCCGGTCGAACCTTTCTGAAAATCTAATCACTTCATTCCCTAAAAGTGTATTACATCGGGGGGGGGGGGGGGGGGGGGGGTGAGCAACTTTCCCACCTCAAATCGTTAAATTATTTTTGGGGTCCAAGTCGGTTAGGACGGACTTGGCTGTAGATCGAGTTAAATAGAACAAGGTTCTGTGGAAATTACTAAATAATGAAGAAAGAAAAACAGTTGCGAAAACTAACTAATTTATTTTTATTTCGTTTGAGTTGTCGTATTTCTTGTCTATAGAAAGAAATTAGGTTGTGTAAGAAACCTCGCATAGATGTAAAAATAATAAAAACTTTTTAAAATTACAATTCTAATCGCCATCAATATATTTATGTTAGTGAAATCTTTATTGCTATACAAAACTCTGAAAATATAATTAACCTTGTGTGGTTGTTAAATTATTTATTTGCTGAATTATATATTTTTTGTTTACGGTTCAAGGTAGAAAAAAATCTACCTTCAAATCGAATAGAAAATATCAAGAGCTTCTTATTTTCAATATATACAGTTGAAGGGCTTCATAATAAATGATGATATAACGTTTCTGCAGAGTTGATTTCATGCTTGGAGCAACATATGCTTACAGCAGCTATTAACATAGCACAACTTCAATACACACGGCTTGTCGTGCTTCATCAACTAGTCATTTCACCTATCAATTTCATTAACTATTAACTTGTTATCCTTATCAGCTGTTACCAATCTACCAATCATTAGAATTACCTATTACCTAGAATCTTACTTCTTGCACTAAACAACGTGCTATTATTACATGAGACTTATGAAATTTTGCTTCGGTTATCCTATGAAAACCGGTGGAACAGACACCTTTTGCTTCTACTCTGGGTGAAATTATTGTCATCGCAATTTATTATCAGCCTAGCCTTCAGAATGAAAATAAATAACTCTTAATTCTCCGCTCAGAGGTATAATAATATAGTGACTGGCTAGAGCATCAGTAATTTAAACGTAATTATTATACCGTGTAAATAAATAAGCTTAAAAAGATGAATATTTAAGATGTTATTTACTTACATTTGGAAATTAGTCATATTAAATTATTTAAATATTGAATATTTAAATACACTCGACGAATTTAAAAATAAATAAAAAGCGAATGGTATTAATTCATCCAGAAAAATTAAGAAAGCTTTCTTACCTACACATTTTTACTTTTTACATACGCACGTTCTGAGGGGTTATCGCTATTCTGCCTTTCTATTGCATTGAAATATTTTACTGTGGTTGTCCCTATACTGAAGCTTCCTTGTACGTGGACATAAATTACTGTGGTTGTTGCAATTCTGCAGCTTTCTATTGCATTGAGATATTTTACTGTGGTTGTCCCTATACTGAAGCTTCCTTGTACGTGGACATATATTACTGTGGTTGTTGCAATTCTGCAGTTTTCTTTCACATTGAAATATGTTAGTATGATTGTCGCTATTCTGGAGCGTCCTTCAGGATTGACATATTTTACAGTGATGGTGCGCCAATATCTCGAAAGTCAGATTTTTATTTTCTCCGGGAAAGTGACGTATATAATTTCATTGGAATTGAAATTTACTAAATTTAAAAAAAAAAAAATTACATCGGAATTACATCGAAGAAAAAATACACCCCTAAATTTAGAGTTGAAATTAATCTCTTGATTTATCTTTGTGGTATGATTTTTCTTAAATTTGTACATAAATTCATTAAACGTTTAAAAAACAACAGTTTTACATTTGCACACGGTCACGTCTTTGCATAAAATCCATGAAATATCTAATTGAATCCTTAAGTTATAGTATCTACAATAGCTCAAGTTATAGTGTCAAGTTAATTTGCCTAAATTTTAAAAGCTATAATAAAAGAGAATTTTAGTAGATATGTAAAAATACGTATTCATTTATGGATTGTGTACTAAAAACAATGTTTTTGGTAAAGGCACGATGTGTTGTGCCACAGAATTAGTGAATAGCGTGGACACCAGGTATGATATTATGATTCTATGATATGCTGAACAATACACTGAAAACCATGTTTACTGATTTATAAAAAAAAAAGTTAGTTTACTATCATCTTTTTCAACTTCTTAAATTGGTACAAAATCATCACTCAGTATATTCTGTCATTATAGGTCAGTATATGATCGATTAAGGTTGGCATTAAAACATTTTCTGTTGTGTTTTGACATAATACTGATTCAGTTTTGATGTTCTTTTTTTTCTTTGTAATTTCTTTATATGTAAATAAAGCAATTTTGTTACACAAAAACTTGATAAATATGTCATATCTGACCCACTTTATTTTGTTTGCTCCGATTGTAATAGTTTTTTTTTTTTTTAAGTGTTCCCTTATACAATCTAAGAACGTAGGTAACTTTGGTTTCATAATAAAATCAAAAGTTATTTTTCAAATATATAAAATATCCACTCACGTACATACGGGAAAAAAGGTTAAAGAGGCGATACATACGGGGGGGGGGGGGGAAGTAGGCTGGCTAAAAACCTCTGAAATGGGTGCACAATAGGGTGGGCCTTAATAATGAGCATTGTTTAATTTTAGTTCCAACCCCTAACTTTGTGCGAATACATGAAAAAATGATTTTTGAAAAGTTTCCGGTCAATCGGAAAATTTTAAATGGTGCCGCTTTTTATTTGAAAATTGGTATATAAAAAAATCAATAAAATAGCGATTTTTTCCAGAAAAATTCAAAATATCACGTTTATAATGCAATATTATCCGTGTTTTTTTTTTTTATTATTTACTTAAATGATATACTTTTATTGTATATTTTGAAATATATACAAAATGAATGAACAGATAGAATAGATATGAAATAAATGCATATGGAAAATAAGGTTTATATTATCAGATAAGTATGAATTTTGAAAACTATGTTGCATGGCATGGACATAAGTATACAATTATTAAAGATTGCATTTTAAGATAGATATGATATGTATTAAATGACGTGCTGATTCAGTTGAGCCTAAACTGGGTATAAGGAGGCAGTATCTATAAGGAACTGATGAAACCGCTGTAACCTAGGTGTTCTGGCTTTCCTATAAAACCCCCCCAAGGTAACCTTCCATGTCAATTTGCTGGCCATATCGTGGAATGTGGCCTCACTGTTGACGCCGATGTTTTTCGTGTGGGCTCCAGTGGCTGGGTCAACAAAGTTAATCGAGTGATTAACCGATAAATGTTGATACCCTTTCTGGGATAAGCAATTATAAGCACGCCACATGTCACACATAATGTTTGTGCCCGGTAGCAGTATTTCTGGCCTGGACAGCAACCACAAACGAGCGTTTCGTGCCCCTCAAGATTCCTCCGAAAACCCAGACGCACCATCCAAGGCACCATACGGCCACGATTGTACTTTCTCTTGCCGATCTTCGCTTCATCTATTTCAACAATCTTACCTGGACCACCAAGAGGAGCTGAATCTCTATACATAGCATGGCTCTCCACTTCCCTACAGTACTGACTCCAGTCAGTTACGGTATGGTTACTCAAACCAAGATTTTCCATAATTGTAGAATGTCTTGGATTGGGCAACATTATCCACATCATTACTAACTCCAGTATACCTCCAATACTCAGCCGTGATTCAAAAAGAGTATTATCAAAAATAGATTTAGTAAAATTACAACTAATATTAATGCCAGCAACTGACCTCCTCTTTCAACATCTATATTGATGACGGTCCTCTCTATAGGTGCACTCCTCACCACAGGACCGACACATCATAGATGTAGGTGGGCAACCATGATCCGCCGGCAGAGTCATGAACACCTCCTTAGGGCTCTTAGATATAAGGGCAGTTTGCACAAGCCCGACTTTACATCCTTCAAAAGTCTGCAATAATAACAATTAAAAATGAACAGGTCAAGTGTGTGCTAGTCAGCACACAGCGAGGATCCGTAGGACACACTGTATTGTTAATGTAGAACCCTATTGATGGTCTTTTTTAAAATGCAAAAAATCTTACTTTGAACTATCCTATGGGTCTGATATTCTCAAAACACATAAACAAAATTCTTATTAAGTATTTTGTTTCCACTGAACCGGACTACGACCATATAAATACATCGAAAAAACCATAATTATAAAAAAACGTATTTTGTCAATAAAAAATGAAATAATTTTATTTTTCGAAATTTCCAAAAAGTGGTATGTACCTTTACTTTTAGTCGAAAATAATCAGGATTTTTTTCAGATTTTTTGCACTTCACATAAGCGAGATAGATGGGGGGGGGGACACGTTTCACACCCACTTCAAACTTGCTTACGCTCGCCCTATCAAAGTTATAACCAATAATTATATTTTTGTAATCAGCTCGACGTACCCTTTCATATGATACCCCTCACGGTGATGAAAAAAAACCCTTAAGTTTTTTTACCCTAATTTTTTTGAAAAATATTTTGTTAAGTCACTATATTTTGAAAATATGTGGGTAGGTACAAGAGACATACATGCCAAATTTCAAAGTGATCGGACGAAAGGTGTAGCCGTGAGAGCAACCGGACGGACGGACAGACAAACGCAGGAAAATATAAGGGGGGGGGGGGGGGAGGTATAGCCCTACAAACCTCCAATGTGACATCTTTCTCTCGTCTACCCAACTAAAGTGTTAATAACATTAACGTCAATGCTCTTTGCATTAATGTTTAGCTTTTCTCCCCACCCCCCTCCTCCTCTTCCCAAGTTAAATTTGGCTATACTACTGCTGAATTCTAAATTTCATTGAGCAAGTTTGCGTAGTTACATTTTATAGTCTGTATTGGCCTCAATACAGGGTAGTCGAGTTTATATATCGATATCTTGTTGTAATCGACTCTTGTCTCGTCGGCTGGAGTAGTTAAGCCCCACCTGCCCCCCTCCATAGCTATGTACTTCAGTCAGTCGTCACGTGACTGCCAAACCCCCCACATCCTAATTAGTAATTAGGTACTAGCAATTCAGATACCAAACGGTTAACATCACGTAATTTGTTATTTCCATAGGTAAAATTCGATAAGTTCACCTAGATATTTGAAACACACGATTTGTTCTACTACAAAACGTGAGTAGACTTAATTAAACTTCATTAATTTATTTTGCTTACGTACTCTATAATTTCTAGTTGAAGTAATGACTTTTTTATTATTATGTATGTATATATCTATTCTATTCAGTAATTTTTATTTTATTTAAACAAAGTTAAACATTAATTTAATTAGTAATTTACATTAAATTGCTGGGTTTTCCTTATTAAATGACATTAAAGGGGAACATTGTTACCCAGCAATACCTCCTAATATTATAAGTATTTCATGTTTTAATGTTCATTTGTTCTTAAACAATATAAGACAATGTGTTAGAAAAAAAAACAAAAAACTTTTATGATGTAATTTACGTCTATAATTGACTATAATTGTCTATAATTGACGTTTAAAAATGAAGAAGGTTGTCCTACGCCTCAAGGGCTACAAAAAACGCTATATAAGCCATGGGTCAAATCTTAACCGTTCTCCCACAAAATCAAATTTCATGATTTTTTTAAGATTGCATACCTTTGCTCATAAAAACGCTTATTGCACCAAAAGCTATAATAAAATGTTTGGCACCGTTGTAAAGCTGTCAAAATTTCCTATAAGAAAAAGTAATTTTAATTTTCATGCCTTCAAAATTATTTGACAAAAATGTTATAAAAATTTTATTTTTAAGAAAAACCTTTTAAATTTTTTTTTTTTGAGGTCCCATATCTTGGTAAAGAACCGAGCTTTAACTTTTCGGACTTCAGTAGAAACTTCCTTATTAACTAACGTTTCGATCAATATTAATATTATTACCCATTCATAAGGCGGAATTTTTAGTAAACTTCGTTGAAAGTGAAAATGAAACATGTTTATTGTTGACACATAGATGAGTATGTGTATGTGTAGTACTAAACCAACCTTGCTTGTTTTTCATTATTTACTCACCTGTAAGGCAAGAATTGCCACAATAAACACGTTTCTTTTTTACTGTCAGCGAAGTTTAATTAAAATTTCGCCCTATGAATGGGTAATAATATTAATATCGATCGAAACATTAGTAAATAAGGAAGTTGTTCATGAAGTCCGAAAAGTTTAAGCTCGGTTTTTTACCAAGTTATAGAACCAATCAATTAATTTTTTTTTTTTTTTTTTTTCTTAAATATAAAATTTGTTTATTGTGATTTTTTGTCATGTAATTTGAGGGCTTGAAAATTAAAATTACACTTTTCTTATTTGAAAATTTGTCAGCTTTACAATGATACCAAACATTTTGTTTTAGCTTTTATACTTTTGGAGGAAGAAGTTTTTTTATGAGAAAAGGTATGCGATCTTAAAAAAATCATAACATTTGACCTTGCGGGAAAACGGTTAAGATGTGACCCATGAATTATATAACGTTTTTTGTGGCCCATAAGACAAGTAGAACAGCCTCCTTCATTTTTTCACATATATGGCCAGTCACCTATATACACAGGTTTACCTTTGCTCATAAAAACAATTATTGCTCCAAAAGAATAAAAGCTACAACAACATTTTTGGTTTCGTTGTAAAGCTGACAAAATTTTCTATAAGAGAAGTGTAATTTTAATTTTAATTTCCTCAAATTTCATGGCACAAAAAATGTATACAAATTTTATGTTTAAGAAAAAATAAGTGTTTTTATATGCAAAGGCATGCGATCTCACAAAAATCATAAAATTTTAACTTATGGGAGAACGGTTAATATTTGACCCATGGTTTATATAGTGTTTTTTGTAGCCCCTGAGGCGTAGAACAACCCACTTCATTTTTAGGGTCCGTAGGCAAAACCAGGGACCTTTATATTTTCCTGAGTGTGTCTGTCCGTCCGTCCTCTCGCGTGCTCTCACGGCTACACCTTTCGTCCGATCACTTTGAAATTTGGCATGCATGTGTCTTGTACCTGCCCACATATTTTAAAAATATAGCGACTTAAAAAAAATATTTTTCAAAAAAATTAGGATAAAAAAACTTAAGGGTTAAATTTTTTTTTTTTTTTTTTCGACACCGTGAGGGGTATCATATGAAAGGGTACGTCGAGCTGATTACAAAAATATATAATTCTTTGGTTATAACTTTGATAGGGCTAGCGTAGGCGAGTTTGAAGCGGGTTTGAAACGTGTCCCCCCCCCCCCCTCTATCTCGCTTATGTGGAGTGCAAAAAATCTGAAAAAATTCCTGAACATTCTTTGACCAAAAGTAAAGATACCACTTTTTGGAAATTTCGAAAAAATATTATTTTATTTTTTATTAACAAAATACGTTTTTTTTTTTTTTTTTATAATTATGGTCTTTTCGATGTATTTATATGTTGTAGTCCGGTTCAGTGGCAAAAAAATACTTTATCAGAGTGTGCTTTGAGAATATCAGACCCTTAGAATGGTTCAAAGTAAGTTATTTAGCATTTTAAAAAAACACTGTTTATACACTTTACAGTTAAACACTATATAGTGTGGCCTACGGACCCTCGCTGTGTGCTGACTAGCACACACTTGACCTGTTTATTTCACATATATCGCCAGTCACTTTGTATATATGCTACTCTTTTTATATTTTATTTGTATTGATTTATTGTAAGTTTAAATGTTTGTACTATTTACTGTTGTTAATAGTATGTTCGAGTAAAGTATGTAAAATTGCATTTCAAATTACACTGTATGTATTAAAAGGTTATTATTTTATTTATTTATTTATAGAGAAATAATAATTAAATAATTTTGCGTGGAGAAAAATTATTATTATTATATACTAGCTGGGTACCCGTGCTTCGCTACGGAGTGTTATAATAATTAGATAAGTTTATAAACAACCATAATGAAACATTATAAATTATTTTACTATGCAAGAATATCTAGATTCTACCTCTCCCACCTATTTCTATACCCCCTCCTCTTTGTTAAGCAAATTTTTAAATATCCTAAATCCCCCCCCCCCCTTGAGCAAAATATGACAAAACAATACATAAAAACTATTACTCTACTCTTAAAGATCTTTTGCATCATCAATGGTATTCATTACATTGACCCCGTATTCATTACTTGTACCATACCCCTGTGTACCAAATTTAAATTTCCAAAATTCATGTAGGCTGTCATTTTCCCCTTGCTTTGAAGTTCAAGTGGGCAAATTTTTATCGACATCGAACTAAAACTGTAGATTTGTATAAAGAACATACACCCACATACGTTGATTTATATATATATATATATATATTTTTTTTTATAGCTATAAATTTCCATTTTACCCCCTCCTAAATAAAATTGTACATAACAACGATTACTTTTCTCTTAAAGTGCTTTTCAACGATATGCATGATATGAAGGGAATCCATTACTTCGACATTTTTACACCGTACCCCTTTGTACCAAAATTTAAATTTCGAAAATTCATGTAGACAGTGATTTTTTTCTTCCTTTGAAGGCCAAGTGCGCATTTTTGGATCGAGATCAGACTAAAACTATGGATTTGTATAAAGAACATACACACATACGTTGACTTTTAGATATATTTTTCCATTTACCCCCCTAAATGCACGTAAAAACAATTACTGTACTCTTAAAGAGCTTTTCAACAGTATGCATCATGAAGGGTTTTCAACTTTGACATTTGTACCCCGTACCCCTGTGTACCAAAAATTTAATTTCGAACATTCATGTAGACAGAGATCTTCCCCTTGCTTTGAAGGTCAAGTGAGCAAATTTTCATCGAGATCGAATTAAAACTGTTGATTTCTATAAAGAACATAAACACATGCACACATACGTTGACTTTTATAGATATAGGTATACATTTCTATTTTACCCCCCTCCTAAATGAAAATATGACAAAAACGTACTCAACAACAATTAGTGTACTCTTAAAGAGCTTTCCAACGATATGCATCATGAAGGGTATACATTACTTTGACCCCGTATTCATTATTTGTACCCCGTACCCCTGTGTACCAAAATTTAAATTTCGAAAATTCATGTAGACCTTGATTTTCCCCTTGCTTTGAAGGAAAAGTGAGTAAATATTCATCAAATTAGGATAAAACTGTAGATTTGTATAAAAGACATGTACCCTCATACAGGCACTCTTCTTTTTTATAAGATATAGCTATATTTTTCCATTTTACCCCCTCCTAAATGAAAATACATATGACAGAACTGTACATAACAACAATTAATGTAATCTTAAAGAGCTTTTCAACGATAAGCATCATAAAGGGTATTCAGTCCTTTGACCCCGTATTCATTATTGTACCCTGTTCCCTGTGTACCAACATTTAAATTTCGAAAATTCATGTTGACACTGATTTTTTCTTCCTTTGAAGGTCAAGTGTGCATTTTTTGATCGAGATCAGACTAAAACTATGGATTGTATAAAGAACATACACACATACGTTGACTTTTAGATATATTTTTCCATTTACCCCCCTAAATGCACGTAAAAACAATTATTGTACTCTTAAAGAGCTTTTCAACAGTATGCATCATGAAGGGTTTTCAACTTTGACATTTGTACCCCGTACCCCTGTGTACCAAAACTTAAATTTCGAACATTCATGTGGACAGAGATCTTCCCCTTGCTTTGAAGGTCAAGCGAGCAAATTTTCATCGAGATCGAATTAAAACTGTTGATTTGTATAAAGAAAATAAACACACTCACACATACGTTGACTTATATAGATATACATTTCCATTTTACCCCCCTCCTAAATGAAAATATGACAAAAACGTACTTAACAACAATTAATGTACTCTTAAAGAGCTTTTCAACAATATGCATCATAAGGGTATGCATTACTTTGACATTTGTACCCCGTACCTCTGTGTACCAAAATTTTAATTTCGGAAAATCATGTAGGCAGTGACCTTCACTTTGTTTGGAAGAAAAAGAGTGTAAAAATGCATCAATTTGGGATAAAACTGTAGAGTTGTATAAAAGACATTCTCTCATATAGATACTCTTATTCTTTTATTTATAGATATAGCTATATTTTCCATTTTACCCCCCTCCTAAATAAAATATGACAAAACTATACATAACAACAATTACTGCACTCTTAAAGAGCTTTTCAACGATATGCATCACGAAGGGTATTCATTACTTTGACCCCGTATTCATTACTTGTACCCCGTACCCCTGTGTACCAATATATGAATTTAGAAAATTCATGTAGACCTTGATTTTTTCCTTGCTTTGAAGATCAAGTGTGCAAATTTTCATCAAAATCGGGCTAAAACTGTAGATTTGTATAAAGAACAAACACACACACACACACACACACATACGTTGACTTTTATATATATAGATTTAAGTTTTATTTTAACACGTCTAGAATAACAACAATGAAACTTTTTGTTGTTATTTTTATTTTTTTTTTTTTCTACTTTTTTTACTTTTCTCTCTTTGGCGAAGTGAAGTAAAAATGTCATCTAGTGAATAGGAAAGAAGTTTTTGCTGAAGTCCGACGAGTTAAAGGCTTGCCCTTTAAAAAATTATACGACCACAAAAAGAATATTTCTTTTACTTTTTTTTAAAAAAAAGAAAATTTGTAAAAAAAAAATGTTGTCACGTCATTTAAAGTTATAATACTTTAAATTACACTTTTCTCAAAGGGACTTTCCTCAGCTATTTAACGAAACAACAAAAATATTACTGTAGCTTGTACATTTTCTGATAAATATTATATATATATATATATATATATATATATATATATATATATATATATATATATATATATATATATATATATATATATATATATATTTATTTATTTTTTATTTTTTTATTAATTTTTTTTTTTTTAAGAAAACTCCTGCAACTCAACTAGGGGAACGGTCAGGGTATTAAGATAGGGTGTTAAGAAAAACTTCACAATTTCATGAGCCAACGTTTCGGCAATTTTATTATGTTGCCATCATCAATAACAAACTGAAACACATAAATAATACAGAGCTTAATACATGGAGAAAGGCAACGTAATAGAAAGGGAACGTAAATAGTGATCACCCGTGATAGAAAAAAATAAGGAGAAGATTGAAATACAGGCAACTTACATCAGTATAGGGAAGAATAACACCGGAAAATTTAAGTAAAAGAGAGCAATAATATGATTTGAAAACGGTAGAGGTAGAAAATTATGGGAAACTCCTGCAGACTCTGAGAAAAGTAAACAGAGGGGCGAGATGGAAGCAGCTCGACGCGCCAGATGAAGCTGGTGGCGGAAAACGGAACTACACAAGTGACATCTAGGATCCACCTCCCACTGGTACGATCTAGCGGCCGAGGTAAATACTAAATTGTCTGTATTCGGAAGGAAAATGAGGTAACGGGGGAAAGGACGAAATAGTAGACGGCGAGAAGGAAAGAGGGGGGGGGGGGGTATACAATACTTCTTATTAGTAATTTATTCCTTATTCCTTAAGTATTATTTTTATTTGTAAAGGATGGAAGCCACTTTACCAACTCTTTTTTACAACCATGTAGGTATCTTGCTTGTTTTGGTTGCTGGTTATAATATTTAGGGGCTACTGTGCTAGCGTGGTTCTGAAGTAAATTAGAGTGGTAGGAATTGTTTTTAATGTGTTTGTTTGTCTTGTAACGTGTCTGATATGGGTGGTTGGTAATATGTTTAGTGATGTTTCCGATCCTTTGGTCCAAGGTTTATAGCCGGAGGAGATTATAATGCTAAACATCCCCACTGGGGATGCAAAAAACATGTATATTGTATATCAAAGCTTAAAAATGGGACATATTGAATTAAAATCATTGTTTGATGTTATATGTAAAATTTAAATCCACTCTCCAAACTTGTTACCTTTAGTGAGCAGGGTTTTTTTAATTACTCTTAGATTTTTGTTCCCTGTTCCTTCTTCCTGTTCCTCTCATGGAGTATACCCTTGATTTCGAATCATTTCAACCTCTGCCACTTCTCTTTTAAAATATGTTAACATTTGAAACCCTTATTTAGTAGCTCTTTGATTGGTAATTTATTATGTTTCAATATACAAGATTCGTCCAAGATAAAATTAAATTTTTTTAATCCAAACTACTATTGCCAAAAGTTTAAATCAGACTTATTTTGGTTACTTTAATCGGTTGAACCGGGTTTGTTTTAAACAGGTGTTATGACTGTTTGCCATAATTAAAGGTATAGTTTAAGCAAAATAATATGTATACTCTTTAATATATAATAATACATTATTTTGTGTGAACAAAATAATGTAAAATGAGGGTTGACTTAATAATAGCAAAAATAAAGCACAAAACTGTACATTCTAACTATTTCAGATGTATTCGGTAGTTAATTAAATTTTAATATGTTAAGATTAATTTCAATTTATGTAGCTGTTGTTAAAGTCTATGAACATTCTCTCACTTCCTTTATGAAATGATAAAGTAATTTAATTAATTGCCTTCAAAAGCATGGATATATTCATGCCATGAATGAATACGACCTTTCAATATGTTAATTCGCATGACCATCTGACATTTAAAGGTATCCTAATACACCTTTACCCTTTGAAAATAATATCTTTTCTGATTATCTCAAGATTTTTATAATACAATTTATCAGGTTTTGTTACAGTTAATGTGTGTTTTAGTTAATTTCCCGTGTTAAATGTGGAACACATAGAAATAACCCTGAATTAAAGGTGTCGTTATAGGGAACAAGAAGAGAGGGCCAATTTATAGCAGTGTCGGCTTCATTGTATTCTAATTATTAGCCAATTTCCTTTTGCAGATTGCACGATTAAGGCCGCTTAAGTAATAGGAGATAAAATTGGGACCATGTAAGTGATTTTATACTCTATTTTAAGCCTTGATTAGGGCCAAACGTATTTTAGTTAGTTTGTGTACTAAATAGAAAGGGTAATTACTGTAATCAAATACCTTTAAACACGCATCTTCCTAAATGGAATTTCATTTAAAACGTCTTTAAATTTAGATTGGTTCAAGAAATTTCTAATTTTATTGGAATATTTCAAATGACTCCAATCGCTGATTTAGATTTAAAAAAAAAATCGATAAAATAAATTCTGTATTAATAGTAGCGATTTTCTGATGGATAAATTAAAAAAGATGTTAAGGAGAGTCCTATATTGTGTAGCATAGTTAGAGACTAAAAGATTAAAATAGAGTCGGGTATGAAATTAAGTTGCATAGGATATATATATATATATATATATATATATATATATATATATATATATATATATATATATATATATATATATATATATATATATATATATATATATATACTCAAGCTTAGGGGCCTGGGCCTGGGTGAAGGTAGCCCGTAGAAGAGATCGGATCACACACAGATAGGTGTCCGCCTGACCGTCTTCAATTCCCGGATCTGGCCCCTACTCGGTTCCATATGAAATCGATAAGTGCTGACATGGTTGACGACCAATTACTTAACACAAAATGTGATGGCTTCGGTTCCAACCTGGCTTTGTTCAATGGGCAAGAACTACTATCAGGCCAGGCGCCAATTCCGCGAAACGGCCACCTTTAAAATGATTCCCAGCCTACCACTCGATGTCAGATCAGGAGGCAACTAGAGGCAACACGTGAGTCACCTCAGCAACTAGTGTAAGTCACGCCCACAGTTCACGGGTGACCAATGAAAAATACGCACATCGGTCATGGAGAACGAAATAAACAATAGAGATAAAACAAATGATAGAGCTGGCGCTAACAAGCATTTTTTCTGGTTTTTTATTTTTTTTATTTTACCCCCCTCTTAAATGAAAATATAACAAATGTGAACATAACAACAATAACTGTACTCTTTAAAAGCTTTCCAACGACATGCATCATGAAGGGCATATACTATTTTAACTTTTGTACCCTGAACCTCGTACCCCTGTGTACCAATTTGGAATATTTCAGATTTATACCTACATATGGTAGGTTTGGAATTTTGTGCGGATCGGTTCAGCCGTTCAGCAGGAGTATGTGTCCAACCAAATGCAAAGTGTAGTATAAGAGCTTCGCTTTCGTTCAGCTCAAATATATGTATATAATATATAATCTCCGGATTGAACTGAATGTAGTTAAGTAACTAACTTGAGTAACTAACTGAATGTGACTAAGTAACTTTTGTTCTGTCTGGATCAGAGTTGATTTTGAGTATACAGTAATAATTCTGTAAATTTGGAATTCCCACAGAGCCCATGAATATAAACGGTCTGAGAGCTTTATTTTATCACCATTCGGCCATATAATATACATATTTGTCTATTATATTTTATATATTCGCATAATTTTTATTCAATAGATCTTAAACTATTTCACTCTCCATTTCTTTTGACATAACATTTTATTTGGAATTAATAGAATTATTTTTTACGAGCCGTTAAGCCTGAGGTAACATATTTTTTTTTGTACTGACACGGAACTTTTTCGTTTCGTGTCAGTCTGTCACTCATAATTAGCCTCATAAGGTCATAATTAGCCCATTGTTGGTCCCATACAAGTTTCAACCTTCTTTTCCCATTTGTTTCTCTCCCACATGCCCACAAACATACATTTATTTATACCTATATCTTCAAAAGTACTCATCTGATTGTTATGGGAGGTGGATAGTTCATCGAAAGTAAACCGCAGATAGCCTGTGATTTCAACCGTGTATGCTCTTTAACTTTTGCTTACTTGATACTTTAATGCATTTAAAATATCAAAACAATTTATATTAAAAAAAATAAAAAATAAAATAAAAAAGTTGAGAATAAAATAAAAAAGGGGGGGAACAATTAAATAAATTAGACAATAATGGCTTTCTATAGCATAAAATCAATGAAGGATGCGAGGAAGCTATGTTTATTTTTTTTTTATTGGAATAAATGTGGTTGCCTTAGCTTCGCAATAACAAATCATTTCGAGGTGAGTCATCGCCGTCGGGACACTGCTCGATTATATAAATGATAAAAAAGGTTTAAATGTTATTTATTTTAGTAGCACATATTATTATTTTATTTATTTACTTACTTTTGTTTCTTTAACGTCAACGCCAAAAGGGATATTGTCACTAGATTATCACCTTTTCATACCATTCAAGCCAACAATGTAGTTGGCCAATATACACAATGCCAATATATACAATGTAAACGCCAACATTCATAAAATTTAAATTTTTGTTGTGTTGTACAATAAAGATATATATACAAAATATGTTTGCAGACATTGTGCAACTTTATTTGTTGGTTAATAATTTTATTTTTTATTTTTAATTACATAGTTGTTCTAGAGGGGGAGCTCTCGGAGTAAAATCGATGAAATATACAAGGAGGGGGCTACTGCCCACACGGAATCAACTTCATATAATAACTACTATCAACTCTAATGATTTTAAAATGTTAATGAATATCTTAATACTTTTATCGATTACATGAATCATTAAACAGTTGCATAATTTTGACTTTTTTTATAAAGTAATTTGCATGTCTCCAAAAGTGAACGTTTATTAGTTAATATCATTTCTATATCCTAATACTCGAATATTCTAGTCGTTCTAGTCTCCGTAGTTTTTTTTCCGGGAAACCCAATATTCTCATTAATACATCTGCACAACACACCTTTACTAGATTAGAGAATAGGGCAAATTTTGTACTTCCATTAAATGTATTGCAAGCTGGATGTGGCTATGTAGTGAGTTATATTTAAAGTTTCTGTTTTTATTATTTAATCATTTTATAAGCTACAGTGCAAAAAACATTATTGTTTGTTTACTTTGAGGAGGAACCATACTGCGCTTAGAATTTAGGGTTGGGATATCGAAAGAAAATATCGACATCGAGTGGTTCAACATCGATATTAGTGAAAATATCGAAAGACAATATCGATATTTCCGATATATCGAGAACCTCGATATATCGGAGTTTATTCTACTGATGAGCAAAAAAAAGGTAACCGCCTTCCGATTTTCGATATTTTTAAAAAAATATCGATGTTGCCGATATATCGAAAGATTAATATCGATATAAAATATCGATTCCGACATATCGATATTTTCAATATATCGGAATCGAAGTCCCAACCCTAGCTTAGATTATACTGAGTTAAATTATAGAGAGGGAGCTAGCGTGGCCGTGTGGGTTAAACCACGTCTGCTCGGCCATAACTGAATCATGAGTGGAACGAGACGGGGTTCGATTCCTCGCCGTGACGCTCTGATTTATATGGCTCACTATTGATCACATCATACTCGTTTCGGCGGTACTATGTACAGAGGTATGATGTGTGAAGTGGCTGGAACTCTCTACCGCGGGGCGTAAAAAGGGCCTAAGTGATGGCCTAATTGCAAGGTTCGAACAAATGGTTCGTCCTACCCGTTCTAGTAGAAAGTACTAGACTACTACTACTAGATTATAGAGAATTCTCACATTCTCTCATAAACGAGGCTTATGCAGTTCTAAAATCGTTTCATCGATTTGCTATTGTGAAGTAAAAAAACAAAATCAGGACATTGTCGACCATGAATGAATATTTAGGAACCTATAATATAACTCATCCACATAAATGGAATTGGTTCGTCCGTCCAAGCCACTCTCATTTTACATTCAACAAAATATATCCTGTCTGTGTGTCTGTCAGTAACGTTTACGATAACTTGAGTAAAAGTAGACCACAGTTAAAAGTAGTACAGTAAAAACAGGCTTGTAAAATTTCAACTTCATACAAGCAGAAGTTTTTGAGTAGTAATGTGATACATTTTGTAATAGTTGAAATGAAGGTGACCGAGAAATGTTAGTTATGGAATAGTAGAAAGTAGAAAGGCACCCTTCTCCCATACTACACGGGTCTCTATTACAATCATCCTCTTTAATTATATTTTCTTAACATTCAATAATAATTGCATTACGCTCACTTCAATGATAGAGCCACGCGATGCCTAGTAATTCTTTTAATGAGCAATACTATTTGAATGCCCGCTATAGTTTAAATATAATTTGCAAAATTTTCTAACTAATAACATATTCCGAGTAGTGGAGAAATGGAAAAGTATTTTTAAATACAAGGAGGCATTAAAACTGATATTTGAGTTGCTACATAATAACAAACTTTCCCTAAACATCAATAAATCTTACTACATTACCTTTTCCTTGAATAAGTCTAGGCAACCAATTAATTCAAATATAATAATACACGAAACAAATTGCCTCACCTTAAATAAACATTGTCTGTGTATGTCACTTCAAAGAGTAAGCAGCAATCGATATCTTGGTGATAAAATTGATGACAGGATCAAATGGTTCGAGCACATTAACGATATTTACGCTAAACTCAGGCAAAAGATTTATATTTTCTTAGATTTACGTAATATATGTCAGCTGAACGTGTTGAAACAAGTATACTTTGCGTTAGTACAGTCACACCTACAATACTGCCTCTTAGCATGGGGAGCTGAATAATACCCTTCCACTCTATCAAGTCTTCAGTCAACTCAAAACATAATACTAATAAACAGGTCAAGTGTGTGCTAGTCAGCACACAGCGAGGGTCCGTAGGCCACACTATATAGTGTTTAACTGTAAAGTGTATAAACAGTGTTTTTTTTAAAATGCTTACTTTGAACCATTCTAAGGGTCTGATATTCTCAAAACACACTCTGATAAAGTATTTTTTTGCCACTGAACCGGACTAAAACCATATAAATACATCGAAAAAACCATAATTATAAAAAGACGTATTTTGTCAATAAAAAATAAAATAATATTTTTTTCGAAATTTTAAAGAAAAATCTTTACTTTTGGTCGAAGAATGTTCGACCAAAATTTTTTGCACTTCACATAAGCGAGATAGAGAGGGGGGGGGGGGGGGGACACGTTTCAAACCCTCATCAAACTCGCCTACGCTCGCCCTATCAAAGTTATAAACAAAGAATTATATATTTTTATAATCAGCTCGACGTACCCTTTCATATAATACCCCTCACGGTGTCGAAAAAAAAAAAATTAAAAAAATGTAACCCTTAAGTTTTTTTACCCTAATGTTTTTGAAATATATTTTTTTTAAGTCGCTATATTTTTAAAATATGTGGGCAGGTACAAGACACATACACGCCAAATTTCAAAGTGATCGGACGAAAGGTGTAGCCGTGAGAGCACGCGAGAGGACGGACGGACAGACACACGCAGGAAAATATAAGGGTCCTTGATTTTGCCTACGGACCCTAAAAATAATTACAAAAACACCTAAATACGCATCTGCTGAAGCAATATATAAACAACTAACATCTTAAACATAAGAGACCTATTTACTTATTTAACCCAGTTATTGGTTAAAAAATACTACTTCTAATTCATTCCAATATCACATAACTACAGCACACGAAGACAAGCACAATATTTACTCACAACGCAAAAATCTAGAACAACCACAGGGAAACAACACTGGACACGAGTAGGGCCTACACTATATAATAAATTGCCTTCAAAAATCAGCGAAATCAAACAATACAATCGATATAAGGAACAGCTTAAAAGAAATTATAAAAGTACAGATCCATTTATTCATCTATCTAATACACACCTAATTAAAAAAAAACTTTCATTTCACTCCAATATCTCATGATTTAATCTCAGCTATACTCATAACATAACAATGCATGAAATAATGAGGTGTAATATAATTAGAGCTAAATAAAGAATAACATAATATAACTATAACAAAATATCCGTATACCTCGTATTCTCGTAGTCACAAACTCGAGATAAGAAGTGATTGATTCGAAAAGAAATGGTAAATATAATATAATTTCATAGTTACGACGAAAAAACGCATAATAGAAAAAGATTAATACATTAGAATTAATAATTAATAAATAACTTTAAAAATTATCGTGTATCATCTTTTAAAATAGAAATGCATGTAAGAAAAAATACACAATTAAATAAAATTAATTTAGCTTATTTGGTATTAATTATTGTGAACCGTACCTTTGCGTGGATTATATATAATTTTCTAATCTTGGGTTAAATATCTATATTATAATATACCGTAATAGTAACTACTATAAATGAATGTATTATAATAACTAAAAATAAAATAATAAAAATATAAACAACTACTGTTAATATTAATCATAGCAAGAAAACAAGAGATAACTAGTTAACAGAAATTGACCCCTCCTCTACGCTTGGGAAACCTAGTAGAGGAGTAAACAACAACTGGATTAACATTTCTTTTTAATTTATTATTGTATTATTATTATTATGATATGTTAAAATTTGTTACTATTCTGTGCAAACTACTACTATGTTGTAATAAAAAAAAAAATAATAATAATAAAAAAAAATGTTAACTTTCCATATACAGCAGAGGTTTAATTCCCCCCTCCCCCGTCTCCCAAATATATCATTGTATCCCTGGGTTGAAATCAGAAATATCTTTAATTTTTATCTAAATTTTAATACCTTTGAAATGATACCCCACTCAAAAATGAAAAAAATTCTGATTGAAAAAATGTCGAGTTAGCAATATTTTTCCTGTTTTTGGGCAAAAACGTTTAACTTCTATACCAAATTTCAAATCTTTAGCTTCAGTATGTCGGGAGATATACTTCAAGATGCGACGGATGGACGGACGAACTACCAAAAGCATAAGGGTTACTAGGATGACCTCGAAACCCTAAAAAGGCAAGAGGTTGAAGAGGGGGAAGAACTTTCCTTTGAAAAACAGGAATCAGAACTTTTTTTAGTCTAATTTCGAAAATAACCAGGAAAATACATACGTGCATTGATCTCTGAATCCGAATTCTTAACGCGAGTGTTAAGCGCGAACTCTTAGAAAGATAACGGTGTCCAACGAACTTAGCCTGAGTATTAGTAAAACGAACATGTATATTAAATTTAAATTCCATCGGTCAAATTTTACTCAAGTTATCGTCGGACACGTAAACACAGACAAGATGCATATATTGTTGAATGTAACAATTAAGTTTTCCATAGTTATGCAGTGTGTGTGTGTGTGTAGCAGTGTATGATTCCTTATTTAACTTCGTTACAAATTTTTTATGTCACAAATAGGAGTATTTACTTCGTACCAACCTAACTCGAACCTAAAATCTAAGCATAGGCCTGAAGATGTCTAAATATACCCATTTTAGTGAAATAATATTACATTATTCTTTCTTACCCTCCACAAAAATGAAAATATGACAAAACTGTACATAACAAATACTCTATCCTTCAAGAGCTATATATATATATATATATATATAAAATATCATGAAGGCTATCGATCAGTTTGACAATTATTTAAGGTTTTTGGGGGCAGTTTAAATAAAGTTTAATAATGGATGACCTGCTATATGAATTTTTCCTACAATGAGTTCAACATTTCAATATTGAAGTTACCGAAGAAAATATATTCAAACTTCTAATAAAGGGAGTCTATTGTGTTTTCCTGGGACAGTATATCGACTAATTACGGAATTTGTAAGGATCCGACCGACAATAGACTTATGAACAATGAAGTCTCGTTCGCTTTTGAACTGTAGAATTTTCTAAAGAGTTTGTAATTTAAATTTTTTCACATCTGACTAATTGTGTAAGGTATTTAGTTTCCCCGAAATATAATATAGTATAACTATAAAACGACTATAACCCTTTGTGAAATGATAATCTTACAGGTTTTGAGGTTATGACTCTAAACATGTGTTAGATGAGTTGATTAAATACTGGAAAAATAAGTTATTTAGATGACACAGTACCTTATATTATGAAAACACAATATAAAGTTAGAACAAGTAGTCTAATCGTGTCAGAATCGCGTTTATACATGTAAAATCCCTTAAAACCAGAAGTTGTTCTACATTCCTTTGCTTCATTAAGCAGTCATAAGTTATAGTCTTTCAGTGAAGAAATAAATTCTCTCGCTATATGGCTCCTGATTACAATGTACTATTGCGTGATCAGCGTCGACCTTTTGTTTCGTCATGGAATGAAGGTTCATTGTGTCCCCTCTGCGAGGATCCAATTCTGCGCAACTTTGAAGACACTTAGTGAATTAATGCGCTTGTTTGTATGTTACAGTTAGTCTGAGATGATCGACCCCTCATCATCAGAGGAGGAGAGTGAAGAGGAGCAGACAGGACACCAACAGAGCCACAGGGAGGAGTCACATAAAGCACATCATCAGGCCCACCACCAACAACATGCTGAATCTCCTGCCTCGACAGCTCTCGACCTACCTCACCCATTACCAAGGTCTTAACAACTTATATTAACACTTTAAAATTATATTTTGACCACGTATAAATGATGAAAGTATTAGTACAATAATTTCCATCGGTGTAGAAAATGGATACATACTCAATTACTTTTAAAGTAAAGTGGTAAGAAGTAGTGTTGGACATAATCGATTAAAATAATCGTTTAATCGATTATGCAACAATAATCGAATGATCGTAATCGTTTATTTATAATCGGTATATGAAACCGATTGTTTATCGCTCGAAGTTAGTTCAACACAATTCGATTATTATTCTAAATCGTTTTCACAATCGAGTGATCGGACCCGGACGATCACTCGTAATCAAAATTCCACCCATCTTTCGTTCACTGAATACCATTTATTCTTGAATCGGATGCTTGGAATCGAAATGTTGATGCTCGGAATCGAAATGTCGACGCTTGTATTTCGAATCTTTTCTTAATCGGATGAAGAGGCTTTGTATCCAACCCAGTAACTAGTTACCGATACCGAGCACTGTCATTCGGAATCGTTCTCATTATCGAGTTTGTCGGGTGCAAGGCCGCTAAGTTCATCGTATTTTAGGTATCGCAACTATTTGTCTCCTCTTTTTTTATTTCAACCCTCTCCTATAATAAATAATCGATTATGAAATCATTCGATTATTTGTATAATCGATTGATTGAAAAATATCGATTATGCCCATCTCTAGTAAGAATAAATATAGACACACAATATATAACAATTTATTTATAAGAACGTAAACATTGTTATCACAAGACAACTTCGTGAAAAGTTAACAGTTCGGAGTTTCTATCGCTTTTTACAGCATATTCAGTGTTACCAAAACAACCACCTGAACTTATTACTTTGTGTCAACATCACAATGCAAAATTACTCTTTGATTTGTTGTGGCTGCGAAATGTCAGACCAGGTAATTAAAACCAGGTTTGACAAACGTTAGTTTAAAAAATTGGAAATACGGTAATTGAATGGACAGTATTTCCCAAAAAAAAAATGAATTTAGATCTAAAAATTTTCGGAGTGATACAAAATAATGTCTGCTACCAAATAAGTTTGCTGCTTGCAATATACTTTGATCCTTACATTATATACTTATATCCTTACATCCTATACTTATATAATTAGATCATTAAATCCTATACTTATAAACTTAGATCCTTACATCCTATACTTAAATACTTAGATCCTACTATACCTAGATCACTTTGTACACGAAAGGTTTCAGGTAAACAGACTGATAACTATTCAAACCTCAATAGACAAGAGACAGCTACCCAATAACCCTAGTGGCTGCACTGTATTCGAACGGAGAAGGTGGATAAGAGATGATGATTGTGCTCTACGGAGGGTTAAGGCTACATACACACGAGGCGGTTCTGGCCGACTCGGCGGTCGAGTCGGCCTACGAGTGGAGTATTCACATGTGCGCGGCGGAAAGCGGTGGCAACGGGTCGGTTTCTTCATGTAGGCATTAGTTCAATCGTCTTCTTTCGGGATAACATGGATTTTGTTGAAGATTTGGCTAAATTATGGCTTTTATACCGAAGATTGAAGCGGCGAAAGAAACGTATTTCGGTTTGGGGACATGCGATTGTTCGGGAGCGACGGTTAAGCGGATATAATTACATATTATGGCCTCAAATTAAATAAAATAGTGAAAACTTTTTAACTTTACGAGATGTTTGAAAATTGCAGGCCTTGCTTGAAAGGCTGCAATTAATTTTCCATTCTCAAAAATCAATTGTTATAACAAAAGGTAATTCAACTTTTAAAAACACTTTTGTTAAGAGGTAATTTGAATTAATAATAAATAAACTTCTATAGCAATTCATAGAGAACTATACAAAAGGACACTATATAAAAACAAATGTAGAAAAGAAGGTGATCTAGGAAGATCCGACTTGTTTCGCAGACACGTGTGAACTGTGACACTAGAAAATACTGGATCATGAGTCGTGGCGGTTATCTGGCCGCGCGCTGCGTCGAAAGAAAACGAGGCTCCGACTCGACCGGCCAGGCGGTGGCGGCGACGAGTCCACCCATGAGAACACTTAGGTTAAATCTTGCAGATCACCAGCCTACTCGTCCGCCGACTCGTCCTGAACCGCCTCGTGTGAATGTAGCCTAAGGGATAACAGTAAGCGACTATTCTACCTAAACCCAGAGGGCGAAAATAAGCATTTAAATAATTTCATCCAATTAAAGTAGAGGTATCCAACAATAGTCTTGTGGCTCTGAGGATGATAGTTTAACTTACCTGGGCTCATCCTGGAGTGATTTCAGAATAAACTGAAAGTTAAATAAATAGCAGATACTTCATCTGTGTTTATTTAATTAACAGGTTGATACACTTAAATAATAATTTTACTATTATCATTTTCCTTTACTCAAAACAATGACTTCTTTGCTCTAGTTTGAATTAATTTTTAGCTTATAATCTACAATATAGAACATGCATTTTGTTGGTTTTTTCGACATCATCTTAAAGTACTCTCAAGACTTGAAAGAGAAAAGCCTTCTAGTGAAATCAGACTCACTGTTTGCTTCCTTTAAGACTGTTTGGCTTTGGTCGTATCTCTATGTTTGTACAGTATGATACTATAGATAAATTTAGTTACGATTTATTTGTCTGAATAGACGCTGTTTTCATGTATCATTCATACATGCACGATTTGTTTAGCTTTAAACAGCATTACAATAAAATAATAGGTTATAAATTTAACCAATGCTCTTAAATATACCTTTGGTTGATGATCAACAATCACCGTTGATTCAGAAAACGTACATGCATATACCAAAATATAATTTAGGGAGTTTACGGTTTTCTTTTTTTTGTGTTAGGCTGCCTGTTAGCCATACAAACGTAGTTTCACTATAATATAGATTTCTCACGCACCAACATGTATATTATTTACGAAAGTATACAACATTTTAAATGAAAGAGGTGAGTATAATAGTAGAGTGATAAATAGTTAGAAGGAAAGTCGATAGATTTTGATTTCAAAGAATATTATTATAAAACATAAAGGCTCTTGGTCTTCGATATTGCAAGTAGGGCATACGTTTGGCTTAGCTTTTTTAAAAAATATAAATTGCAAATACCGTAGTTGGATTCGTTTCATGGTTGTTGATCTCTCATTTACTACTGCTGGTTGTATTTGTTTGTAAAACCCTGCTGACTGTGTGGCCGAATGCCGGTGAACCCATCTAAAATAGTGGCGCTATCAAGCGACAAACCAAAATAACTAACCGGAAAAACTACAACTAAAAACAGGTGGCACTATTTAACGACAAATTACATAAACACACAAATATACAAAACAATTAAAAATTCTTATACATGTCCATAAAAACCTACTAAACAAGAAACTCATCTTTCAACATTCTAGATTAACAATAAAATAAATATTTAATTAATTTCAATACTTACCTAATCAATTTGACATGAGGTCGATGTCGATAAATTTACTCATTTTTGTCTCTCTTACATGTCAACTCAGTAAGAGCTAGGACACTAATAAGAACGTAATTACATAAAATAAGCCTTCCTCAAGAGGTAATGATTTAAATAAACGCCCTCGGGTAAATAATAATCATAATAAACAAATAAATGTAAATAGCAGTTTAGTGATACCATATGGCTGCGCTGGGCACTAATGGGTTAAGTTGGCTTCTATTGCACAACACTTTCGGTTATTATATAATATTCCATCTAATTTTCTGACCCTTTTTACTACGTTTTTATTAGCTTGCTTTCTTGTTTGTTTGTTTGTCCAGTACAAATCTTACAAATCGATTTTTAACTAACTTCCCGAGTAGCTAGACATTTGAAACTTTTTGAATAGCTCAGAACACGATGACAATGCATTATTTTAACACTTTTAGCCATATTTCAGCAGAATTTAATTGGTTTTCAGCCAATTTTGCTGTATGGAAAGATAGTTAGGAAAAAATCCGTTATTTTATTTGTTTTGACAAGACCCATACTTACGATCTTCATTTTGACAGGTTTCAAATTTATGATTTATAACAGAAAATTTAAAAACGTAGTGTATAAAAAGTTCTTTATATCTTGCAATTATTAGTCAATATGATGGCTTACAGGATAAGACGATTAATTAAATTTCCTCCTAACTATGCTTTAAAGTCATACACCGTCTTAAATGACCTTATTAGTGATAAATAACGAGGTTCCTTGCACGAATCCTCTCAATTATTTTCATAGAATCATTAAATAGGTTAAAGTTTCACAGTTTATCAGAAGATTTTGGTATGCAACAAACAAGATAATGAAATTTAAGATAATGTTACCGATAACTAATGTTAGCCGGATTGTTAATCGTATTTAGCAATGTTTACGGGGTATGATTGAATTATTTTCCCTTCAATATGAAAATCTTTTTCTTCCCTGTACATAAATCAAATCAAATTATCCACCGGACAGATTATTACGATTAGTTTTAGCAATGTTCGATGTTATTGTCTCTTTGGATTTGACTAGCTGGGCATTGCATTTTTTTTTATTATCCTTCTTTTTAGCTTAAATGAAAATATAAGAAACAGGATTATAAAACTTTTTTCTTTATTATCTTTAAAGGTTATTTTTATATTATTATTTAAAATGTTTGACATAAAGGTCACTTCCTTTCTTCAATAGAAATATGGACGCATTTTCACAATTGGTTTAAAAGTATGCACCATATGCAATTTCTAATCAATCAATTCACAGAGAGGCGACCTAGAACATAGTTAGTTCCACAAACTGAACGAGTCCATAGTTGTGAATGTGGCTGGGATATCCGTTTTGACAATAATTGAATAATACTGGAGCATCATTATCTGGGGTTCAATTACCAAAGAGCTACCGGCGTCCTCTAATTAGATTCTCCCAATGGATAGCTCATTAATATCGACTGCGCTTCTCACGCAGGAGGGCTGCGTGGGCCTTCACCTAGCATTAAGATATAAATGCGGATAGCATTATAAGTGAAGTGGCGTCTATCCGGTGACGAATGTCCATTATACAGTTTATGAAGTGACTCGCAAACCCCGTATCATCCATTTCATATAAATCTCTAAAAGCCCATTGGCAGTGTCATTATTAATTTATAGGGATACATTCACTAATTTCATTTATAAATGTAAAATGTGGCTAAGATTGTCATCTTGCAGTTTCCTATTAACACCGATAGACATCAGTATCTGGGTTTATTTCCCAAGAGACGACTCTAGTTCCACACTTACTGAACGCAATACAAGACGTTAATTAAGGCTGAGATTTACGTTTATATCGTGTATATTTTAATTGAATAGTCTGTTTGGATCTTGGAAAGCATGCAATAACCATAGTTATTGTCTGCTTTCACTCCTCATACAAATTTTCCAGGTTTCCATTACCCAGCTGACCTTTTTTCAGTGCTTACACATGTGGTCAATAGAAAGCCAGTCGATAGAAAGTCGTCTTTTGAAACTTATAACTAACCATAAGTTAAACAATTATAATATGGTTAATTATTGCAAAACATTTTTAAATCAAAGTCTGAATGTAATATTAGATAAAAGTTGTAAATTAATTGGTTTTAAATGATATATAAGTCAACACTTATAAATATTAAGTGAATAAAGTGCAATTAAGTAAGCCAGCAATGCACCTTAGGCAAAAATGATTATAAATTAACCTGGACAAAATAACGAATGTAATAGGTACCTTTTAGCACATGGTTTTATTTTTTTTTTTTTACCAAGTTTTTAATAGTTTTAGTGTAAATGTTAGTAGTGGATAGTTCATTTATGATTAATATTATGACAAATTTTTACTACGTTTTTATTAGCTTGCTTTCTTGTTTGATTGTTTGTTGCCAGTACAAATCTTGCAATAGATTTTTAACTAACTTCCCGAGTACCTAGACATTTGAAACTTTTAAAATAGCTCAGAACACGATGACAATGAAATATTTTAATACTTTTAGCTATCTTTCAGCAGAATTGATTTCGTGTTCAGCCAATTTTGCTGTATGGAAAGTTAGTTCGGAAAAAATCCGCTATTTTATTTGTTTTGACATGTCCCATATTTACAATCTTTATTTTGGAGGGTTTTAAATTTGTGATTTTTTTATTTAGAGATTAACATTGAATGACAGCGAAAAAGGAAAAGTAAAGAAAGAAATAAATTAATCGACGTGTTAAAACCAGGTTTGTTTACACTTGTGTCCTAGGTATCGGTTTAATTTTTATGCATCTGTACTTCTTTACTTGTACACATTTTTCTTTTTATTCTCTTACTGTCCCTACACATGGGTATATCAATGGCACGGTTTAGAGATTCGGTGTTGGCGAGATCCGTTGTACAAAGATTTGTCCTTTTATAGGTTAAAGATCAGCTCTCTAGATGGTTGTCATTAATTTGAAGTAAATAAATTCATAACTATTTTTTTCACTACAACAATTATATGATTGGATGATGACAATTATATTATCAACATTACACATATGATTCAACAGAAAATTGAAACACGTAGTATATATAAAATTATTTTTATCTTGTAATTTTTATATAATTAAAAAGTTGTATTTAAAATGTTTTGATTACTAACTCTACCACTTAACATTGTAACAGGTAACGGTTTTTTATGTTTCTTTTATTTTTTGTACTTGTTAATTAAATTCATTGTTTTGTGAAATAAGGAAATAAGAATTAATGTTAAAATTGAAAATAAGATTAAGAAAGAAGTTATTATTTAGATAAGGAATTATTAATAAAGCTGAAAATTGTAAATGACAATAATTATAAATACCTTGTTTACATACCTGAAGATCTCCCATGAGGGACGAAATATAGCCAATCACTAAAATACTACTAAAATTAAGTAATTTTTAATCACCTCTTCACGACCCACCAAAAAAGTTATATAGATTATAGGGGGACCACAGCTCTTAAAGAAGTAATTATATATGTTAATTTTATTTTGTAAAAATTTAATCAGTCTTTCAGATTATTGAAAGAAACATGGGAAAAATTATTAAACAAATATAGATTGTCCCAATTTCCGGTAATGTAACACCGGGACCCATTTTCATAAAATATATTTTATATCATCCAATGGTCAAATTTGGGAAATTTAAATAAACAACATTTCTGAATTTAAAAAATACTTTTATTAATCAGAATATTAGTTTGTACAAAAATTTAAAAAATATTTACAGAGGAAAGGGCTAAAACAATTTTTACAAATGCCAATGCCACACTTCACACACATTGTTTTAACGCTGGATTTGCAATCTTTTCCAGCGCATCTTCTTTAATTGTTATTAAAGAAGAAGTAAAAACAATTGTATACTTATACAATTGTTTTTACGAAGTTACCGAAGTTATCGTATCTCAGAGAATCCATTATTCTTGACTTGTTTAGTGTTGTTGAACCTGGCCACTGGCCATTGACGCGGGCCGCCGTACCTTGACAAATAGGTAGTGGCTATCTCCCGTCGAAAGTCCAATTGCGAAATGTTCTAGTTCTTTTTATATAGAACCCATGCATTTAGTAAAGTGACATGAAGAAGCCATGTGAAAATCGGTCACCGCCATTTTTGACTCCTTACACCAATTCTGAATGTTGAAATATTATATCATATACATTAAGTCCCTGGTCCCAATACAATTTTTTGATGGTAGAGTGATGTTCTGTCAATATCAAAAATCCAATGAAACTTTTTATCTCCACTTTTGTTGTGTTCTGGGATTCAACATTTTTAAACCAAACATATTTTTCTGTCTCTGTGTGTATAATATTAATCACTTCATCGGTGAATATTTTTTTTAAAAAATCAACACACGCTAGATTCTCTTCACTCAAACTCTCTGCTTCTTCGGGCAAAATTGCTTGGTTTGTCAATATATTTAGGAAAAGGCTTGCCTTTTATTAACCGATTCTTGATCCACTCCTCGATTTCATCAGTAGTGTCAATTGCTGAATTCATGATGGCATGGCTGAATTGCTTTCAACTGAAACTGTGTTATCAGAAGAGGAAGTCAATCCTCTTTTTACGCCTCTTTCCTTCATCGTCTATATCGCAAAGTCTCACTTCGCTAGAAATAACTATCTCAGCAGGAGAATAATTACCTTCCAGACAAGTGGTGAACATCACCTCCTGCATCTTAATCCCTAGCTTCCTCATCTGTGAAAGCTGATGGGTCAGGTGGCTCAGCAAAAACGGCATCAGGATGGATGTTAGCACCACAGCTTCTTGTAGTGAAAACCCATGCCTGTAACACAATGGGGGGATTAGATACCGGTGTTACATTTAAGTAACGAAGAATTAATTACTAAAAAAAACAGACTAATTATAGAAATATTTCAGTGATACTTCATGCCAAATAATTAAGCATTAGTACTTACTGAAGAAGACTCTGTAAATAGGGAAAGTCAATAAAACACTCCATCTCAACTCTAAGCATTAGTACTTACTGAAGAAGACTCTGTAAATAGGGAAAGTCAATAAAACACTATCTCCACAAATAGGACCTTTACTTGGTTTAACTGTATATTTATATCACTATACTAAAGACACAAGATAATACCTGTAAATACCTCTCCAGCCCTATATACCCTCTCCTAGGTGCTCATGAATCATAGTCCATTGAGTGTTACAAAACTGTAACACCGGGACATTATGGGTTATGTACACGAGTATATAAAAGAAATCAAAATAAGATGAATTCAAATTACCTGCACTGAGATTGTATAATTATATAAAAAACAAATAAATAAATATATACAATACACACACAATATATGAAGTATAGTTATATGAGTTGAGTTGCAGGGGTTCTCTTCAATATACATTATACATCTTTGGTCGAGTTGAGTCGCCTGGTGTATGCATAAATTTATATATATATATATATATATATATATATATATATATATATATATATATATATATATATATATATATATATATACATTTTATATATTAAAATATAAATATATGATGTCCCCTTTCTTATAATTATTTATAAAATCTTTGTGTCCAAGAGTCATTGATCAGGCGTCAAATAGACAACTCCTCATGACTCACCTCTGTTATTTTTCAATTTTATTGACGATTTAAATTTCTAATGATTTTTAACTCCTTAGACAACAAGGTTAGAAAATGTTCCAAATGAAGGAACGAAATATTACCTAACAAATTATAAAAGAGTTTTTTTTACCCCTTTGGACACAAAGATTTTATAAATATATATATATATATATATATATATATATATATATATATATATATATATATATATATATATACAGAAAACAAACAAAACTCAGGTTTCGGTCACAAAAATCGTCTTTATGTTACAATCCCGACGTTTCGGTTTTTACTTAAAACCTTCTTCAGGGGCCGTAAAACATCTAAACAACGACTCAAATATATATATATATATCATCATATATATATATATATATATATATATATATATATATATATATATATATATATATATATATATATATATATATATACAGGGCTCGATCTGAGGCGGAACGCGGCGGAACGGCGTTCCGGGACCTCTCTCTCTCTGATAAATTAAATAAAATTATCGGCACTAAAATTTGCACTTAGAGTGTGGGTTTATGTCTAAAACTGCTTAAAATGCTGTTTTAGAACGTTTATTTTTCAAATTTTTCCCGGGGGAGGACCCCCGGACCCCCCTTCTATGGGGAGGGGGGGAGAGGGTAAGTTGTAGTTCCGGCACCTCAATTTCTAGAAATCAAGCACTGTATATATATATATATATATATATATATATACAGGGTGATTGGCGATATATGTAAAAAAATAAATATGGTGGTTCTAAACATCATTGGCAACATAAAACGTCATATAAACCATGGGTCTATTCTCAACCGTTTTCTCACTAGGTCAGATTTTATGATTTTTTTAAGAACACATACCTCTGCTCATAAAAACACTAATTGCTCCAAAAGTATAGAAGGTAAAATAAAATTTTAGGTTTCTTTGGAAAGCTGACAAAATATCTTACAATAAAAGTGTAACATTAATTTTCCTGCCCTCAAATTATGTGACGAAAAATGTATACAAATATTAGTTTTTTTAAAAAGAAAAATTAAAAAATATTAATTTGTGGTTCCATAACTTGCTAAAGAACAGAGCTTAAACTTGGTGGACTTCCCTATCAGAAAAAACTTCCTTATTTACCAACGTTTCTATTAATATTAATATTATTACCCATTCATAAGGCGAAATTTTTAGTAAACTTCGCTGAAATTAAAAAAGAAACGTGTTTATTGTTGCTATTGTTGACTTACAGGTGAGTAAATAATTAAAAGTATATAGTTAAGTTGGCTGTCTATTGTCATTCATAAGTACAGGGCCGGATTTTCAATTTTCGGGCCCCCCCGCGAAAAACTCCAATGGGCCCCCTGGCCAGATCCTATTCGGAAAGGGAGGGGGGGGGGGGAGTTTACTGGTTAGTGTAGAATGGGAGTCCTTAATAGTTTTATTATAGTGAATCCTTTTCGAAGACTTGAGTACACTATCGGTGAGCCTCGTGATGGTTAAAGAAAGTAAGAAAACTACACACTACAACCTAATTTTACACGCACCGCATTCATTCTTCATCTCAAATTCGCTTTTGAACTACCTCGCCAAAGTTGACCGATGTGGAAGACATGTTTATTTTAGCAACGCTCGCGTAAACGTTCAAATGTAAAATTGAAATTTTTGGACGGGGAAATTTTTGGACGGGGACCGATACTGCTATGAAGTGTTAATGATCGCTAAATTTACAAAGCGGACCTAAACCGTTTGAAATAGAGAAAACTACGTTTTAACCTATATCTTACGTTCTAACGTAACGATTTTTGTAACACGTCATACACAAAGTAAAGTAAAGTAAAATTTAACAGGCATGTAAAATTTCAACCTGATACAAGCAGACGTTTTTGAATAGGGAAGAGATATATTTTATAATATTTTAAATTAGTAGGCCGGGTAGGGGAAAATAGCCCTGTTTCCCACCTACTACCACCTTCCATTTTAACTGTATCAACTTATCATGATTAATTTTTTCTCAATATTCAATACATAAGTATTTATTGCAAGGCACTCGCTTCAATGATACAAACAATGTTTTTCTCTAAATTTTGTCTTAACTCCGCTAGGTACAAACAGTTAATTATTTCTAATTTTGTCTCTTTTCTAACTCCGCCATGTATAAGTAGTTAGCATCGTATAGTACTTAGTAGTGTGATTTTATAATTTGTATATTTAATGAAAAGCGTAAGGAACTTCGTTCCTAACGGGTGTCCTGGGATGCCACACGTATTTTTTAATAAAAGTGTTACGTTTTGTTTAAAAGTTGTGTCAACATGTCATAAAGATGTAAGTTAAAACTTAATAGTCCAGGAGATAGCGTGCAAAAAAGTGTCTGACTAACATCAAGCTAGAATTTTGCATACAAGTCAATCTTTTAGTGCCTTTTAAGAATATGTGGTCGCCTAAGTTCGTCTGCGGGACATAGCTTGGCAATAGGCGTTTGAAAAAAACAAACCGGTGGAGAGCGGCCATGTCTCACCAATTATGGTGGACAATGTGATTTTCATGATCCTGAGTTCAGAATTAGTTAGTAGACCAAAAATCAAATCGATGTTATTTTCACACTTGATAGGTTAGTTATTCAAATATTACTAAAAATCAACGTGGTCACCTGTCAAGGGACAAACTAACATCAACTTGATTTTCGGTCTACTAACTAATTTTGTACTCAGGATCATGAAAATCACATTGTCCACCATAATTGGTTAGACATGGCCCCTCTCCACCGGTTTGTTTTTTTCAAACGCCTATTGCCAAGCTATGTCCTGCAGACGAACTTAGCCGACCACATATTCTTAAAAGGCGCTAAAAAATTGCCTTGTATACAAAATTCTAGCTTGATGTTAGTCAGACACTTTTTTGCACGCTATCTCCTGGACTATAATGTAGATATAAGAAATAAAATTTTAAAAATGTTTTAGGCCTGAAGATGCCTCAAAGGAGGTGAAATATAGCCAAAAACGGATTCACTTTGGAGTTATTAATGCCCTAAAGACCTAAATAAGAATAATAAGCATAGTATGGAAATGAAGGGTAATATACTGCGAATATCTCTCAAATAAATAATAATGCAATTTACCTCCTCACAACAACAACAATATTATACCGGGGGTCCTATAACTACTCCCCTTACATATTAACTTTTGTAATAATTCAAATAAAATTTTTTTCAAGCTTATCCGAAAATGGGGTCTTAAATTTTTTTCGTTAGTCCTTTTCGAAGATACCTATTTTATCTTTTAGGTAAAAAAAAACTGAGCTGATTTAGTTATTATGTATAATGACCCAGATATATGTATTATGTATCAGGGCCGCTGAGAGGATTTCCGGCCCCAGGGCAAGTTAGCATCTGGACCCCTTTGAACAAACAACGGCTGGGGGCCCGGGGGTCCTACCCCGGAGAATTTTTTAAAATTTAAGTGCAAAAAGATGAGTTTTAAGAATTTCTGAGGGCAAGTTTGTCCTTACAGGAAAAGAGGTTTGGTTGCGGGGACGAATTTTGAGTTTAACTAAGGTGGGCTAAAAAGGACAAATAATTAAGTTGTTTTGTAGCTGGAAAGCTTAAAAATTGCATTACAAGTAAAAAATGTAAAATGTATTAATATCAGTTAATATGATTTGTCAGTCAGTTTCTCTCCTTAAAATTAGCATTAACCATATTGAATAAGGTGAAAACATCACAAAATTTAAGTAACTAAATGAAACAAAAAAATTCAAATTTCCGTTCGTACTCATGACACGTTAGAAAAAATTTTAAGTTTATCACTATCAGTGCCGTACCTAGGGCAGTGGGCCCCTCGCCAAAAAAAAATTATAATTGAAACATTTGCGTTCAGCACTGAATGGGGCCCCCTGACAAAGGTATATGAGTATAATTCCAGTTTAGATTTAATTATACTCTAAAGGGGCCCCATCGATAGTGCGGTACAAAGATAGTAGTTTCATGTTTTTTTTATTTGTGGGCCCCCTGGCACCGGGGACGTGCCCACAATTCGGGCCCATAGCTACGCCACTGATCACAATAACCTTCTTGCCTTTTTTGTTGTAAAAAAAACCTTTTTCAACAACTCTGACTGGCCCCCCCCCCCCGGACCGTGGGCCCCCCTGGACCGTGGGCCCCCCCGCACCGCGGGGGCTGGCGGTAGCTATATCCGGCCCTGCATAAGTACTTTGTTGTTGTAGATTTGTGTATGTGGCTACAGTTGCATTGGAGAGGGTAGAATTGTTTCAGTTTCTGTTGTGTAGTTCTACTCTATGTTGTTGAGGTTGCTCTGAGCTGTGTAGTGGTGTAGGTTAAGTTGTTTCATCGTTGTTTAAAGTTAGTTTATTGATGTCTAGCCAGTGCTTTATTCGTTTTAAGTCTAGTTCGGCTTGTTTAGATACCTGCTTCCAGTCCTCAGCATCGCAGATCAAAGCCGCATAATATGCAAATCCAATCACTTGTCCTGTAAGCTGTTAATATTAAATAAAACCGGTCCTAAAGTTGTGTCCTGTGGAATCAAGTAAGTTTTTGTGTATTGTTCACTGACTGACCCGTTAAGTCGAAGTATGGGTGGTCTATCGTGTAAATAGCTTTGAAACCATCGAAAAAGTCTGCCTTTAATCCCGATCTATTGTAGTTTCTGTATCAGTGTGTCGTTTTCAACTGAGTCAAATGCTTTAGCTGTCTCAAAACACGACTAATGGTTTCTTCCTGTTTTCAAGATGCCTAATAATGTAGTCATTAAGTTTTTATATTTTCTGATGTCAAACTGGGAATATGATATAATGCTGTATGCTTCCAAGTATTAAGTTAGGTGTTTTTATCTAATTACATTAGATATCATTGATATGGGTCGGTAGTTTCCTGGTTGTTCTCTGTCTCCTCTCTTGTAGAGAGGTGTGATCAGTGCAGTTTTCATTATGCTTGGAAACCGTCCGTGAGTCAAACTAAGTCAGTGACAAAATAAGTCAGACTATCAAGTAGTATAGGTTGGTTTTAGCGTCCTGTAGTTTATTCAGCACTAAGCGATACTTAAACAAAATAGATAGATATTCATGTAATTCATGGCTTTATATTTTTAATCGGAAATTATTTTAAATAAAAGCCGTCATTAATACAATATCAAAATGTCTACCAAGTAGACTACAAGTAGGCTGAAGAAGTCAATTATTCTAACAAATGTTGATGTCTTGAAGGATTAAATGTTTAATAAGCATAATAACTAAGCTCTTATATTATATGTCCTTACATACATTATACTCTTGACTATACACTTGTGCCTCAATTAATTATAGAGTCACAAGGAGTTGCTTCATTACTTCGCTTTACAGCTGAATGGTTTTATGCCATGAGCTTAACTAATTAGCTCCGAGATTCGTCTGAATAGTTCTTGCCTTACTGTCAACCGACGAGTGCTTCCGCTTTGGTGTCGCTAGTTGTGATGCCTAAACTCGTTAATCTAAATTGGGATAAAGAAGAGTTCTGAGGACCATTCTTGAGTAATAATGGTAAACACTCGAGCACAGATGTTCTCTTTCAACAAAATGGAACAATAACCTACTAAAATTAACGAACTAAAAATATAGTTGATACTTAATGAATATAAAACAGTTAAAAATTGTAAATTTTGTATTTAAACTTAAATTTGAGAAAAAAACATTAAATTTAAAATGCTGAACTTCCGAAAATATAATGATTTTAATAATATATATTAAAACCATTTTTTTTATATATTTATTACCATCCCAGTTCACATCTGGTTTTAATTATTTATGATTTTTTTTTTTACACCTTCTTATCAGACGTTACATATCTTTAAATCGTATTATCAATTAATCACATCATCGTATTATCATCTTTATTATCGTATTATTAGGTTTGTTCCAACCACACTAAACTGGTTTGGAACTGTCCGACGCGTGCGCATAGGACCAAACTTAAACGTTTTTTGCTAATGCACATGCGTCGTACAGTTTGGAACTAGTTTGAGGTGTGGTTGGAACAAACCTATAATTTTTTTTTTCTTTATCGTATTATCAGTTTTAATGTTTCTACCTGTATGATAATTTTTCTTTTATTATAATAATATTATTTTCTGTAACTTGTTAGGCGTATTCAAATATTTATCACCATGGACCTACTCTTCTCAGAGAAATATCAAATGCGTATTTGCTCCTACGTTAAGACCGTATTTCGGAGCATTGTATGAAGCTGGTGTTAAAAGTGTTAAAACTTTACTTACAAAAACTTTAGGTGACCAACCATATGTAAAAAGAGATCTTGCTACCATCATTGTAAAGATCGAAGGAATTTTGAATTCCAAACCATTGTGATTTGCTTCTAACGATCCAGATGATTTGGAACCTCTCGCCGCTGGTCACTTCTTAATAGGAGCTGCAATTACATCAGTTCCAGAAGATGACTACTCCGGAGTACCTCCAAACCGACTAAGCCTTTGGGAGAGAATGCGTGAACGTTTACAGTTCTTCTGGCAGCGTTGGCGCAATGAGTATTTGTCCACCTTACAAAGGAGGAACAAATGGACCAAAAGGACAACTAACCTTAAAGTTGGTGATCTTGTCATCTTGAATAAATCAAACCTTTTACCTCATAGTACCTGGCCAATTGGTAGAATCACTTGTTGTCAGGGTAGTAACAGTGCGTACACATAACAACACTTATAAGCGACCTGCTGTCTAATGTGTATCTCTGGAGTGTGCTGTAGCTTCAGAAGAGAACCAACATGACAAAACTTCACCGGATACACCAAATCTTCCGCTGGATGACCATACAAGCGAATTTTAAGTAGGCGGTGTGTTAAGGCTTTTATAAAATTCACCTGTTTATTTATTTATTTAATTTTTTTTTTAGATCTTTTCTTTAAATCTTATTATTATTATTATTATTTTTTTGGAAGATCAAAGTTTATTTATCTATTTTCTAGAGTTCTTGCGTCTCTGATAAGCAGGTGTTTCTTTAAAACCCATTAAAGATCATTCCTTGTTTTCTTTCTCTCACTCTATCAATCCAGATATCCCTCCTCCTCCTCCTTCTCTTTCTCCTTCCTTATCTTGAACCAGGCAGCAGCTAGCAACGAATAGACCTTCAAGTGCTAACTTGCATCTCAATTAGACCACAAAAACTTTAACTGACTTTTTTTTCACCATTATGTTTAGTTTTCTATTGGACCAAGAACTAACTTTTTTGTGCAATCAAAGTTAAAAATTTAAACTTTTATGTGGTTTATATCTTGAAAACAGTGATCAAATTTTGGATTCAATTATTACTAATGGATACCTTTTATTGCTGACTACCCCGCTCATCCACATATCCAGGTGGGATCTCTCCGATTTATTTTATCTCCTTTATCATCGCAGAACTTCACATCTTTCTACCTCTCCTATTGTTATCCTTTTTCACCTACTAACAGAACTAACCGTTTCTTTGACCTAAAACCTCACCTCTTCTTCAGCTTTACCAGATGTAAAAGTTAATTATTCCATTTTCTTTTACCATTTTATTTTAAATGTATCATTTATTATTAATTTAGGATTCAGGACTTTAATACTTTTTTCGGCTTAATTGTTTCATTTAAAACTGATTTTTTTTTTTTTTTTTTAATAAAATGTTCATTTTCTTTTAATGAGAATTTTTTTTTGTAATTATTTTCAAAAGTAACTGAAGACTGGTGCTAAAGAACTTTATGACTTCTTAAAGGAATCGGTACATAAGGCTGCGTTTGAAGCACTTGGTTTGGAGAAAACCACAGTTACTAATAATGCTAAGTTATCAGCAAGAGCTTTAGAAGCCATTCAGAAAAAAAAGAATGCTTATTTGAAATAGCTGAATTCTGGCAAAGATGAGGATAGAGACGAGTATCGGAAATGTAAGAGAGAGGTAAAAAAAGAAGTGAATAAATCTAAAGAGGAATCGTGGACCAAGATTTGCTCTGAAGTAGACCACACTCTGGGAAACCACCGATCTGCTCACGCTTGGCGTGCACTTAAGCAAATGCGAACTGCTAGAAACAATAATCCAGCCATACAGCTTATATCAATGACTCAGTGGGAAAATCATTTTAAGTCCTTGCTGACAGAAAGCAGACACGAAATATTGGGCCATCCTCAAACGAGTGTGCAGGTTGAACCTATTTTAGAAGGAGAAGTGGAAAATGCGCTTCGACGGTCTAGAAACCGGAGAGCAAGTGGTCCTGGAGGAGTTGTAATGGAGCTTTGGAAGTATGGTGGTCCTAAGTTGACACTTCATCTTACTAAACATTTTAACCTGTTGGTAGAGGGAGATGATATTCCAGAAGACTGGACATTGTCATATTTTATTTCAGCTATCTTCAAAAAAGGGGATAAGAAGCACCCTGGAAATTATAGAGGCATCAGTGTGATGGCGTCAGCCAGTAGGTTGTTCAGCAGTATTATCAAGAACAGGTTAGAAAACGAAGTTCACAACAAAATTTCTGAGCATCAGGCTGGATTTACGGCAGGGCGATCATGTTTGGAGCATATATTTAGTATTAGAAACCTCGCCGAAAAAATGTCAGCTAAAGGTCGTGAGGTCCACTTAGTCTTTGTGGATCTAGAGAAGGCGTACGACACATCATATTCATGTATAGCGTACTTATAATTTAAGAACAAGATGGAATGACCACACCCAGTGGGCGATTCTATTAGCTTTAGGTTTGTATGAGCTGACATGTTAGGTCTTATAAGTGCTAGGTCGGGGCGGGTTGACTGGCCAGCAAATTATAGGAAGGTGGGTGGCGTTTACTTCGAAGTTATATTCTTCTTCCAAAATGTTCTCTACTACTGTTGTTCTAGTGTATCCCCAGCTTGTTGACGGAGAGTGAAATCCCCTATTATGATAGTATTTTAGCTTTGAGAGGCTCCTAGGCAAGCCAGGTTTGGTTTATTATTTGGCGGATTGTACAGTCCAAATATTGTAAAATGAAAGTTGTTTTTCCACACGTCGATCTTCATAGCTTCGAGTTTGTCTTCCCGAAAAGTCTTTTCCACGATATTTACCTGGCTGGCAACTGGGGATTTTATTCCCGTTATAATTCCTGACGCGACTTGTCTTTGTCGGCATAGGACGGAGGCGGTGTAGTTTGTATTATTGTTCAGTGGCTTTGCCGGCTTCAACAATAAGCATCTGCGTCAGTGTCATGTAAAATTTGTTTTAAATTCTATAAAGGTACAATCATTTAGGCCTCCAGCGTTCCGAAAAAGAATGTGGAGACCGTCATCAAGGTCCTTCGAAGGACCGATTTCTTTTATTCCCTTCAGGGTGTTTATAGTTTTCTTGGAGGCCTTTGAGCGTCACATGGTAGTAGGCGACATGTTGTTCATTTAGTTTTAACCAGAGGGCACGTGTACTTATAGTACGGACGCGAACAACATTACCCCCCTGATTACCCCCCAACATTAGCCCCCCCCCCCCCCCCCCCCTGAGATGAATATGAAATGAGGATAAAAAGTTTATTTATAACTCTTGTGTGAAGAGTTTTTCCCCTCAGGAAAATGTTATTATGACATGAATATGATGTGTGATAAATGATATTATATGTTGGTTATTATTCTAAATGAAGAAACTTTGAAAATAATGTAGCTATATGGGTGAGACATTATTAACGTATTTATATCCGTGGTACAAGGTATTATAAAGGGGAAAGATATAAAAGGTATTATGAGGGGGAAGATGTAATATACAAATCTTGGGCTGATGCCATCCAGAAATACAGTCATCCATTCATTAAACTAATGAAGATTATGGGAGATGAATTATATACGGTTAAACGTGAATTAATGTATATAGGATAACGGAGAAAAGATGTGCTTTTGACATGTATTACAGAGGGAGGCAATCATTGAGAGGGTTTAACATCCCTATTATCTGCACTGAGCATCAGGTCACTGCCTAATTCCCTTGGTAACCCTATTGATGTATTAACTCACTTCAATACGCCTAGAAGTCTACAAATACGCTGTCACATATAATAAAATTTTATATTTTACGTTCAAAATTAAATGAACCTTTAATAATGTACCAACCACTGGTAATTTATTAACTACGAGTATATTTGTTCGAAGGAAGGCCTATTTAAGTTCTCTAAAATTCTCTACCGATCAAATCTCTATTCTCTATTCTAAGATCAATTCTCTAAATAATCTGTGACAGTCAATCCTTCTCAATGTTGTAAGTTAAATCCAAACTCAAATAGAAAGAATAATAGTACATTAAGCGTCGAGTGCGGAAAGTAGCATTTTGCATGCGAGTGTGGAGTTTGCACCCGAGCGATAGCGAGGGTAGTAAAACCACACGAGCAATGTAAAATGCCGTTTTCGCACGACTTGCGTACCGTACTTTATCTACGATTGTTAGATTTAAATAATAAATACAGAAACAAATAAACTTTCTGTATGTAAGTTCGTATCTCTCTCTTGATAAAGATGGCATTAATTCTTGAGTTGTATTTTTTGCCGTATTAATTATTTCTGGAGGAGTATTATTCTCCACATTTTCGTCAAAGTCACTTGATTCACTCATTGTTTTTCACTAAAAACTCGATATAAACAGTTACTTTAATAAAAGAACAGCAAATTAGTTTTGTTAAATGTAAACAAACTAGCTAATCGTGCGTAAAGCTGAAGAATTCCTCTTCTTTACCGCCCTAGGGTGGTAAAGAAGAGGAATCTTCAGAACTATGAGACGCGCATGCGCAATGAATACAAGTACGTAAAGAATCACTTTTTACGCATTTAAACAGAGATACAATGTTTATATTTCGTATCAATCGTAGATAATAGTATATTACGCGTCGAGTGTGGAAAGTAGCATTTTGCATGCGAGTGTGGAGTTTGCACCCAAGCGATAGCGAGGGTAGTAAAACCAGACGAGCAATGCAAAATGCCGTTTTCCCACGAGTTGCGTACCGTACTTTATCTACGATTGTTAGATTTAAATAATAAATACAGAAAAAAATAAACTTGCTGTATGTAAGTTCGTATTATTCGTAGTTAGTTGTATTTTTTGCCGAATTAATTATTTCTGGAGGAGTATTATTCTCTACATTTTAGTCAAAGCCACTTGATTCATTCATTGTTTTTCACTAAAAACTCGATATAAACAGTTACTTTAATAAAAGAATAGCAAATTAGTTTTGTTAAATGTAAACAAACTCGCTAATCGTGCGTAAAGCTGAAGAATTCCTCTTCTTTACCGCGCTAGCGTGGTAAAGAAGAGGAATTCTTCAGAACCATGAGACGCGCATGCGCAATGAATACAAGTACGTAAATGATCACTTTCTACGCATCTAAACAGAGATATAATGTTTATATTTCGTATCAATCGTAGATAAAAGAATTGTATTGCAAAGTAAGCTAATCGGATAAAAGAGGAAACAATTTATTCATTATCAATAAAGAAGCAGACAGACTTCCGTTAGTTTCATATTAAATCTTTTTACTTAATAAAATTGACGCATGTTGAATGCGTCAATTTTATGGATTGGTTTGATTTAAGATTAAACAGAAAAATTGTAATGCCTAATTTGTTACTTTTGCATGTTATAGATATACAATTTTACATACAACACTTGAGAAAGAAAAGCATTTTTAAAATAACACCCCCTTTTACATTAATTTACACTAATTTATATTAGATCTTGATATTTTTTAAACTTAACAAAATATCTTTTTGAAAATAGATGCCATGAACAGGGCAAATATAATAAGGTTTGGCTTTCTAGGGTGGTTAGAGCACTGTAATTTCTCTTCTCGGTAACACAATATCTTTGTCATTTAGTACATCTAAATGTATTTTTAAAATTGTTCTCTTACAAAAAGCACCTTATTCAAACAAGGCATTTGTTTTCTCTAAAGAGGTACTTTTAGTTAAATTCACCAGTTACATCTCGGTTTCTCAGATAAATCATTCTTAAATCATTGGTAGACTCTAATCCTATGGAGTATGCAAATATCCTATTTTACTACGTCATACGTACTAAATTAATCCCTTTTGAGTATCTGCTTCGGATAATGCATACTTCTGCACGAACGTCCATGCCCACAAAGAGTAGAGAATTGCAATACCTTATTATTCCCATTTACTCAGCAACCTCTAATCAAAGAAACCTCTGATGTTGAACGTATCCTATCTAATTCTCATCAACGACCTTAATATAACTCCCTGCCGTAGGGAATCTATCTAACAGTCTTATCCGATGAGCCTAATCCTCTTGTGCAGACCCTTCAATATCCATTCTCGGTAATCCTATTGTTATCTGATGAGGCTATAAGCAAGCCTAGGAAGTTACAATAAGGGACGACAATGCATTATTATTAACTCCCCATCATTCTTCATTTTTTCTTGTCACTATTGACATTGTCGATATATTTTACCACCGTGTGCGAAATAAGATACTACTACTAAGAGGATGGTGCTTGAACGTGAGCTATTCATAGATAAAACGTACAAACTAACTACCCTTTTGTCGATTAATCTATAATTAAATTATTTAAAAAAATATATGAATTAAATTTACTCTTATGCCGTTGAATATACTTATTTATAAATTAATTGTATTCCGTCTATATTCATCGACTTAATATGATTTATTTCCAATAATAAATAGTTGTTCGTGAAGTCTCACGTAAAAAGGGTTTCGTTGGCATCCTTAATATAAAACTAGTTATATTAAGGAGGGGGGGGGGGGGGGGGGGAGCAAATTGTTGATCCTTTTTGGAAAAAGGCGTGGAAAATTAAACTATTAACACGTGATATACATTTTTGTAATGTACTCTTTAATACCTTTAATTTGTTACCCCACACGAAATTTCAAAAGAATATTCATTTTATGTGGTGAAAATTATCCGCCATATTGGATTCCCAGTTAATCAGTTAAAATTGCTATTCTAACTTTTCCTATGGTCAAGCAGACCGCTTGGCATATTTTTTATACTTCTAGTAACTGCAGAAAATTAAACAATTTTCACGTGTTACAGAGGAAGAGGTTCCTGGTTCAATCCTTCGGGGGGTCACAACGTTTTTTATCGGTAATAACGAAAAGGTACATACATTTTTTTTCCGGAAATATTCATCAGTCCACCATAAGCGTGAATTATTTCAAAATATTTAGACTAGCCGTCATAGGGTAGTTGGTGGGGGGACATTTGTATTTTTGTATATTTTGACATATAAATATGATAAAAAATAAAATTTAAAAAAGTGATTTTATATATTTTTCTAATCTACTCTTCAATAGCTTTTATTTGATACCCCACACAAAATTTTAAAAAATAATTTATTTTCGGGTGACATGAATTATCCGCCATCTTGGATTCTCAGTAAATCAGATCAAATTGCTGATCTTAGTTTTTCTATGGCTCTGCAGACCGCAAATTTTGCATATTTTTAGTAACAGCGCAAATACATTTCCAGGGGGGGGGGGGGGGGGCACACAAAATGTCGATGTTTTTTGACAAAATGGCGCCGAAAATTATATACTTTCTCTAAGTGGTATATATTTTTGTAATCTACTCTTCAATACCTTCCATTTTGATACCCCACTCAAAATTAAAAAAAAAAAAAAAAATGTCACATGACATTAATTATCCGCCATTTTGGATTTGAACAGCTGATAATATTGAGTTAGCTATATTTTTCCTGTGTGCGCATCAAAACGATCTTTAACACTGCAAAGTTTCATATTTATATCTTTTTTTATTCAGAAGTTATTGGAACCGTACAGAGTGACAGACAGACAGACACAGGAACGAAACTATAAGGGTTTCTTTTTTTTGGTTTTACCAACGAAACCCAAAAAAACAACTAGTAGTGTGGCCATAAGAGCTGCTTTTCTTTTGAATGTTATTTTTATTACAGACAGTAACCGTATTGCAATTATAAATACTTGACTTGACTTATTTCCTTTAACTCCTACGTGGAGCATAGGGCTTCGACGAACTTCCGCCAGCGGATCCTATTCTTAGCTAACACTCTTATCTCGGACCAGGTTTTTCCTGCTCTCTCGATGCCTTCTGCTTCAACGCTCCTCCTCCAGGTATGTCTTGGCCTACCTCTGCGTCTTGAGCCTTGTGGATTCCATTCCAGAGCTTGTCTAGCTATATTGCACTCCTCTCGACGTAGCGTATGTCCAATCTACCTCCACTTTCTGTGGCCTACCTCAATCAATCAATTATAAATACAGTGATTATTAATTTTAATGAAGGGTAAACGAAATATGAGAAGTATTCTGAGGATGAACCTTGTTAACATAATATTATGGCAGGACTATATGTACCTACTTATGGAATTCAGTTAACTTTTTAATCCCTTTCAAAAAGTGTGTGCTCTTTTTTCCTCAAGAGAGTGTTGAATCATATCCTGTTAAAGATATTAAACATAACGCAAGGGATAACTTATTGCTTTGTCTTAATTAATGCTTCGATAAATTCCATTTTATACTCTATATTGCAGTAAAAGTGTTAAGATTTGTGGTTATAAGGAGCAAGTGAGGCGTGTTTTCTATCCTGTTTATAGAAGTTGACTCTTATGCTCGACTGTTAGTGATGCTTCAAGGATAATATCGACGGTAATCTTAAAACTTTAATAGGGTTTTAATACTATACACGAATTATCGAAGCGAATTAAACTCTTCACAGGTCACTCTGTCTTTTGTTTGTGACTGATGTTAAATTTTGTGTCCGCATCTTTTGTACATTCGATTTACGTATTAAGTATATTACAATAATATAAATATTATATAGAGTTGAGTAAATAGCTACAAATTAATGGAAGGTATAATCTCTACAACTCAGAATCCAACCTGACCTCGATAATATTAGATTGACGAGTCAACCAAACCATTAATATGTAGATATTAATTTAGATTAATTCATTAGTATTAGATTATTAATTACTTTTTAAACAAAACGTGCAACTATCAGATTATTTTAAATACGTTTAATATAATTGATTAACATTATCGCAATTAAAAATATTCCCTTTGCAAATAGACATATTTTTATCCTAACATCCAGAAGATTCAGTAATCTATTAGTTAAATGAGACAACCAACTTATTTATATTATTATTTATTATATTGGTGAACCCAATTCTGCTGTGTATTGATATGATCATGTACATTATCAAGGCAACATGTTAAACTCCTTTATAGATGGTTTTAGCAACTTGGAGCTCTACATCCGCTTAGACGGCCTAAAGCTTAATCCACACCAGTACTCAATGTTGTGTTTCTTTGTTTCGGTGCTGCTGCGAATCTGCCCCGCAACAAAGACTTGCAACATCCTGTCCCGGTGTGGATTAAGTTAGACTCAACATCTTGTACCGCGTAGACCCGCAATGGGCACTAGGAGGATAGGGACTTGTCGCGGTTTTGAATTGCAGCAGCGCCCATTCAGGCCCACAACAAAAACCCGCAACATCCTGTCCCGGTGTGGATTAAGTTAGACTCAACATCTTGTACCGCGTAGACCCGCAATGGGCACTAGGAGGATAGGGACTTGTCGCGGTTTTGAATTGCAGCAGCGCCCATTCAGGCCCACAACAAAAACCTGCAACATCCTGTCCCGGTGTGGATTAAGTTAGACTCAACATCTTGTACCGCGTAGACCCGCAATGGGCACTAGGAGGATAGGGACTTGTCACGGTTTTGAATTGCAGCATCGCCCATTCAGGCCCACAACAAAGACGCGCAACATCGAGTCCCGGTGTGGATTCAGTTAGACTCAACATCTTGTACCGTGTAGACCCGCAATGGGCACTAGGAGGATAGAAACTTGCCGCGGTTTTGAATTGCAGCATCGCCCATTCAGGCCCACAACAATGACGCGCAACATCGAGTCCCGGTGTGGATTCAGTTAAACTCAACATCTTGTACCCCGTAGACCGCAAAAAAATAAATATAAAATAATATAAAAAAAAAATTTAAATAAAAAAAATTAATAAATAAAAAAATAAATATAAAATAATATAAAAATAAATATAAAAATAATATAATATAAAAATAAATTTAATTTATGGTACACCGGTATTAGGTGGTTTAGTTAAAAAATATTATCAAGTTTTACTTGTGTATTTATATTGGTATTATCTATATTAATCGAGACAATTTCATTGCATTCACACTAATTTAACTTTTCTATATACTTATCAGGCGTTTAGATTCTACACTGAATTTTTTTAATTAGAAATACGCTTGCACAATATAGTTATATATTTTTTTTAACCTTACCCTATTCAGATCTCTCAAATGAGTGTTCCCATGACTTTATATAGTATTTATAGGAGACAAACTTATGCTTATAATTAACGATATAGTTTTCCTCTATAATGATCACACTACACTAATCATTAATATATTATTATTATTATTATTATTATTATTATTATTATTATTATTATTATTATTATTATTATTATTATTATTATTATTAGTTAGTCTCAGTGTTTATTAAAATTACATTTTTCATTCGAAATAGACATTTTAATTTCTTGAGCATTGCTAAAAATTGTCTATTTTTAATTATTAACAGTGATAATGAAAGTTTTAAATATGGTCATTTTCATTGAATATTAAATCTTTCTTTTAAATTGATTTTCTTCTTTGTATAACATTAATAAATTGGCTATACGATTGGTTACTTCATTTCTTGTTTTGCTTAATAAATTTTATTTGAGTTACATAATTTAACTTATCAATTATCTATTATTCACAATTATTATTTATGTTATTTTAGTTATTTTATCACACAAATCAATAATAATTATTAGTACTATTATAATTTTTTTTTAAATCACTTAAGAGAATTTTATTTTATTGCTAGTGTCGGAAAGTAATGATCTTTTGTTAGAGGGGTGTTCAGCAGGGTGGATAATCTGCCTCACCCTGTTATCTCTGTTATTTTTAAATATAGAAAAAAAATATCAATGGTAACTCAACTTGAATTTTTACGTTTTTGAGTTTTTAATATGACATCAAATATTAATAATAAATAATTAACAGAAAGAACATGGTTCACTGACGTGAGATAATTCACTCAGGTAAATCAATACAAAGTTTTTATTTTGATATTATTATTTTATTTATTTATTTTTATTTCTTTGTTTTTTATATCAAGAGTTACAGAAGGTCACGTGGCTACTTACGCTTAAGGCGCCTTTGTGGGTTATCAGGTAGAGTGAATGGGGCTAGGTTTCGAACTAGAGGATTAGCATGAACGGAAAACTTGGAGTGAAAGGATTTATAGCGAGAGGATGAGAGGTCTTGGACAAAAGGAATATTCAGGTCATTGTGGATTGTGAGGTTGGATACATAGAATGGAGCGTTGATGATTTTGCGGAGGATTATTGATTGGAAGGATTGGATTTTGTAGGAGTTAGACGGCTTGGTAGTTCCCCACTGTTCAAGTCCGTAGGTCCAGATAGGTTTTATAATAGTGTTATAGATAGTTATTTTGTTCTGTAATGTAAGTTGCCAGACTCGATCGAAGGCTTGTACTTCGTCAAGAAAGGCAGCGGAAACATACTGTTTTTTCAATCATGATGATCAAGGATAGTTCCCATTGGGTAGGGAAGTAGGTTGTACGAAGGACGGAGTTAAAAATATAGGTTAGTAACAGGAGCGCTTTCTTTGGTAGATTTTTAAGAATTGTAGCAGTTATTAAATCGGACCCTGGGGCTTTATTGATTGGGAGAACTTTCATAATATAGCTCACATCTGAGGGATGGTAAGCTGGAGGAGGAAGAGATAACTGGAGAGGAGAAGCAAGTTCACTGTCTATTAAGCTATCATGGTTAGGATCAGATACGTCAAGGTGAGGAGTAAAAACTGAGGAGAGGTGTTAAGCAAAAGAGAAAGCTTTATCGTCGTCAGAGAGGGCCCATGATCCATTGTCAAGACGAAGGGGAGGGGATATTGGTTTATAGGAAAGGATTTTTTTTGTCGCGGTCCATAAAGTCAAATTTGTCTGCTCTATATTGTTTTATTAAGGATGTCAGTTGTCTGTTAAGTCTATTGTACTTATGTTTGTCAGCCATAGTTATTGTAATTTGCCATCTAGCTCTAGCTCGCCTTGTATCTGTTATAAGTGTCTTAATTTTTGGGGGTAAATTTGATTTTTGACATAGTTCTTGCCCGGTCGAGTCTTTAACTGATTGCTGTATACTAAATGCTGTGGGAAATTCAACTGCTTTGTAAATCTGTTAAGGCGTTTTTATAGGAATTTTACTGTCTAGTAAGTATTTGAATTTGTTCCAGTCTAATGGTCCAGTTATAAGGGAAGTTTTAGTTTTCGGTTTTATGTGGTAGATCAAGGGTAGTAAATAAAAATTCTACTAAGATGAATCATTCTTAAACTTGGCTATATTTCCTTCCACTCCGGGGCATATTGATGCCTAAATACATCGAAAAATCTAATTACGAATTAATGTTCTTTAAATATCTTGGTTACATGACTAAAAATATTACAATAATAAAGGCAAGGACTCATTTCTTACCTTATCTTAAGAAGTATCTGAAGTTATTAGTATCCGTGGTATAATACATTTCTGGAACATATGCACTATCACTGATTACATAACTGTCACTCGTTGTTTTTCATGCAATAAATTTCGGCATCTTTCTAAGGAATGTAAACTTAAAAATACCGTAGTGTGCCCACTTTGCCCTGGTAATCATATGTTGAAATATTGTAAGGCTAATTCAACTGAGTTTAAATGTTCGAACTGTGTGAATCATAATAAGTATATGACCAAGGAAGATAAGAAGATAAACGTCTCCCAGGCAGCTCTGAGTAAAGACTGCCCTAGGTATTTATATCAGTTATATAAAATCAAGCAAAATATTGATTATGATGACCTATAATAATAAAAACAGTAGAGACAGTTCTAATCTATCTCCTTTCCTCTGTTTACAGATAAACCTTCAATGTTTTATTAAAGCAACAAACGAATTATGTAATTTTATTAAAGAAAATCATATAGACCTGGTTCCTATTCGAGAGCCTTATACAATGAACATTTACAAAACATGAACATTTAGGAAAAATTAGAATTGCAATTTTCAATGCTTAATTGGGAATCCAATATGGCGGATAATTCCCACCCCAAAAAAAGAATATTTTTTTTGAAATTTTGTGTGTGGTAACTAATTAAAGGGATTAAAGAGTAGATTACAAAAATGTATATCACCTGGTAATTGTTTTATTTTCCACGCTTTTTGCCAAAAAGCATCAACAATTTTCGCAATATGTAAAGTAATTGGACTTTTACTTTTAAAACCTCTCGATAAACATTATCTGAAGATGACTGCATTAGAACAGCCGAAACAGGTTAATTTTTTAAATACAATTAATGATGTGGGAAGAGGTTGTTTGGTTACTGAACTACACCTCTTTTATGATTAGTCGCTATCACACATCGGAGGAAAATATGGTAGAGGATCTTAAAACTCCAAGTAGTGCTAGCATAGTGAAATCGTTCTAATTACTATTTTATTAATGATTAATTATTGTGGGAGCAAAGTTTGAGCTAAAATGAGTGAGATTGATAATACATCCAACGAACTTTGCCTAACATGTAAGAACAACGCATTTTCATTGTATCATTAATATTATTAAAGTTCACACAAATGTTTGTGCAGTTTTAAAACCGTAGTTTTTGTACAGTACTCGCGATAATTTAAGATAGGTAATATTTTAATTACATGGTCTAGCTCAAAGTCTAATGTGCACGCTATTTAAGGAAGAGGATGAAACATGAAACCCCGTCTTACCTCATCAGTAACTGTCCTCCATTAAATCGCCCGACTTGTGGGAGATCTTTGGCTTAGCCATTCTGCCTGCTTGAGAACTAAGGATATCTTTTAATCTTAAGGTTTTAGTTTTAACTTTTATTATAATAAATAATAATAATAATCTGGTGCACAACTGCCCGAGAGAACTTTTATTCCACCAGTGATATTGTTACTCTGAATTCTGCCATTCAGATACACTTTAAAGGTGAAAAATATCAAGAAACAAGGAAATCATTTACAGCTTTCATCACGTAAATTAACTTAATAAACTTTTGATTTTAACCGAAAAAACTTGGAAGTAAAATAATTACAGTTGAAATCAATGCCTAGGAGCAGTGTTCATCTACTTTGCTTTAAGGCCTTAAGCAAGCATTCACTGCTTCCATTTCAAATAAAATATGACGCGTTCTTGAAGTATTTCTCTTCTTCAAGCCGTAAAACCATCAGAGAAATGTATTGCTTGAGTGGCTAACGTTCACATGTTTTTTGTTTTTTAGGGTTTCGTTGGTAAAACCAAAAAAAGAAACCCTTATAGTTTCGTTCCTGTGTCTGTCTGTCCGTCCGTCTGTCACTCTGTGCGGTACCAATAACTTTTGAATCAAAAGAGATAAAATCATGATACTTTCCAGTATTAAATAATGTTTTGACGCGCACACAGGAAAAATATAGCGAACTCAAAATTATCACCTGTTGAAATTCAAAATGGCGGATAATTCACGTCACGCGAAATAAATATGTTTTTAAAATTTTGAGTGAGATATCAAATGAAAGGTATTGAAAATTAGATTTTAAAAATCTATAACACTTGTGGAAAGCGTTTAATTTTCCACGCCATTTGATCAAAAAACATCAAACTTTTGCGTCCCCCCCCCCCCCCTAAAACTATATTTCCACTGTTTCTAATAAAATGCAAAATGTGCGTTCTGCTGGGCCATAGAAAAAAAGATAAGAATAACAATTCTATCTGATTAACTGGGAATCCAATATGGCGGCTAATTGCTGTCACGAGAAATAGTTTACTTTTTAAATTTTGAGTGAGGTATCAAATGAAAGGTATTGAAGATTAAATTACAGAAATATATATAACACCCGTAGAAAGCGTTTAATTTTTTCTGCCATTTTGTCAAAAAACATCTAAATCTGCCCCCCCCCCCCTTACTAATTTCATGTTTACAACACCAACGAAACCCTTTTTACGTGAGACTTCACGCACTACCAATTTATTTTAATCAATACTCTGACGTTATAATGTTAAAGTTCCTTAGGCAGCCTCGCTCAGACTAAGTTCCTACTCACATGCTAGCACCCATATTCGTTCAAATATACAACAACAATGCAATTCAGATCTAATAAACAAGATAAAGTGTTTTTAAATAAATCATTGGAGAACCGGTGAGTAGTGTGCTCGCTACTAAAAACCTAGGACACCCACATAAATATCTGGTGAATTCAAATCCCAGAGAGGTAAGACTTGTTTCACACTGGTGATCACATCGAGTAGATGAATTATGTCACTGGATCTCCCGTCCTGTAATACCCTAATAAAAAAAAAAAAACAATTGGTTGTGTTGACCGATATTTTATGGTAATCGAACAATATGAAAATAATCACTTGAATAAAATACAAGTTGCGTTCAAGCTAAAATATATATATTTTAGCTTGAACAACTTGTGTTTTATTCAAGTGTTAATTTCTTAACCTAATAATGTTTTGATCAGCACATAAAAGAGACAGAAAATTAATATTGTATTTTTTAAACCTAATTAGAAAGCAAGTATCAATAAATCCTCAACATTGTAAAAAAAAAAAAACACAGGAAAGTACTTGTATCCAAGTACTATTTAGGGTTTCGTAGGTTTTTAAACATATACGTTATTATATTCTGAGATAACATTTTACTATTTCCTCATCCCGCCCTATATGAAAGTAAAAAAAATATAAACAAGGAGTAGAGTAGGGGTCCCTGGTGATCCCCCGGGGGGGTCACAATGTTTTTATCGGTAATAACGAAAAGGTATTTATTTATTAATTTTTTATTACGGTAATTTTCATCGCCCCACCATAAGCATAAGGTATAAGCATGAATTGTTTATTAATTTTAGGACTAGCTGTTATAAGTAGTTGTTTGGGTATATTAAGACTTATAAATGCAATTTTTAAAAATATTTTATGTAGATTTGTAATATATTTTTTAGTACATTTAATTTGATACCCCCACTCAAATTTTTAAAAAAAAAATAAACCGGTTTACTGCGCATGTGTGCGAACACAAAATGTGAAATTTATAAAAAGTGTGATTTTTTTCTCGAAATTTTCATAACCCCATCATATTATGGTATTAGCATGAATTATTTTATAAATTTAGGACTACTGTCATAGGGTAGTTGTGGGGTGGGGGCCTTTTTCTTTGGGGGAACTTTGCTAAAAACGTAATATTGGCGGTAAAAAGCTCAATACTCATAAAATGTTTTATGTACATTTGTAATCTACTCTTCAGTAGCATTTCATTTGATACCACACTCGAAAATTAAAGAATAATAATATTGCAAATGTTAAGCTTTACGCATGCGCCCATTACATTTTTAACTTCTCTGTATTTTTACTAGGGATGGGTCGATCCGGTATTTTCTTGAACCTGATCCAATCAGGTACTGATCCTCGGCTGAACCTGGTTCAAGTACCTGGTACTGAAAGTACCAGGTACTCGTTCCATACCCGATTCATTGAGCTATTGAACCTGGAACGAAAACGGAGCTAGCCATTATTCCTAATGGTATAATGACAATGTTATTTGTGTGCGTGAGAGTAAAAGGCAAATAATGTTCGTGAAATTCTACTGAATCAGTATCAGGTGCTGGGTCAATAGTAACAGAATCAATATCCCGGATCAGGTGTGGGTTCGAGGGACTCCTCGGTCCTCGACTAAGTAGTCCAGTTTAGTGAAGGAATAATGGCTAGCTCCGTTTTCGTTCCAGGTTCAATAGCTCAATGAATCGGGTATGGAACCAGGTTTAGCCGAGGAGTACCTGGTTGGATAAGGTTCAAGAAAATACCGGATCGGCCCATCCCTAGTAATAAGTAATTTTTTCACTATCCTTATTCTCATTTACACCTAGATAAAGACAATTGTAAATGTGTAGGATTTATATTTTTAGATTTATTTTTAATGTTAAATTGACGATCATAGCATATTGCATATTATTGTTAATTGATATGTTTGTATCATTCTGATACATATAAAGTTAGATAATTTTGAATGGCCTATCTTTATAGTTAAATTTATACACTCGTATAACAATCAAAACAATATATAATCAAGTGATATGACCTTCATCCGTGAATTTACATCAAATAAAATCAGTCTTGATATTTCCATCAACTACAGAGGTCCGGTATTTTCATTAAATTGAGCTATATGTCGTTCGCTTATTTTTCTTAAATACAAATATTTTTATTTATCAAATTACTATTTTATGAACAGTTGACTTTTTATCATACATAATATTAAATTTGGTAATTTAGTGTTATATATATATATTACAGATTTAATTATAATAATTAATTTTGTGTCGAGATCTACGATCTACATTGATCAACGATAATACTCTTCATGGTTATTATAAGGTACGTTATCTCTCTTGGTTTGTTTACTCGCTTGACGGGGGACTTCGATTTTTGAACTAAAAATGTCTTCCATTATTTTTTTCTGCTTTCTTATATACGGAAGTAAATTGCTCAGGTCCTTCTTCTTGGGGCTCTCGAATTTTTTTAAGAAGGGATACAATATCATCTGCATATTTAACAGCTGAAGATAACTCAATATCTGGCTTTTGAAGATACTTAGCTAGTGGGAGGGTGATATGAAACACAAATTCACAAATTAATAGTCCCACGACAAAACTTCCCTTTTCTATAAAAGTAAGAAGAGTCGAAGCAGTAGTAGACACAGCTCGTTCACTTGAAGATAGTTCTTCTAAACTTTCCACGATGGCAGGGAAAAGTTCAACAAAGTTAGTAATTACAACTTGAAGTTCAACAAATCTGTTTTGTTTCTTGGATCAAGACGTGTTTTCTTGGATTCAGGTAGCAGACTTGATATTTTATGTTTCAACAAATCATTGGCAAGGGCGTTGTTCCTAAAAAGATTTTTTTACCTCTCCAAGTACACCCAAGCAGTTTCTTATGGAAGGTATGTTCATTGAGTGACTTGGGGCCAAGTTTAATCTATGAGCGGCACATTGAACATAAATGGCCTTTGAATACAGTTCCTGAATTCGTTTGTGTCCACCTAATGGGCACTTATGTGCCCACTAAAGGTTCCACAGCCATCATTGCCTTGACAGATCATTTTGTCCATATTCACTCCTAAACTGTTGCAAATTTCTAAAATTACCTTGGAAATATTTTCTGCTGACAAATCATTTATACATTTAAAACACAAACAATCTTCTTTCATAAGAGGTTGAGGATCAGTAGTTAGATATCTAATGCATAGGTCAAATTGCTCTTTACCAGAAATGTCTAAAGTTTCATCCCCTAAGATTGAAAAACACTCGGTGTTATTTATTGATGTTAAGAGCTGTTTTTGAATCAGGTCTCCACAAATCTTTATAATCTCATTCTGTATATCTGGGCTGACATAGGATGCGTTGCGAGCACTTTCTAATAGATGAGACTTTAATTTCTCATCTGTGCATGCTTTAAATCTGAGGAGAGCCCGAAATTTTCCTTCCTTATTTACAGGTTTATCAATTTTAACAGGACCACTGTCCCTATGACCTCTTAGAGGAATTTCATTTTCTCCACACAAAATTACAGTGTCTATTATAGGTTTCGGGGCGGCCCTGTTTTGTTCCCGTTCTTTTCTTCGTTGATTGATTCTCAACGAAGAAAAGAGAAGCAATGTCAAAACATCTTCTATTTCTCCTTTCAAAATCTTCAAGAAGTTTTCTGCTGCAGCACAAGAAAACTTATGATTCTCTGAGTTTTTATGGTTGTTAAATTTGTCTATCGCATCTTTCCATTTTTTAAATGGTAATGCAACTAGGGTATTAATTTTCTGATTCGATCCTTTTCCTACAAACTCTTTGCCAAACGACACACAATACTTACAATATGCTCCATCATTGCTCTTATAGTAAGCTAGCCAAGACCATTTATTTGTCCAACTTTTTTGAAATTTGAGCTTTTTCTGTTTGAAGCCAGTCGTGGGAAAAACAAACAGTCGTGGGAAAAACAAATGAATCATCAGGAAAAAACAAATCGTTAATGATTTTATTTTTTAACTCAAATGATTGCCCTGGATTTAAAACCTTTACATTTGAAGAAGGGCATCTGAAATTGTGCCTATACCTAGATAAGTATTGCTTATGCTTACTTCCAATGCATACATTTGACTTGAAGAGCTAGAGCAGCCAGGAACATTTTCCTCTATAGTTGCAGTTGCAAGCGATTCACCAACAGCAAATTTTCGCTTAAATAAAATGATCTATTGTCCGCCACTTCATAGCAATAACAATCAGAAGCAAAAACAATCACAACAAGCACTACAATAATCACAACAACTGCATCTATGCTCATTGTGCTCATAAAACGCGTCAATTTTTGGAACAACATTTGGTGTGTTCTTTACAACTTTGATGAAGCATTAAGGAGAGACGTACAATGAGACTAAAAATAAAATAAAATTTTCAAAAAAATCATAAACGTAAATTCTTTTATGCTTACATCACAATGATTTACATCTTACATCATAACTTAAATGAAACATTTTTAAATGAAATTGTATACTCTTTTGAATACCGCGAACCATACTGTTTTATTTTTATTGGTTTCAACGTTTTAATGCATTTTAATCAATAAAACATGTGAAATCTATAAAAACGAAAAAATCTGTATAACTCGAAAACGAATACACATCAAGGATATCCTTATATGAAAAAAGAAGTTCAGTTTTAATCTGCTGAATACGTTCCTTGAATTGAACATCTAGACTGGGACATCCTGTATATATAAATTATTGTGATGGCGCGAAAAATGTATTTTGATGGATTTACGCGTATTGAGATCCCCTGAGTCTAATTAGTGGCTTATAAAAAAGTCAGTCTGTCGTATGTCTATCGTCTGTGCAGACCGTGGTTAACTACTGGGCTAATTTAGATGATATTTGGCATATTCAGAAGAATTATACCCCGAGGCGAAATCGAGAAATGAATTTTAGCTCCAAAGTAGGGGACGCTACCGTCCAAAAACTCTGAAACAACGTAAAAACGTTCCGATAACGATATAAGCCGTTTTCCCGGGAAAAAAATCTAGTTCCTGATAAAATAGCTTTAAACGAGGAAGGAGAGATTCTCCACTTGAATCGGATTGATCGAGCTTTCAGATCGATTCTCCTTTATTGATTAACACAACTACAATAATTTACATGTTATAAGTGTTACAGTTGTTATAGTTTTATCCTGGCTTGATTTACATGTGCAAAGAAAGTGGTCCAGTGACTACCCCTTTTTTGGCGTAAGGATTACATAGAGCATTCATTACAAATAAATAAAGAAATAATAATGATAAATGTAGATAGAGGTGAAATGAGATATCGATCAATTAAATAACTAAATTAAATAGGTAATATACATAAATAATTATATAAATGAGATATAGTAGATAGCAGAATTATTACAGATTTTATATATGTATATTTAATGAGTCCCTTGGCCACTGTCTCTTCAGGCATCGAGGTGGGTTGTCTGGTATAAATTGGGTAGAGAGGAGTTGAACTAGAGGATTAGGATGATCTAATAAGGATTCATGGAATGTGTGATATCGGGATATGGATAGATCTCGAACGAAGGGAACGTTGAGATCATTGTGGAGAGTGAGGTTTGAGACATAGAATGGAGCATCAGTGATTTTTCTTAGGATCTTGGACTGGACAATTTGGAGACGACGGGAGTTGGAAGGTTTGGTGCTACCCCACACTTCCAGACCGTAGGTCCAAGCTGGTTTTAAGACTACATTATAGATTTTAAGCTTGTTATTAAGAGAATGCTTAGACCTACAGTCAAGAAGACGAAGCAGTAACTTATATCGTCTTGTTATGTCTGTACGTTTTGTTTTTGTGTGGTGTTGCCAAGTAAGTCGTCTGTCAAGGATAAGGCCAAGGTATCGGACTGAATCGGATTGAGGAATAGGAGATTGATTAAGGATGACTGCAGGGCAAGTTCTATGGCGAAAAGCAAAGGTGACGTGCACACTTTTCTGTTCGTTTATCCTCCATTTCCTTAGCCAAGGTTCTAGGAGAAGAAGGTGGCTTTGTGAGATATCAGATGCTATTTGAGGATTCTTGTGAACAGAGAGGATAGCCTTGTCATCCGCGAAGGTGGCAAAAACCGACAAAGGATGCTGGGGAATGTAATGGGTATAGAGGGAGTAAAGGATAGGTCCTAGGATACTGCCCTGAGGTACAACAGCACTAACAGGGCAGATGGATGAAAAGGAGGATCCTAGACTTACACGGAAAAACCTATCAGAGAGGAAGGATTTAAGGATGAGATAATAAGTAAAGGGGAGGATGCCCTTGAGTTTCCAAAGCAGTCCAGCATGCCACACCCTATCAAAAGCTTGAGCTTGAGAAGGAAGACAGCTGAACAATACTTTTTCTGTTCAAGAGAGGAGGCAATAACATCGACGAGGCGATGACATTGCTGGATGGTGGAGTGACGGGAACGGAAACCAAATTGATGGTCAGGGAGGTATGGACCTATAATAGGAATTATTCGACGAAGGAGTCTCCGCCGACTATGATACATTTTTATGATACATTTTGATGAAATGTTTAGTAATAATTAAATGTACCTACGAAAACAAATAAATGGAAAACACTGGGCTTTGTAATTATGAACTCGTATAATATGAGAAAGTTTGTCTGAGTTGTCTCGGAAGGATTTTGTTTTTAACACGGGAGTTCACTAAATTAAGCCTGAAGACGCGGGAACCCCGAAGACATGGAGTACGTAGGTGGGTGCAACGAGCAAACCCAGTTCCGTCCTGTTTAATTCAGGCCGGACAGGAATGAGCAACTTGACATAATTGTCAGTGTTAGTATGAAACAGTTCTTACCTCCATGGAATTGGAATTGGAACCATGTATCGGTAAATGACCTTGGTTCCCGGCGTGCAATGCGTGCAATTAGACTAACCACTTGGCTTCACCTATATCCACAACACACACACTCGACCTTTATCTATTAAGTTGTAAACGAGTTCATTTATCGGAATTGATAAGACTAAATCTGCTGGAAATTGCAAGGTAATTTAAGCATAAAGAAAACACTCGTAATGGACAAGCTTCGATGTCTGTATCCGAGTATAATTTTTGATGACATTGGTTGGCCCTCGATAACGCCTATCTCTAATCTATCTCGGTTGAAGGTGATTCTCTGCAACGAGCTTACCCTGTTTAATATATCGATCTTACAGGGAGGTTAATGGGATAAGAGCGTTTGCCCCTAGGGGAATTTCCCTTATAATGTAAATGACTTTGGGCTGTAGCATTAGGTATTACATAACTTATTACAAAGCGTGCTAGATAATCCCCACCCTAGGATAAGACGAAACTTATGAAAATCACTTTATTATTAGGTGTATTCTAACTTACGACGTAGCCATTTCATCCGCCATCAAATCAGCCTCTAACTTTAATCTACAGTACCGTTTTAACAAGCTGTCTTAATAACTACCAACTTAATAACGCATACCAATTTTTACTTTCTTATATACTTAGTATATATGAATAGAAAGTATTGTGATAACTCAAAATTCGAACCATGTTTGTCGACTTTGTCAGTGCAGAAGCGTGAAGCCTAAACTACTAGGCCGATTTTGATGAAATTTGGCATACAGGTTCAGGAAAATCACACCCCGAAGCAAAACCTAGAAATATAATTTTAGCTCTAAATTAAGGAACGCTAGAGGCAATGTTACAATAAATTTGTAATGATGCTAATCCCTTAATCCTACTGGATGAATGCCTGGGTGATGTCACTATCACCTTACAACGAATTAGGAAACAGCCGGTCACATACAAATAAACTGGGCGTCAGATGGGCTGTATAGTGAGATAGTATATAATTTCGATAAATAGCCCTGAAAAGTGAGTCTATAGTTTAGAGAAATGATGCATAGCCAGTAAAGTGAATGTAGTCTGCTTGATGTCTATCTAGGGGAATACTTCTTTCTTGGCTGGCGTTTAATGGTCATAGCGTTGACGAAGATTCCGGCCGGGATGTAGAAGGATTTAAATCCTTTGAGATTTAAAAACTTTACAAAGCAAATATACTGAAAGCGGTGATGCGGTTCTGTTGTAAAGCAGGAGCGGGCCTTCCTAGACGTATTGGCGGACTATCTGAAGATATAGCTGGGGGGGGGGGGGGGGATCCGGTCTTACCTTTGGAGAGTTTACACAAACTACCGCTAGGGGACCGAGGCGGCTCCAAATCTAAACCAAGATCTACTTTACAGGGGCTAAAGAAAATATACATATAACATAAACTTTATATATAAAGATAAAAAATAAAAGATAAAATCCATCACCTAAATTGTAGATTATAATATTTTTTTCAATCGCAATGTAAAGAAATAGAAACAAATATAAAGTATCTAAATTCGATTCCCATAGAGGAGACATTTTTTAAACCATTGATGGCACTCCTAATGTTTTATTTGCCGTGGCTTCCCCCACCCAGTACTGTCTATATATATTGTAGACAGTATATTTGTAGACTGGGACATTAAGAAAAAACTTAAATAAATTATTATTTTTGACATAAATGATAAAATTATACTTATAACTTTTATGGAGAAAGAGTCAACAGACAAATTAGCAAGGGACCCAGAGGAACCCTAATCTCTAGTGGAAAAGATCAAAAAAATAAAAGGGCTTAACAAGCCAAATACTAAAAACAAGAAGCAACGAAATATAATCACTTTCATTATTTCGCTAATTTTAGTGAAATTTACACATATATAAATAAAGATAACAAAATAATATTATACATAAATAAATTAATATAGTACCTATATTCAAAAATAAAATAATAATATAATAAAAATATGAAAATGATTATTGAGAATGACTGATTTTGTGCTTGTAAATTATGAGACTAGACAACGAAATTTTAATCATTTAAAAAAATAATAAAACCAATTTAACTATTTTTTATAATATTTTGCTAAAATTTGTTTATGATTATAATTATGTTACTTGTTGTGTGGGCATTTAATCAGATTAAGGCCCTATTTACACGGTGAAACGCAAATCGCGTTTCGAGCTGTCTCGCGACCAGGAGACTAGGAGACTGCGCGACTCAAGTCTCCCTTCATTCACTCTACCATGACTCGAGTTGCGAAATCAAACTATGTTTAGGAAGTAAAGTCAGTTTTCACTGAGAATAGGCTGTTCAAGCACCCAGTATTTTTCATATAATATGTGTATCCCTGAACAATGTCTATGTCTAGTGATTCTAGTAGCGATGAGGACATCATTATCCATCATTATAGTTTTATTATTACCATCGGTAATAATAATTAATTAATAATTATAAATATTTTATAATACAATATAATATAATATATACTATAATAAAATAATATATAATATAATATAATAATATAATATAATATAATATATAATATATTATTTAATATAATATATATTTAATTATAAATATTTTATAATAAAATATATATTATAATAATACAATATATAATATATTATATTATAATATAATATATATTTTATTATAAACATAATACTTTAATTAATAATTATAAATAATTTTACTATAAATAATATATTTTATTTGATAATAAAATATAATATATTATATAATATAATGTAATGTATTATATAATAAAATATAATATATATATTTTATTATAAATATAATAATTATAAATCATTTTCAGGTAGGTAGTTATAAAGGAATGTTTTTTAGGAAACTAAGAGACTGGGAGACTAGGAGACCAGCATGCAGAGTCGCATGGCTTCATTGTTGCACGGTCTCGCAGTCGCCGGTACTGCAGTATCCCCGTCTGAATACCGCCACCTAATTACAAGTGCTGAGTCTCTTGGTCGCAGAGTCTCCTAGTTTCGAGGAGATTTGATTTTCACCGTGTGAATAGGGCCTAAGTCCTATCAGGGGTGCACGCCTTCTGGCGTCTCTTTTAGACCGAGGGGTTTAAAGTCAATTGCAAGAAGATATAAAGATTTAGATAAAATAATGATTCCTATAACTGATCTGACATTAACACGTGTTTCAGTCGTTAGTGGAACCCCTCGATTGTTTTATAAGAATGCAACGTCATTGGAGGAGGGGGGGGGGGATAACTAACCGGTAGAATAGCGGTTAGTTGTGGTTAGTGTCATGGAGGCTTGAAATAATCTTGTTTTCAAGTGGGACCGGTTGAAGGTTATAAACAAAGAGAGGTTATAAAATGGGCTCTTGGTTGCTGTTTGGTGTGAGATAGAAGTAAAAATACAGGAGAGTAAAGCTATTGCGATTACTAAGTGCATAACGATTGTAGGGCGCACCCCTGTAGGTTAAATCTGCATTTAGCCATCATCCCTTTCCTTTTTCCTTCCATTGATAACTCTAATTTTACTTATTAATGTATTTTTCCGCCGCATCTTCCTTCTGAAACATTGCACCGCACTTCTCACATAAATATTGGTCAATGTATCCCAAAAATTTAATATTAAAAAGAACAAGAGACAAAACACGTATTAAACCTTTAAAATTATAATGAAATTCCGCCAAAGAAGGTAATATCATGGTCGTTGCGGTGGCAACCGCTTTGGTCAACCGCTAAATCAACATTAGGTTTACGAACGCAGTCGGCTGTTTAGGTTACTCTTTCTGGACACACCGGTTACTTCTCGGTGTAACTGGTTAGTGTCTCCGAATGCATTCTTATTAAAATAATAGAAAATTATAAGTTAGTGCGTTACCAAACAACCAAGTTATTCATTAATAGAAAATGTATAATTATGATGAACGGTAAGGGAAAATGCAAGTTTTTAGATGGCGCTGGCACCTGCCGGTAAACTTTGGAACTATCGAGACTCCATCGATTATTTGAAGCACTCCTTTAACCCTCGTTCGCGCGTTTAATACAAATTTAAATGTAACGCCGTGTTACTAATTAATGCTAATTTAATATTGAATAAACAAATTTATACATTAATAAATAAATTCTATTGTCTGACCTAAGGTCTTTATTTTTTGTTTATCTTGTTCTTTAGTTCTCTCAACAAAATATATACCTGGAACATCAAAATTGTGTCACTCCGTAGTCTTTGATAGAATTAGAGGGTACGGAAAATGTTACTTTTGCTGAGTACAGGTGCTGGTAACTTTTCTTTACAAATCTGCTCGTTTTACCATAGTAACAAGCAGAACAATGAAGAAAACGGATAGTACCTACAACATTAACTTGTAATGCAATGGGGACACCAAATCTAATTGATTAGTGATTGCTCCTAAATTAACAGCTAGAAATCCTTCCCAAAAGATTTCCTAACGATCATACAACCTTCGATTATTTTTGGATAGGGAATCGGTCACTTTACCTGTAATCATTAGTTTGAAGTGTGGCCACTTACATATTTTCACACGAGTGATCATCAGAGTAAAAACTCTCAAATCTATAGGATTGGAATGATAAGACGGTGTTAGACGTCTTTCAGGCGTTAACCACTCGGCTTCGCCGATCCTCTTTTTTAAATGTTAGTATTACTTCTATGTTAATCGTACTTTTTTGGGTACTGATAATGCTTTCTCAGGTTTCCTTAAGCGGTTCAGGTTCCTTCAGGTTTCGTAAAGTGGTTATTTTAATTAGATTTATTTTCGAAACCACTTTACATAAAAGCATATAAGTATTGCTTAGACTCTTAAGCAGTTATTAAATTTTTATGAATTAATTATACCGAGCATTAGCTGTATGAGCTTCTACCCGAGACGAATATGGTGCCATCGCTTTGAAGAGTCAGTATTAAGTTAGTTCTAGGGGCACTTAATAGCTTAAAAGGCTCATAGGTCTTAACTTCTTGAATCTTCAAAGGCACTGGTTACGGGAAATTGACAATAAGCGCCTATCACCTAAGTATTATTAGCCACGTTTAGCTTACTCTTGTAACATTCTATCGAGTTTCGAACTTGTTATTAAACAGACTTCATTAAATTTAAAAATTAATATATATATTACCATTAGTTTTAAATAAATTAATTCGGGATAAGTAACCCTGTCTCGAGGAGTACTTTACATTTTTTTTTTAATATGTTAATAAATATAGTCCCCAGGCCACCATAAGAAGTGAGTCGCTTATTGATAAAGTTTTCTTACCTTAATGGAATCACTTATATATGCCGTGTCCACCGATGAATTGGGTATATGGCAACTGGGCGCTGGGCCATTTTTTTTTTTTTTTTTTTTGACATGCCAAACATGCCGTTCGGCGGGAACATTGAAAAGAGATAGATAAAGTTTTGATTTTCACAGGATCGTTTAATTAAATTATTTAAAAAACAGTGGTATACGTGGCCACCTATACGAGTGGGCCGTTTGGGGTGTCCACCGCCCCAAACATGTCGCTCTGCAGGGACGTTGAATAGTGAACGGCCCACTCGTATCGATGGCCACGTGTACCACTGTTAGCGAATTTTCAAAGAAAATTACGCTATTGCAATAGCTTCAAAATTTTTGTAATGCGAATATTTGAAAAAAATTTCCATGGAAATCCGTTTTAGACCATTCTGAATCGATTCCTAAAATTTAACACTTTTTTTTATGTATGTATATATGTGTCACTCCAGACGATATCTTCACTTAGGATGCACTTAAAAATTTCAAACAAATTTTAAAATGTTAATAATATCAAAAGAAAGGATGAGTTCGTTAGCCAGAATTTTTGGAGTTAATTTAAGGGTCAAATTTTTACAATTTAGGGTGAACGTGTTTTTTCATTTTAGCCCCCTTTTATATGAAAATATGATAAAAGTGTACATAACAACAATTACTGTACTCGTAAAGAGCTTTCCAACGACATGCATCTTGAAGGGTAAATACTATTTTGACTTTTGTACCTCGTACCTCTGTGTACCAATTTTTTTTTTTTACCCATGCAAATTCTAAACCAAGAATTTCCTATATTATCATAAGCCAATAATACGCAGATTTCTTTGGAAATTCGCTCATTAAGTCATGGTGCATGACTGGACTTTTTTTTAAATAATTTAATTAAACGATCCTGTGAAAATCAAAACTTTATCTATCTCTTTTCAATGTTCCCGCAGTACGGCATGTTTGGCAGGTCAATAAAAAAGAAATGGCCCAGCGCCCAGTTGCAAGTTTGGAGGAATAAATATTATTATTATTTATTTATTTTTATTTATTTTTTTTTTTGACCTTCCCTTCCAAAATCTCTTCTACTTTCAGCTAAACTTTCTTTTCATATGTATATGCAATCTGCATCTATTCTTCCCCAAACCAATTTCTTTTTATCGAACCGAATCAAAAAACTTGTTAGCATTTGGAACTATATTTTTTGTTTCGCTATTTTGTAGAATATTATTTTAGTTGTGAACTCTCGTGAAGTGCGCCTTCATGCCCTACTACCACGTAATGTAATTAGTTTTTACTTGAGTTTATAAACCTCTTTGTGAATAATAATAATAATAATTTATTTCCACCAATATACATTAAAATATAGATAAAAATAAAAATAAATGTATGTTTTATAGATTCTGATATATACAGTTTTTAAAATTAAGATAGTCTATATACTAATAAATTAAACTTGGTAAGGGCCTTCAGTATATTAAAGAATATCTAGAGCGAAGTCTCTATTTTCTATTTACAGGCCAAATTCAGACATAAAGAAAAAATAAATAAATAATAAATAAAATAGACTCCCAATTAGTGTGGCACATAGCTTCCTCGCATCCTATCAAGTACTTTATTGTTATATTAACATTAAAATTATTGGTATAAAGTTATATTGTTTATTGTGTGTTAGCTTGCAAGGCCCCCCCTGTCCCGTAGATCTACCTTTAGTTTTCCCCTTCGTTCTGTATTTAAAGACCACCCTGGGATGTAGGTTATTTATGTATTATATATTGTGTTCCTGACATTGGTGTATGGTGTGATGTTTTATGTTCAAGTAAAGGAGTTAATTAGTAATCTGGTGTTATATTTTTACTTTACCTAGTGTAAAAGGGAGCCAAGTTAATATGTGTAAAAACTATTAATATATAGTTTTAGCGATCATTAACTCTTCATAGTGGTGGAGCTGTTGGTTTTACCAAAAAATTGTATTTGAAAAAAATGTTTGTCTCATTGAATAGATGAAGTTTGATTTTTTCCCGACCAAAAATTCCAATTTTAAATTTTAAGTTCACGTTTACGCGAGCGTTGCTTGTGAACGCTTGGACGGATAACGTTGTCCAACGAACTCGTCCTGGGCATTGGTAAGATGAACATGTTTACCATATTTCATTAAAATTGTTTGACATTTACTTAAGTTATCGTCGCACGTTTCATAATTCGCGGACACACAGACCGACAGACAGTCAGACAGACACGAGACCAAAAATGTTCCCTGATGTCTGAAACGGATTTCTGTCTTGAAATTTTTAAAATCGGAGGCATAAAAGTTTTTCGTTCTCAAAAGTGAACACAATGCTTCCGTTACCTTCGGTAAGCTCGGAAGCAAAAAATTAATATATACGAAGATACTTACATATTGATTATATGTTATTTGTTTGTTTTTATTATAGCCATAAGATATGGTTTTAGTTTGAATTTAAATGTTGAATATGTTTTTATTTGTTTTAATGAGTTCGGGAGTTGATTGTAGTACACAGGTGCCAGATAAGAAACATGTCTTTGTTTTTTAGTAGTGTGGCACAATGGACTTGTACTATGTTTTTGTGCTGTAATCTCGTACTGTATTTATGTTTGTTTACCGTTTTATTTTCTTGGAAATAGTGTAACAATATCGATTTTTTCATCTACTATTATATAGTAGATGAACTGGCAAGTGACTGAAATCTGAGTATGTAAGTTCACTGGAGTATCGTTTTGGCTTTTTCAATGATATTTTTATTATAGTTTTCTGTGCTACACTTACTTACTCATGCTCAGATATCGTGGGTGCGGCCATACCCCAAGCCAACACACAGTAGTTTATTATAGACTCTACGAGAGCGTGGTATAAAAGTTTAAGTATTTGTTTGTTAGCGAATTTCCTTATTTTAACAAAGCTGTGCATGGTTTTCCTAATTCTTGTAACCACCCAATTTGCGTGTTCTTTCCATTTGATATTGCAATCAATTATTACTCCTAAATATTTTATAGTATTCACCCTATCTAGTGAGTTGCAACTACCATTTGAATTCTGTATTGTACATTATTTTGCATGGATATTTACTGTGAGATTGTTTGAAGGTTGAGCTCTTACATCGTGTGAAAAACACATATATTTGGTTTTTCTTAAATTGAGGGTCAGTAAGTTTTGGTCAAACCAATTTTTTACTATAGTTATCCCTTTAGAAGCTTTAGAAAAAACATCTTGCCATGTGTCTCCCTGAAGTAAAGCAAAGTATCGTCCACGAATGATATAAGCAGTAGCGATCCTAGGTCAAAAGTTCTGGGGGGGCTAAAGCCCCCTCATGTATTGTGGGTTTAGTATACATTTTAATGTACCGTAATTTATTTATTTATGAACCGATTTCAATAATTATAAGGAATCGTTAGATTTGCATTAAAAAGTTCTACAACTTTTGTCTCATGCAAAATTTCTTCATACCTACTGGTTTTCATAGAATTTGACTTTTCAAATTTGAAATGGCCATCATTTTGAAATTTGATAAATTTTGAAACTAATATTTTTGGAAATTTTAGATATCGGAGTTAGTAAGACATCTGTCAAGTTTCATAAAAATATCTTGAAAGGTTTTTTTTTTAAATATGTTTGAGTAGCTGAATTCCAAAAGCAGCTATATCCACTTGACATTTTTTTTGACAAAGCACGGAAAACGTCTAGCAATTCACTAAATTTGTTATCAGGTTAATTTTTTACTTTCTCATATAAAGAGAAAGTATTGTGATGGCGCGAAAATTCGATTTTGAGATTTTGATGGATTTACACGTTTTGAGGTCCCCTGAGTCCAAAAAAGTGGTTTTAAAAAAATGTCTGTCTGTCGTCTGTCTGTCGTCTGTGCAGACGCCTGGAGCCCAAACTACTGGGCCGATTTTGACGAAATTTGGCATACATGTTCAGAAAAATCATACCCCGAGGCGAAATCGAGAAATGAATTTTAGCTCTAAATTTGGGGGCGCTACCCCCCAAAAACTCTGAAAAAACATGAAAAAAATTATTTCTCGAAAACGGTTCCGACGATTTTGATTAAAAAATTCTAAAATGTAGTCCATTTGAATACGAATCCAACGATATAAGCCGTTTTCCCGGGAAAAATCTAGTTCCTGAAATATTAGCTTAAAACGCGGACGGAGAGAGCCCGGGTTCGATTCCCCGACCAGGAGAAGTTATTTTTATGATAAATTTTGATGAAATGTTCAATAATATTTAAATGTACATTTGAAAACTAATAAATGGAAACACTGGGCTAAGTAATTATAAACTCATATATGAGAAAGTTTGTCTGAGTTGTCTCGGACCGATTTTTTTTTTTTAAATCAATAACTAACAATTCATTTAGTGGACAAAAGCCCTATAATCTCAGGCTATTATTTTCTTTTTAATAAACAAAATTTAAAAAAATTTGAAATCGATTTTAAAATAATAAAAGTTGCGCACCTAATCATTGTATATTAAATAGATGAGTCAATAGCAATTAAGCAATATTACTTTAAATCTATAATAAACTGTGTCATTTATTCAAAAGTTATGAAAAACTTGATTTTTATGGCAAAACGGTACTTTTAATTTTGGGGGTGGTCGAGCTATTTTAGCCACCCAGGGGGGGGGGGGCTAGGAAATTTGATAAAGAAAAACTTTAGATAAAGTGTTCTCTTTTAACATCAATTGGTAAAATTGCAGAATATGGCCCACCTATTTCGCACTGTCCTATTTACTTCATTTTTTTTTTAAACTGTTCATTTTTACAGAATTTGTCTTTTACAGTATCTCTGTACATTGTAAAAACGATTCCGGTTGCAGCGTCTCGATAAGTTCAGAATTTTCTTTTTTCTACACAAGTCAAGTCACACAAAGTGTCAAGTTTAATGTGACAATGATGGAAGGTCAAAAAGTACTAACCTTAACCTAAACTAACCATAACCTTTCATAATTTTCCCTAAAATAAAAAAAAACAAATGAATAAAAAATTAAGTTAAAAAAATAAGATTGAATTTATTGCGATGCTACAACGGAAATCATTTTTATTATGTAAACAAATAATTTCGGACGTTTAGAAATAGGTGGGGCATATAATGAAGATTTATCCCACACAATAAATATCATATTCATCATTATAATTTTGAAAAGTAGGAGGGGAAGGAAACCATTAGGTTTACACACAAAGTATTTGTAATAACTGATAACAGGTTTTGGCTACTTAATATAGCTAGCTATCTTCAGATTCTATATTAGTTGTTCACTGTTCACAGTAACATGAATTATTTAAGTGACACACAATTGATGATCAATAATATTAACGATAAAATATAGTTAGAAAATTAAAAAGGGTTAGATATTTTTTAGATCATTTTTAGTTTGAATTCTTTATTACATATGAAGCACTGGGAAGGACGCGACCTCCCCGTCCCCCGTCCCCCCGGGGATGACGCCGTTAAATTAAAACTTAAAACTACAAAATCATCATTATAATATGTTAAATTTATTTGGCAATGTAAATTAATTAAATCCTTTCTATTTCTTCAATTATTATTTATTTTAAATCAAATTATAATTATTATTAACTCCGGGAAAAAGACAGAGAAAAATACACTTCAGCGCCGGGATATGAACCACGGGTCTCCTGTATTTCCAGAACAGATGCTCTTACCAACTGATAATAATTATAATTTTATTTAAATTAAAATTTAAACTTTCTGTAGTATGAAAACTACCAAAAACTTAAAAATTGGATTATTATATTTATTTAATATTTATAGAAAGGATTTAAATAATTTATCCAGTCCAAATAAAATTAAATAATATTTATGACTTGTTTTATTTTTTACTTATCTCCACATTTATTCAGTTTTTTTATGAGAATTTGAGAAGGGTAAAGATAAACTATTTGGGGCTAATTTGATTCCTGGGGGGGCTAATTTGGTTTCTGGGGGGGCTTAAGCCCCCTTAGCCCCCCCCTAGGATCGCCACTGGATATAAGCTCAGAGTAAGTATCTTTCAGTTTTAACAAATCATTAACATAGATGAGGAAGTGACAGGGTGCTGTCACCGCCGTTCCTTAGGGGTTCCAAAAGAAACTTTTTCAGAGTCACTAAGATGTCCAGTCGATGTGGGGTTCCTACTATACCTATTTCAGTTAGTGTTTCAAATAAAAGTGCGTGGGTACAGTGTCGAACGCTTTCTTTAAATCTATAAATATTGCGAGCGATTTTTTACCCCCGTCTAAGTCGTCGGTTATGTATTGAGAAAGTTTGTATACTGCGTCTGAAGTACTCTTATTTTTTATGTATCCGCACTGGTTACCTGATATTACATTATTTTTTTCTAAATGAACTACTAATCTCTCTTTGATACATTTCTCCAATATTTTTGCAATATTGGAGACAAGAGATATCGGTCGGTAATTGGAGGGATCTGATCTGTCCCCTTGCTTAAATAACGGAGTTATGACGGCACGTTTAAGATTATTAGGAAAAACTCCTTGTTGTAAACAAAGATTCGCTATGTATGTCAGGGGCTTGATCAAATTATTTTTAGCATTTTTTATACATTCCGATTTGATTCCATCAATTCCTGGAAATGTATCTGACTTTAGACTGTTTATATGTTTGCTTATTTCTTTTTCTGTAACAGTATCAAATTTAGTCATCAAGTGTTTAATTTGTAACGTTGGTTTGTCTGATTCATGTTTGTCCTCTTAATTGTTAGATTTTATTTCATTTGCTAATTTTTTTCCTGTGTTACTAACGTATTTATTAAGTTGGTTAACTATTTCATGATTTGTCTCGTAAGTCTTGTTATTGGTTGTGATTTTCTTTATAGTATTAATTGGTCGATTATTTTTGTTTAAGCATTCGTTTACCGTTTTCCATATTTGCGCCGAATCTGGTCTATTTTAATGATTTATCATCATGACAATAAAAAAGAAGAAACTTTAAGTATCTATCGGTAAATGCCTAATAAAATATTACATTTATTTATATAAAAATGTTCCAGTTAGTAATTTTAATGAAATTCTCTTTTACTATTTTTATAGCGTTGGCTACCGCGGCCAAAGTAATATCTAGATTTTGCGGAGGTGATCGGATCAAAGGTTGTCTCAATTCTGACGGTTTTAGTGCGTTGTAGTAATGGAAGCAAGATTTGTTTTTATTGCGTGTATAAGTTCATGAGAACACTGCATGGGTTCTAAGTTTTCTCTGACCTCTCTACTACTACATTTTTGTTTGTAACTGCAAAAATTATAATAGCCTTCTACTGGAGGTGGTTTTGAACACATTGAAAAACACTTTTTTAGCACGTGTGAAGCATGCTAGCCTGTGTAGTTATATTTAAATGTGGTTTTCTGTCTATGATCAGGTCTGTCTCTGGAGGGAGTGGATCGGCCGGTGGAGGCAGCGGCGGAGGTACGACGGGAGGGGCCTCGAGAGCCAATTCACTACCAAGGCCCACCAGTCCCAGCCCATCCGTCCTCAGTGAGAAGGCCCAAGCCGAATTTCAGGTAATGTTAATGACGCTTTCTTAGATGAACCGGCCTCGTTGTACCGAATGATAACAAATGAAAAAAGCCTTATTGTTGAAAACGTTACGGCTAGAAGATCAAATTTGTTACCACTTGGAATCAAGAATCATTTTGTAATATGGCATGTCGAGTGTTCGGAAGCTTCATTTTGCTCGTAGTTGAAAGCGTGATTGTCATTGCGACAGCTTCTAGAAACACTCGGAGCAGGTGTTCAAGATAACTTAGCGCTCGAAATAGTCTTTCCTAGTCTTTGTCTCACTACCTTGTAGTTGAAACATCTTCCTTATTAACATTTTACAACAATACAACAAGTGTGTCGAATAAGTATACGTTTATTCTGAAATATTGTCCAAGATAGAAATGTTGACGAAGAAGATTAAGACTACGTTTCGTAAAAAATAAGGAACAAGTTTCATTGTAAGAAATAATACCTTCTTTACTTCCGGTGAAATAAGTAAAGGTTAAATAAGGCAGGCATTAAGGTTATCGAACAATTTTATTTTCGTTTAATAAAATTAAACTGATCCGTCTAAGGTTTTATTGTTGTTTAGGAAGATTATTATCTCGATATGGACGACTTCTTATAAGGAATGATCACGAAAAGTCAAGAGTTTTGGAAAGTAAAGTTCCAAAGTTCTAAGTAAGAGACAAACAAATTACAAAACATATCGGTTTTGGGGTGGAGATTAAATTTAATAGAGAAACAGATTAGCCTTAGTTAAAGACTAGAAGCTAAATACCACGAAAAAAATTTTGCGCCGGAAGGTTATAGTCATGTTATAGATGAACTAAACAACAGGTTATAATAATAGTTTTTATTTACCGTATCAGTTTTAAGTTATGTTTCTTCTTCTTTAGCAAATTTTCATTGGAGTAATTTACTAATGTGCCTATTATAGTGCCATCTATTTTTTTTTTTCTTTCTTTAATAAAAAGAAATAATTGTTTTGATCAAAATGATTTCACTCCCTTTCAATAAAATAGTGAGAAAGAGAGCTCGTACTTCACCCATTTCTGAGTGCTGCATATACTCTAAAAACGACAGTGTGAACACAGACACCTCGAAAAAAAAAAGAAAAACTTTCTTTAGCCAGAATTCAGTAATAAATTGTGAATATATATTTCTAAAGAATTTCATTAATGTAAAAGAGTGCTGTAGTTAATGTTTGTTCCAACAGCTAGTTAAACCAGCAGTTTCAACTAGCAGTTAAAAAATCAAAACAATTTTGACTGATGTAAAAAACCGGGGAAAATCAAATAAATTTACTACCATTTATTTTTAAAAAATTATTATATTTATTTTTATTTTTTATAACAATAAAGGGAATAATGCAGCTTTCATGAAATTTAAGTGAGCTGTTTTGTTGATTTCAAAGATTAATGTGATTATATCAACATTCATTTTATACTCAGGGTACGGGGTATAATGAGTAGTATTTTTCTTAAAAAAATATAATAAATTATAAGTCCTATTCCTATTGAATATTGAAGCTTATTCAATTCAGCTAAATTAAACTATCACAATAGGTACTTTTTTCAAACAAAGATCAGCCTCTTTAGTATTCTTTATTTAAGTCTTAGTCTTAGCCTAGCAGAGTTCAAAATTGTTCTATGAAAAATGTAATATTTTCCAGACTGATTCCTGTTATTTAGGTACCTGTAAATATTTTTGTTTCGCAAGTTTAGGTTGTACAAATTAAAAGAATTAATATTGACTCCATTCTTCATTTCCAATCCAAGTCTGGGAAAATGAACAAGTAGTTCCCTTATATCTTGTTTCCTACAAATACTTAAAAACACTTAAATGCTATCTTTATACAGAAAAAAATGATTTACTACATATTACAATTTATTTATTAATTATACTATTAAACAGAAAAATACTAAAAAAGTAACGCATAACATACTATTCAGTAAACCCATACGACGTTCACGAGTTATAAGTTATAACCTTCTCTTGTTAATGAGGTTCAATTGTAACCTATTATATAGGATTGTAACCTTTTTAAGGATTGTAAAATTTTTCGTGGTATTTAGCTTCTAGTAAATAAAGGCCTATCAGAAATATGAAAAAAGAAGATAGGTATAAGTATAAGTATAAAACATTTAAAGATAAGAAACAATATAAATAAAGGCTATTATCTTAGTCAAAAGACGACTAAAATAAAATTTAAAAAGTGATATAAAAATTATACGTTATCGTGAAAACCCGAAATCAGTTAACTCTTTTGCCTAGTTGAAACAAGTTGTAACTTAGTCCTTTCATAAATACTGCACAGTATACCTAGTAAAAATTTGAATTATCTATTTGGTGGACATTTCTGGTTATCACTAAAAATAGTCCACTTAAAACTATATTAACTGCAATTCCCTTTAAAACCGAGAAGACCGATGTATTCCTATTTCGTTGTAAGAGTATAATATCAAAATTAATAGTTTCTAAGCAATTTATTGTTAAAGCGTTTATCTTCTCAATCTTAAGGTCGGTTCATAGTCTGCGTTTTATACGTGCTTCAGAATAATCTATAGGCTGTCATAACATGACGCCAGAAAAATTGGTTCCAAACCAACTTTCTCGCGTCAAAGCTGACCTGCATGAAACCTTCCCGTGCTCATCCCTATTGTTAATATATATTTGATTTCATATTTTGAGTCATCCATTTACATATTAAATAGTTTATTTATTTTTTTTCATTTTACAACAATCCTTTTAGAAAATTAATATAGTATTTTAATAATAAATTCGGCTTTGTTTATAACCTGAACGGAACACTGTGCAAGTGCACAAGGAAGGAAGGGTGGGGAAACACGCAGTGCGGTTCCCCGGCTTCATGAATGTATTTTTATTTATATAGCCTAAACGCGCGTAAACCTTTAACATTAGCATATTGCCTCGAGGTTGTAGTTTTGACTCTATCTCGACCTCCGCGCCCTACAGCTTGCCTGGGAAGTACTTGAAAGGCTCAATCCTCTTCACTAGTTGCTTAGAATTTAATTCACCGATTTCTAAATTATTTAATTGTTTCAACCCTCTTTATTGAATAGAAGTCTTCATTCAGATTTAATCTTTTTTCTATGTATCAGATTTCTAGTATCTTCGACTTTTACCCTCTATACGAGCACAATTTCCTTTAAAAAAAAGTTTATTTTTTGCTCTCCCTATATCCGACAGTCTTTGGTCTTCGCTATACATAATGAAAACAATATAATGCATTATATACTTAATGCTAGTGTACTTTCGTTGGCTTTAATTTCACATTATATGTAAATTGCTTGCATAGGAGTCGGCAAGACAGTGAGGTATTTTTATGTAACGCTTTTTGGTGTCGTTTATTGGTAACGCTTTTCGAGTTTATATGCCTAAGTAAAGACATGAAAATGTCAAAAAAAAATGCGTTTGCATATTAGGAATTAAATCAAACATATGTTGTGCACGAAGAAAGAAAGTACTTTTCTTCTTCTCCAGTTTATTAAGAAGTAATATTTTAGCTTCTTCATCCATATTTTTGTAATAAATGCAAAAAATTATAGTATACCAAAAAAAAAATAATAAAGTAAAAAATAAATTTTATGTATGCAAGTTTATTAGGAATAAAATTCTAAGGGTTATGACGTTTGTCCGGTGCAAATCGGAGCAGTAGAACCGAAGTTGTAGTTGAGGGGGGGCAGGGGAGTTGCTGGGAGAAAGAAGTCGGGGCGTAGAGCCCGTTACCGCACAAGGTGAAGATGTAGCCCCTAAGATGGCAAGCCTGCGGGGGGAAGGCTGAAGGCTCTCTCTACAACCCTCTAGACTAGACTAGACTATTCTATGCGACTACGAACTACCTCCTGCAACTGTCTACCTTTATGGTAGCAGTGGAACTCTTTTCGACTTTCTTCGGCCCTACGAAGCGGGGTAGGGGAAGGTCCTACAGCTGGAGACAGGATTGCACACCTCCTATATCTTTCTATCTCCCTGTTACACACGTGTAACGTTTTTGGATTAGATTTTTAGTACCCCTTTTCAATTTTATGTAGCAAAGCCAAGACATGAAAATGTCAATAAATAAGTATATCACACTACCACAAAACACAAAAAATTAATTGTAACCTTACTAGATGAATCGTCAGCACTGTGGATAACTAGGGAACCTGTTGAATCGGAGGAATGTTATTGTTCTAAAAATTCTGAGGAATCACTTAACCATTTATTCAATGGAAAACAGCCAGATAAAAGTAAAGATGGTAATTGGTTTTTTATGTCAAGTAATTCTTCAAGGGTATCCGAACCAGCAAATAAATCGTCGACGACAGAGTTATCTAAAATAACATCAAGTGCCTTAGGGTATTTGTGGCCTTCATCTTGTACAAGTTAAATTAGACAACGATGCGAGAGAAAAGAGGAAGGGCCTAGTACGTAAACAACGGTGCACAGCTCATATTCTTCAAGTGGCATTTTTTGATCTTCTCGGAAAAGAATATGGACGAATTTCAATTGATCAGCGTCTAAATGAATCTGCCGGTACATCTTAGACATATCGCAGCAAAACACGAATTTTTCAATACGAAAGTTCAATAAAACGTCTGGAACTTCATGCTGAAGTTTTGAACCGGCGCGAAGAACATCATTTAAAGAAAAACCTAATCCTTTGGCCGAACCGTCAAACATAACACGGGTCGGGGTAGTAGGCGAGTTGGCGTTATGGACACAGAAATATGGTATAAAATATTCTCCTGGGCTGGTGGCTTTCTTCATATGACCAAGAGCCTCATATTCTTTAAAAAAAATTAACACAATGGGTTTTCAAAGTAGGATGTCTTCTAAATCGGGCCTCCAGAGAATGGAAACGCTGTTCTTTGACGGATTTGGAATCAGGAAATTTAAGAGAGCGGGTATCGCAAGTAAATGGCATCATATTCTTTCAAAAAATTTTCACAATCTGTTTTCAAAGTAGAATGTCTTCTAAATCGGGCCTCCAGAGAATGGAAACGCTGTTCTGTGACGGATTTGGAATCAGGAAATTTAAGAGAGCGGGTATTGCAAGTAAAGGGCATCTGTACTATATAACGACCAGCTGCATCACGGCTGTGTGTTTTTACAAAATGTTGTTCACAAAAACTATCTTCAGGACTTAAAATAGGATTTTAGGAAGGTCTTCACTTTCCCAGAAGCGTTCAACCAAGTCGTGAAGTTCACTATCTCTAGATATAATTGCGGGTTAATAACGACATATTATTGTGAGATGGCGGTGAAACGGGGTTAACGGTCAAAGGACCTATAATAATATGCCCGAAAATAGTACAAAGTACTCCAACGTCAATAGTAGACGGGGCTACTGAACCGGGAATCAGAATTTGAGGGAGAACATCACAAACTAGTAACATATGAACAGGCCCCTAAACGATAAAATTCCAGATCTGCGAGTTGAAGTCTTTTAAGCGTATGCTTAGTATACTCAGGTAGACTAACGTGCGGCACATTTTGTAATATATTATCTACAACAAGTGCGTGGGTCGAGAGTTTAGGATGAGAATCATGACTGGGTTTTATCAGACAATCAACCATACCGGAACCAGTACCGACAGGAGTATTAGAAAGTCCTGTAAATTTTTGACTAGAGGGTAATACAGGTAAGTCTAGTTTATTCTCTAATTCCTTGGCTTTGAAAGTAGCGGTGGATGCACAGTCGATTAATAGACGAAAGCGGATAAAACGTCCTGCACAGTTTTTAATAATGGCTTGGGCGGTTCCTAAAAGAACAACAGATTGTTGAACCGGGTTGGATTTAGAAGAAACTGTAGGAAAAGCGGTTGAAGGTTGAGACGAAGGAATAGTTTTACTTGAAACAGTGAGGTAGCGGATTCAAGTTTTGAGGCGTGTGTGCACTGAGAAGCGGGAGAACTAATGTTATTGTGAGAAGAAAAATGTAACAAACTGTGGTGTCGGCTATTACAGAAACAATTACGAGTAGATCGACAATTACTTACTCTATGAGACCCTAAACAATTAAAACATAGCGTTAACTTTTTAACAAATTCAAGGGGGTCAGGAATGCTTAAGTTCAAAAATTTAGGTCAATGGTACAGGTGGTGAAACTCCTTACACGAAACACAGAGAGAGTGGTTGACATTGTTCTTGTTAGAATCAGCAGTGGTTACATTATAAGGCGATTGAACAGTTGAATCTGGTTGAGTATGCTAAAACTTTACTATTGTAAGGTTTGGTAGAAACAGGCTTGCGGGAAAAATCACTATTCGGTTTGTGGTTAGGTTGATTATATCCAAATGAATTAGTGATTTCTAATAAATGGCATTCAGATTTTACAAAATGTATTAAGGCTTCAAACGTCGGAATAGTTTGACGGCAATTTTTAGTCTCAAACTCCTTGCGTGTGACTGGGCCTAACTGCCTAATTGCAATACTGAAAAATAAAAAAATAAAGATCTCCTAATTGCATTTTACGTAAACCTGCAGCATTATCACTGATTTTAGAGATGATATTCTGAAGTGAATCGACGGTGGGCTTTAATGGAACGGAAGCGGGTTTAACTAATGAGTCAAAATAGTGTTCGGCGAAAACCCTATCTGATTGGAATCTGTCCATTAATGCGTGCCAAGCGGATTCGAAGTTTTCATCTGACAGCGAATAATTTTTAATAATGTCTGCGGGTCTGTCAGACACAGTGGTTATAAGATAATGCATCTTTTCCACTTGGGTAAGGCGAGGATTTTGTATGATGAGACTCCCAAATATGTCCCTATATCTTACCCAATCCCTAACATCACCGTTAAATTTCTTTATCTCAAGAGCGGGTAAATTAAATTGATGTTTTAGAGTGTAGCCATATGAATTGTGAGACTGAGAGGAACCACTTGTGCTAGGTTTGCTCTCAGCTTTATCTACGTCTTTTTTAAGAGAATAAATTCTATCTACAGCGATCAAAATACTGCCATGTAGATCGTCATAAGCTGAAAGGGCATCGTATGTAGGAATAAAATCGGGATTTAATTCTGCCTCTTAGTCATTGATTTCGTCCAGTAGTGTCTCAAAATCTTTTCTATTTACACTGCGGACTCCTATCATAAACATATTTTGGGTTTTCTCGTCGGCTAGCATGGGATCATATCGTGTAAAGTTTGAAATCGTCTGAACAAACTTTCTTTTTTGGCATGCTGCCTCTTTAAAACTTTAGCGATGTTATCATCTGAGTACGACATGAATAAAAGAACGAGAGAAAATCAAATTTTAATAACTGCAATTAAATAAAATTTTAATTTGACAGGAGAAAAAATATAATTCAGAAATAAAGTCGGAGTGAAATCATAAATAAATAAAAAGGAATGAATGAAAAGATTTTACGAGTGATGAATTTATCACCAATGATGAATATTCATCAATGAAAACAAAAAAATAAAACAAACTAACAGCTGATTTGAGACAATAACAAAGCAGCGTAAATTAACAGTGTAAATATATTATAAATAAAGATTATAAGGCAGCTTCGAACTTTCTATAATGCACAAGAGATAAGGTCGCAGTAAGATAAGGCGGGTACGAAAGTCTTTCTGAAAAGAGTTTGGACTCTTGAAACTATGACACAAGAAAAGAAACGACCAAGGTTCGAAACCCACAATCTATTATCTATCATGAAATGACTTCCACAGGACCGATTTTGATGAAACAACTTCTAAATTAAAAAAACAACTATAATTAAATGAAATTTGCTGCAATGGAGATATACAAATATCCGAAACAATAAGGACCAACATAAATGGAGGATTTCCCCTTAATGTTAAAGAAGGATTTAAACCCTGCCTGCGAACGGCGGTAAATGAAAAGAAGGGAGGGGGTGGTATTGTGGACTGTGAACAATACTTTAATTTAATTTTGGAATTTGGCATCCGGTAATGTGACAGAGAACACAAAATCTAAGTTCGTCTGGAAGGTAAGATTAATTCTATAGCTTACCTGGAACTTTCCAGTCCTGGGAGTGTAGATGGTGAAAGTGATGATTATGATAATTTTGAAGTGATGGTGACGCGCGAAACGGACGAAAATTTAAAGTATAAAATAATAACTAAACACATAATATTATAAACTTATAAATTGGCTAATAAAACACTGGCGGATTAAAAAATTAAAACTATTACAGTGAAACTATATTGCGGCGTAAACGATATTGCGGTTGGCTGGCGGTGAGTGTAGTTACGTTAAACGGTAGAAGCAGACACTGCTCAATCCAACGCCGGTCCAGAAGGGAAACGTATCCCCACCAGGGCGGCAGCCAGATCTGCCTAGTTCACATGCGAACCGCTAGGAAGCGGCCGTATGCAGAAACTACTAGGCTATAAAAGCCCTAGAATATCTAAACCTTCCAGACTCTGCCAAATAAATAATTATTAACAATTCACCAGGGGCAAAGTGGTATTAGCTGATGGTTAACACAAAGTACGATGGTCCGGTTCCAAAATTGTTTATTTTAATTACCTTCGAATATTCATGAAGGGATTAGTTGTAGTGCATAGACTTATTTACCCAACGAAAACTCGCCCACGTGGTTAAAATCAATTCATACTTACTCAGACTATTTTTAGATACTCGTAAAACAAACACAACGTAGCAGTTGAGAAAAAATAAATTAATTTTATAATGTACGAACCAGGTTATTATTTAAAAAGCAAAAAAAAATATTTTTTAAAAAAAAGAAAAAAGTGAGATGATCTAAGAAATGACGTCTGACCCTCGGACCCAAGGTCCGTACCCCCTGAACTTTCTATCTCCATGGTAACGGCACACCCTCAGACGTCGTGCTAAGGGCTTCGGACCCAAGGTCCGTACCCCCTGAACTTTCTATCTCCATGGTAACGGCACACCCTCAGACGTCGTGCTAAGGGCTTCGCACGTTCTATGCTCCTTTCAACTAAACAATATTGGTTGTAAACTAGGAGATATTCCAAGAATTGGTCTGAGGTTTTTATTTACTCAATAAAAAATATCCAATTGTCAGCCCTAAGGTTTTCGCGTTAGTTATTGGATTTATCAATATTTGCTATTTTATACTATTAAGATTAGGTGAAATTCCTTTTTTTTAGATCCTATGCACGATTCTCTCTATATATTTTTTCTTTTCTTTTTTATTATGCCAAGTTTTATTATAACAAGTCTATTTTTTACCATAATTTTAAAAATCATGAATGTGCTTCGCAAATTAGAACCTTTGAAAAGAAAAGAAACGAATAAACTGAATATAGTTCTAGATTATAGTTTTAATTAGCTTCTTTCAGTATTACAGCATTATTTAACATTTATCTCATCAATATTGAAGAATTGTTTAAAAAAGAGGCTACCAGAGGCATGATGTAGTGGCATGCATTCACTTACCTTAGAATGTTTGACTTGACTTATTTTCTAGGACAAACAGGAAAGAGAGGAAGAAGAAAGGAAGAGGAAGATACAATTGTATGTTTTCGTCTCAAGATGCGTTGCATATCCTTTCAACAGCAAACAACCCACCGACATGACCAAAAGACAGCTGAAAATCACCAAACAGCAACTGGAAGTTATTCAAGGAAGATTTCAGGTAATTTTCACGATAATTTAAAAGTTTATTTATTGCCATCTTATTTATAAATATTTTCAAGTTGCGATTACAAACTATGCTATGGGGGCTGAAAAAAAAAAAAAAATAAAAAAATAGTGAACTGTGATGATGTTGGGTCCAGTCGAGTAGTTTAAGTACTTGCATACTCCATCTCAAACCAAGGTCATTTACCAATATGTCCGGTATGACATCTTTCACACTAATGATAATTTCAGGCAGAAGTGTGAAGAAGCCCTACAAAACAAGGCAGGTTCCGGGTTTGCTCAATGGACTTACCTACGTGTCCTATGCAATGTGAATGGAACCCGAATCTTTGGGTTCATGCGGGCTTAGCCTTCCGGGTGTAGATGACATACTGTTTACTTTCGGAAGATCTAACACATCATCATAAATACCACCCATAAAGTCTTACATATTATAATATTTATGAAGACTAAAATCCATTAATAAAAATTTGGACTCGATTGATTTACCAGTACCACTAGGTGTCCCTGCCCACGATATCCATGGAGTCCTGAATCTACGAACTTATTATGGATGATTATTTGTTTATGGATGATTCATTACTTAGTTAGGTTGTATCAGTAGCAGCCACTATGCTTGCAGCTATTTAATTCCAAATTGAAATGCCTCAGACCACGAGAACTTGAGCCTACCCGGCGGCTTTAAAATTGTAGTAGAAACGGGTAATAAAGTTTAAGAAACTAACAAATGTCACCGATCATGTCATTCGTACCTTTTACCTCATGTCGCTTGCTGAAAAATCACCGAATAGAGTGTAGTAGTGTAGGATCTTAGAGAAGAGAGTAAGTGAGTCAACACTGAGTTTTTGTGTGAGTGACTGCTACAATACTACAGTATTCGAGAATATCTTCTTTAGTGGGATTCCGCTTATAAGTCTGAGCAACAATTTATCTGGGTATTATATTAGAAGCGATTTTATTTTGGAGCTTTAGCTTTCATATTTTGATCTCTGCTTAAGGCTTGCTTTGTATCGATAAATGAGAGGAAGAAAAAAATGTATCCTTTTCTAGTGGCTGCGTCCTGCAATTATTTAAGGACTATTAATAAAAAATTAATTATTAGATAAATGGTACTGGCAAACAGCAAGTGTGACTCGTAGAATAATAGGTTTATAATAATTATACCTAGGTGTCCTAGGTATTATAGTTAAACCTACCATACAATTGTAAGTGTTATGCATAATAGCTGGGAAGAATAAATAAATATATATATATATATATATATATATATATATATATATATATATATATATATATATATATATATATATATATATATATATATATATATATATATATATATACGCACACCTACTAAATGAGTGTTACAACTCAAAAAAAGTTAGTTTTGAGAAAATTGAGTTTTAAGATTTTCTAATTTTCAACATCATAATTTGATATGAAATATGTGGATTTTTTACATAATTTTTATTTGTTTAATTTAGCACTGAATGTCTAATTCACTAAACCATTGGTATTATTTTATGTTTTTTTTTTTCTAAATTTTAAATTAATTAGTTTTTAAATTTTCAAGAGATATAACACTCTTTGAGGGAATTATAAGAGTATTGAAGTAAATGTTGCATGCAACATAAGCAGTATCTTAATATAAAGTTAATAGATAAAACTGCTCAAAAACTGCAATTTTAACAAAACATAAAGTTGTTGTTTTTTGTTTATATAAAATATACAGTAATAAAAATATTTATATAGCATAGCCAGCAGAACACAACGTATTTAATTTGTATACTTTTTATATTAGTTTAAAGCTTTTAGTAAAATTATATTAATTTAATATAATTATTACTCTGCTATGGAATAACACACCATATGCTCTCACGCGGCTAAAAATTGCATTATCGATATAACGATCTTCTGAGCTGATAGAGCTCATATTTTTACATATCACTGCGTTCTGAACTGAAAACCCCCAAAAATTGAGTTTGTAACACTGTTCTAGTGGGTGTGCGATATATATATATATATATATATATATATATATATATATATATATATATATATATATATATATATATATATATATATATATATATATATATATATATATATATATATTATAACTATTTATATTTGTAACTATTTTGACCAACATGTAGTTTAGCAGAACTCTTAACATAAATATGTTTTTTTTTTAGACTGATATTTTTGAAGATGAAAGTTTTTCATCTGCAAAAATTTTGATTTTTTTTTTTTTCTTTTTGTTCTTTGTTTGATAACTCCTTTAGTTTGTACTGAAAAGAGGTGTAGCTAAAGCTTCCGCCTTGTTCCGCGACACTGAAAAAATGGGTCTATATGTATGTACTTTAAGTTAATTTTTAACACAACTTTTGAGTGTTAAAACTTTACACTGAACGAAGAGAAAAGTTTGTTAATTAAGCTTTGGTTTAAAAAGAAATATAGAAACTCCGATGAATGAAATTTGCGGACTGGTTGCTTTTGTTGAGATTGATAGAGTATTGATAGAGTAGGGAGGGGCTGTTCTTTTAGAACGGAGGATGAGAGATTACTTCCTTGCTTTTGGAGAGGGAAAAGGGTTCAAATTTATTATGGGCAACGGTGGTCAAACTTCACTGCAGATATACTGTGTTGAGTGCTCTTGTGGGTGTGAAATGAGTTGAACTTTGAGAACCCCTTATCTATTAAAGCTCCAGGGAATCTAATAAGTGGGTGGGAAGGAGACAATCAGCCCATATAAGAGATGTAACTAAGCTATACATACGCAGGATAATTTCTTGAACCCTATAAATTAAATATTTAGTATCCCAAATTAAATATAATTTAACGAGTGAATTTGTTTTCTTGTTGCGTAAAATGTCAGTAAGACTTATTATTTCTATTCCTAAAAAATAAACAGTCGAAACAAAAAATAATATTATACACTATATTGTCTTAACTCAAAGATATAGTTAGCAATCTTTCTTTAAAAGTTTATATTATATTTTTATAAGTGTTAGCTGTAAGTAAGTGTTGCTTTTTTAGCGTATGAATGTTAAACCTTCTAAATATACGAGGTATATCGACAAAGTAAGTTCCGTTTCTATTTTTATCCGCGGCAGCGCTGCGATCGCAGTTCTGAGCGTGCGCGGCAGTTACTCTGACTTAAGGAAACAAAATGTACGCCATTTTTAGATCGCTGCTGCCGACGTTTTCTTTGTAGTGCTTCTTTATAATGTCAGCCTTATTTGAAAATGCCGCCGATTTCCGATCGGCAAATCTGCGAGGTTTACGGACAAAATGCTATAAGTGATGAGTGATTCAATGGTCAGAAGATGAGTCAAACTGTTCAATGAAGGACGTGATCAAGTGCACGATGAAGAACGAAGTGGACGCCCATCTTTGGTTACTGATGAAATGGTTCACGCAATTGAAGAGAAGCTTAAGCAAAACCGCGCGCACAAGCGGCAGCATTTTCAATTAAGGCTGACATTATAAAGAAGCATTACAAAGAACACGTCAGCAGCAGCGATCAGAAAATGGCGTACATTTCTTTTCCTTGAGTCAGAGCTACTACCGGGCATGCTCAGAACTGCGATCGCAGCGCTGCCGAGGATAAATATAGAAACGGAACTTACTTTGTATATCTTACCTCGTAGATTTTGTGTTTTTTTATTTCTTTTAATAATACGGTATGTAATAATGTAGCTAAGTGTATGTAGTAAGGTAACTAACTGTATGTAATATATCCTGTAAGTGTAAGTGTATGCATACTTAAATTTTACTATTCATGTATGAAAATCAAAATTATAATATAATAATCAATTATTATAGAAACTGGGTTGCTATAAAAGAAAAATATAACATTGTAATTTGTCTTCAATAATTATGGTTGCACAACCACTGATTATGGTTAAATTCCTTAAGTGCATTTTTAATTGCAATCTAATCTTATGGATTTTAGAAAAATACACTAAACTTATACTCAAAATATATGTCTTAAATGATTTGAATTGAAGATTTGATTGAATGATTGCACAATACACATCATTGTATCGAATTATAAAAGTGGTAATTTTTTTATTGACTGGTGATAACTTCGATAATATGTTTTTGAAACATGATACGTCCTGCTAAAGCTAATTTGCTCATTCTGTCTTAAAGTAGCTTAGTTTATTTACTAGATTTCCGTATTTGGACGTTGATCCAGTCAATATCAGCGGATTTTCCACCAGCATTCTTTTCAACTAATATATTGAAAGGAAAGGGTGGGGATTTCCGGGGCAGGACCGTTGCCAGAAGGGACGTGTGCCTCCCGAGCTAAATATTTTTCACAGCTTTCAGCAGACTTTACCTTCCCCATTTCACCTTCTCGCTAGAAGTTCCCAAAATTGGGTTTTTCGATTATATCTCGGAAACGGTGGATTCTAGAAACATATGTTTTAAATGAACATTAAAGCTTATTAAATTTCCTTTAATAAGCTAAAGAACACTTATTTTTGTGATACCCCATTTAAAAACCACAAAGAAAAGCATTCCTCCCTAGAGAACTGTTATCCTCTCAATGGGAGGAGGAAACTATAATAACATCTATATTAGGCACTACATAAAAACATCTTATAAAGGAAAATTATTTGTTTACACTCAAAATGTTGAAAGTTAGGTCATTTACTCACAATCAATAGTCGCAACAACCTGTAAAACAAATCATTCATCACTGTATTACTTACCCCACAACACACTCTATATTGTAATATTTTATTCCCAGTTATTATTTAATTTCTGCCACCAATTATTGTATATTATTATTTATTTTTGTCATATCGAAATTTAAATTGTTTTTTATATTTTATTATTTTTTTTTATTATTGTTATTATTGTTGTTTTTTACATTAAATTTCCTATAAAATTGTTTCTTTACATATTTGTCGAAATCCCAACGGTTTTCGAGTTATACGTAATTGAATAAATCGAGAAATATCATTTTTACCTCACCTTTTGTCAAACATATGCTTATAGATCCTCCCACTACCGTTTCTCAGCTCTACAAAGTTGTAGAGCAATAAATTTACTTCAATTTTATCTATAATTTTGCTACTTTACTTACAAATGGATCAAAAGATCTACTTTAGTTATAATTATAATTTTTACTGAATTATTACGAATCAAACATATAATTATAATAATCTTGAAATCTTGAAGATGATTTTTTGCCGATGCACAAAAGGATGTGAAGGTGGCAAGTGTGGTTGTAGAAAAGCATCTTTAAACTCCTCCGTCGTATGCTCGAATTGCAAAGGCAGTTGCAACAACGGAGTGGAATAATTCAAGGAGAAGGTAAATATAATTAATAATAAAATAAATATAAAATATATTTTATTCTATTTATATTATATATATTTATTTCTATTTTATGTAGATGACGACGAAGACGAAGATGAATGCTGAGACGACGGACCTTGGATGCTATTTTTTATTACATCATTAATTGTTTTACATATTATTATTAGTCCATGAACTAATTTCATAATTGTGTATGATTCGTATTAATTTAGTAAAAGTTATAATTATAAAAAAAAATGTTATCTTTACTTTTAATCCCGAGTTTGATCCAGTTGAAAATAAAGTAGCAAAAGTATAGTGTAAAAAAATACTTCAAAAAAAGTAAAAAAAAGCTTGCCAAAGTTACAAAAAAAATCATAAATACAAAACAACTTGATATTAATTTCCAAGTTTTAGATAGACTTGCTTTGTCGCATAGTATCAATTACACGTGGTTACTAGAGTTGTAGAAAAAGTAAAAAGTAACCATTTCGTCCGCCAAGTTCTGGGGTCATTTCAAGCGGTAGCTTGAATCAGCGTGACCGCTACTACAAGATTTGATGCAGTACCTGAAACTTAGTTTTTTATTATATCAATAGTATATTATGTACCTAGGCTCTAAAGTGGTATTTTTTTTTGTTGGGCAATTGTATTTACTGGCGAGCGAAGTGAGACAGTAAAAATTGCCAAGGCAAAAACAAAAAAAAAAAAAAAAAACACTTTAGAGCCGTGGTGCATATACTATTTTCTTCGAGGGTGCACCCAAAAAAATAAAAAATTACTACGAAAATATGATTGATTGATAACAACAAAATATGATTTTAAGTGAAGTTGATTTTAAATGAAGTTGTGTGGAAGGAGTGGGGGTAGAAAATAAGGTATTATTTAGACAATAGTTACGCACCATCCCCGCTTCTGAATCCTATTTGATTACATGTAAAACCTATCCGAGACTTTTGTCGGGTCCGTAGTATTTCATTTGAGCGGACAAAAAAAATCGCTCCCTCGTTTTGTTTATTCTTGGAAGCAGGCCGTGTGGCCTACCAGATAAAATTGAAGTAAATTTAATGCTCTATAACTTTGTCTTTGACAATATTTCTGAGAAACGGTAGTGGGAGGTTCTATAAGCATATGTAATATAACAAAAGGTGAGGTAAAAATATTTTTCGCAAATTATCGATTTACAATTACGTATATCTCAAAAACGTTGGAATTTCGACAAATATGTGAAATAGGAAATGAATTAAGCTTTAATGTTTATTTAAAAAATATTTTTCTTGAGTCCACCGTTTCAGAGATATAATCGAAAAACCAAATGTAGAGATAACCCAGCAAATACGTATCACTATCGTAAATATTCTAATAAATACTAATATGTAAGTAAAGTGCTGAACCCCGTATTCTGTAATAATGTTTTTTTATATGTGCATGTAAAATGAAGTACCTTTAAAAAAAATGAAAATAATATTGAGAATTTATTTTTATTAGTATTTAAAATACCCAAATTAAAAACATTTCGCGTCATTTTGATTTAGGCATGTATATTGTATATATGTGTCTTAACAATACTTAGATTCATATTATTTCTAAGTCAGTTAAATACTGATTCAATTTTTAAGTTTTTGGTAGTATTCATACTACGGAAAGTTTAAATTTAAATCAAATTATAATTTTTACTATAATTAACACTTGGAGACAGACAGAGAAAAATAGACTCCAGTGCCGGGATTTGATGTAGAGGCCCGTGGTTCAAGTCCCGACGCTGGGGTCTATTTTTCTCTGTCTGTCTCCCAGTGTTAATAATAATTATAATTTGATTAAAATACTGATGTATGGTAAAACTATTTGACCGATAAAATGTTTGATTAAATGTTACTCACTTAGGGATTAGTGAGAAGGAAAATATTTGTAGGGTGAAACAGTTAACCTCGACGGCACCCTGTTACCAAATCCAAACGCTTAAAGTGTATAAACATAGTATGTAACTTTTTCTCAGCTGCTAGAAGTTTTGGACTGCAGATCTGAGCTGCAAATTCACATCATCAGATGCTTTAAGTTGCATTAATCCCGACGAGTCTCTTGTTGAATGTCGTATTGTTTTGTCCAAATAATGAATGTTAAATGTATACATAATAATATGTTTTATCAAATAACTATAAATTTTTAATCTAAATTTTTTTTTTTTATAATATATATATATATATATGTGTATTTTTTTTTTTTTTTCAACTTTCTTTTCAGAGTTTCTTGAAAGGTGACACCCAGATAATGGCAGACGAGGCTTTTCAAAATGCAGTTCAAAGCTATTTCGATGTATTTCTTAAATCAGAAAGGGTGCTTAAAATGGTTACTTCCGGTGCTTGTTCGCAATACGATTTTAGAGAAGTTTTTAGAAACAATATTGAAAAACGAGTCAGGTAATCATTTTAAGGCTTAGAGTGGGCTTGACGCTTCTTTTAATTCATTATTTGATTCGCAATTGTAACATGTTTTAATGTTATATTTGTAAATGTGAGTGTATGTTTAAGTTGTCTACATTTAGTAGAAAAATATTTCTTAGAATATTAGGTTATATTTCCTAAATGTTTGCTAAAAAAATAAACTACTTAATTTTGCTAGTAAAAGTAATCGTAAAATTAAGATATTCATACATTCATAAGTTGTTTAAAAATAAAATCTTTTAAAAAATAATTATTATTTAATAAAATACGTTTGGTTTTTTCAATCAGTGTGTCCGAGAAGACGCTTTCCCTGGAGCCAACTTGCACGCTTCAAACTTACTTACCTTAGACCGAGTATGCAATATTAATTGTTGGAAACAAAAATTGTGGGAAAAATAAAGAAGTTTAAGGCATTGAAGAGAAGTTGGTGCTCGAACTTCTTAACACCGCTTTCCAACTTCTTAACATCGCTTTTTTAAAAAGTTTCCAGCCCACTCATTACTATTATTATTATTATTATTATTTTATATATATATTATTACTTTTTCCTTCAGATTAGTATAATAAAAGCTGTATTTATGTTAAAATAGTTTATCTGCTAGTATAATAAATCCAGTCCTTTAATTTTCATGAAATTTAAATCTTAAACATGGTATATTATGTTTGGCTTAGCAAATTCCTTATCTCATTGATGTGTCAAGGTACAAGTTAGTCATGTAATAACAGTTTTTAAGAATTAGAGTTTCCATTCCTCAAGCATATCAATAATTTACTATGGAGAAGAACTGTCACAGAAGATAGAGTTCACAGAGTGCTAGTCGTTCGTCACCTCGAGCAATTATTAAAATAATATTCCTTAATAATAGTAACATACTCTGACACTTCTCAGCTTAAATCAATAGAAGGTTTTATCAATAATTGTTAAGGGTTTTTAAATTTCATCTTACATTATACGGGTCCAGTGACAAATTGTCACAAACGTGTTTCAGAAAGGATAGCAGCGACCGGTATATTTTGCATCAAGAGGAAAATGTCGCTCGTATATCACTGCACTTAATAGATATGGACTGCAGAATAATAGATTAGCCATAACCACTAACCTGTCCCCAACTAATAATTTGTTTTCCAACGAATTGTTTCAGGTCATTACCAGAAATCGACGGACTTAGTAAGGAAACAGTTCTAGCATCGTGGATGGCAAAATTCGACTGCATTCTCAAAGGTATATATTTGTTTAATGATAGTTTATAATGTCAAATTCAAATTGAAACCCTTAGTAAACTAAGAGAGAACATTCAATTAAAAGCAACTTTTGATATGATAATTTTAGGCGAATCAATAATTATCCAAAGTAAACCATAAATAAATCAATCGCATGCGATTAAAATAAGGGAAACGAAATGTGAACATCAATTGGCGTTCTTACTGGAAAACTAAAACTCATCTACGTATTTAGGTTTCTGGAATTTATTTTAAACCTTTTTCCTGTTTTCCTGTTAAGTTGGTGAGGAAGATAACAAAAGGCCGGCGCGTATGCAAGCAGTTAACTCAGAGGGAATTCTTACGAAAGAACAACTGTACGACATATTTCAACAAATACTTGGTGTTAAGAAGTTCGAGCACCAACTTCTCTTCAATGCCTTACAGGTAAATGCATGTCACTGAAAAAGTGTTTTTCCTCCAGAAGAAAACATTAACTTTCCACCCTAGTTTATAGGGAGGAAAGCATCCCATTACAGCCTACTTGTGAAGATCGTGGGGAAAGTAAAAATCGTGGTGGAAAGTAACAGTAGAGCCAACTTATTATTCTTAAAAAATCAGTGTTGCCTGTTTTGTAACACGAAGCAGTTCTTTCTTAAATGAATGACTCGACAGGTTAACAGCTTCTTTTAAAAAAATATTAGAGTTTAAATAAAACGTACTTTTGATTGCCGTGATACTATAATTTTTATCGTCATTTTGAAATATTATATGACATCATAACTGAGTTTAAACATGACTTTACAGAAAGGAGGTAGGTTATATCTAATCAGGTTATATCTAATCAGGTTTTTGATTTCTCGAATTTTAGAGATAAACAAAATTTTTGTTTGTTTTTAAAAGTTTATGTTAAAATTAAAGGTATACAAATTTGTAAATTTAGTTATTAATACCTAAATCAGTAGATAAATCGAAATCTCAGGTTTTATTTGTTAAAAGGACAAATATCTGTACAAAGGATTTCGCCAATACTGAATCTAAACCGTGGCATCGATATGGGGGGGGCATATCGATGCCACGGGGGTCCGGGGGTGTAGGGTGACGGTGAGAGAAGAAAAATTAGTCTAAAATCGGAGGATGGATACTTTTAAATTTATCCAGTTACATTTTAGTTTTATAATAACACTATGTACATTTAAATATAACATTTAACACTTACATCTTTGCCATGAACATTAATTAATTAGATCTATATTATTTAGCTGGATTCTGCTGATGAGCAGGCAGCAGCTATCAGAAGGGAGTTGGACGGAAGGATGCAGAAAGTCTCTGAAATGGAGAAGGTATACATTTTAACTATTCTAGATCAATTACCGAATGTATATAATCATGGAGATTCATGCTCTTATTATGGCTTGCATGAGATCCATTGTAAAGTAATGTACTATTTAGCATCTCTCAATTGTTTACCGATTTTTTTTTCTCCCATCTTCCAAACTGGCTTTGCAGCATGAATTGATGTTAAAGTAACAGCAAATACTTCTTCATAACTTCTTCTTCATAATCTCCCTATTATTTTAAATCTAAATTTTCTTTAAAACCCATTTTTGCTGCTTTGATCAAGATACCTTACGGATGGGAATATTGTCATTGCTGCCAAAGCGAAATTAAATAGGGAAGAATTTACAACTACTGATGTCCAAGTTGATACTTCGTTATAGTTTCTTTTCAGTTATGATTAAGCCTTGTGGAAGACTTATAATTAGTGATATCCAGTGGCACTGACAAAGATTTACTAATACATTTTTGTCAGAAGGTCGAATATTTTTTTATAAATAAAAGAGTCGGCCCTCCTACAGGTAGTAGGGTCTCCTACTCGCATGGCGTTTGTTTAGAGGCCACCACCGGATTCTGTCTAATGTGGAGGACATAAATTAATATAGATATTCCCGTGGGTATTTTTCGGTAGGTTACAAGAAACCTGTCTAAATTTTGCCGCTTTAAGGCCTTGTGGCTAGCATGGCCTGAAATCCGGCCCTCACTGTATTCTTTACGCATAAAAATCAATTAAAAATCCGTGACACCACTTGAACTTTTTTTATTTTACAGAACAGGAAGCTAATGCCGAAGTTCGTACTAAAAGAAATGGAGTCTTTGTACATAGAAGAGCTGAAAACGTCGATTAATCTTTTGATGGCCAATTTAGAATCTCTTCCAGTATCCAAAGGATCCGTTGATTCCAGATACGGTCTCCAGAAACTCAAACGGTACAACCACAGGCATGTTGAGTATTTCTGTATTGTCAACTGTCCCCGATCTATCTTTTCCGATTATATCTTTTCATCTACCGTGTAATGTTTTCTTAAGAGAGCCTTCCATAATCAATTTAATTTCTCAGAAGAACAATTCCTGAAAATAAGTCTAATCGAATTAATAATATCCTTAAAACCATAAGTTCGAATAATATCATAAACTTTCAAAGAATTTTCCAAAATAGGTTTTCTAAAGAAAACATTGCTTGACTCCCTATTTCATTCTATCCACTGATCCTAAATATGACTGATACAGAAAATACTGGACAATAGTTTAAATAAATATTCTGGATAATTAAGTGATATGAAGAAAAATAAATGTGGCATGCTCAATATTGTGTATCCTAATCCTTTTCATTTCTAAGGTGTTTACATTGATTGCTAGCATGTCAGAATAAACTGCTGCTAAATATAAATATTATAAATGTCTGATTGTCGTTTTGATTTTTCCTTTGATAGTTTTATACCATGGATATTTGTTTTTGAATGTGTACTTTAAATGGCTGAACAGATAACGTATAAACTATGTAATGTGTAGTAAATTTGTTGTAGGAGAATAAATACATATTTTCAATATTGTTTTGATGGCTAATAAATATCTATCAATAGCTAATAGTATGTGCACGAGTAGGCACCCTGTTATGTATTAATAATTGCAGTTATTATAATAATTCTTCCAATCAAGTTTTAAAATAAAGCAGAATAATTCTATGTAACTTTGGATAAATTATATATATTAGGATCTTGCAATAGGAGGCCAAACCATGTTCTATCTTTATCATCCTAACTGGTTCTTTCACATATATATACAATTAACGGAAGCAGCCCTTAACAACAAACAAATATTCACCAAAAAAAAAGAAAAATACGAAATACTACTAGTGTACCACAAAATCTCCAGAACCACTTCAGGACTTCGCCTCGAGATTGTAGAAAAAATGTTGTGTGCATGAAATAACAATAAACTATTTCTAATCTGTACGCTTTTCATTGACTGTTAAATGACCCAAAATTATTTAACAAATAACAGAATTAAATTTTATCAACATAATTTAATTATATAAATTAAACATTCTATAAATTTTGCTTAGCTTAGTCTAGAATCACAAAACAAATAAATGCATTTTCTAGGCAAGTGTGATTCGCACAGCAATCCGAATGAGCCTATAAAATGCAATTTATTGATATGTACCATAATTTAACTTCCATCACTGGGTCTAAATAAAAAAAGAATAAAAAATAAAAATAAAAATAGCAAAACATGGATTAGCGCTATCATCAGTAAGTATACTTAATGCTAAAAACAACATATAACGTTCACGCAAAATTAATGGAATGCTCATGCATTGCTTCGAAATTTGTAACGTAACACTCACTGACCAGCAAACAGTCACTTTGGCTGGCAACTCAATAGTACAATATTGTTTAAATTGTATAGGAACCATAGGTAAAATACATGTAGCACATTTCGTTGTGAAAAGCTCAGGGCTAACAGTTTTGTTGTTGTTGTTTTTTTAAAAAAAAGACTAAATTCAGTGACATCTTTAAATATCAATATACATTTTTAGTTAAGACATGTGGCTTTTAATGAGTTCGTTGCTTTCATTGATGGTAGCTTCCTCATGTATATGGAGCATTATGGATACTCAAATGGGGCATTAACTGAGTGAATACTAGGTAAAAACGTTCCGTTATGATACTCTATTTTCGCGCTGTTTTTTTTCTTGATTCGTAAATCGGTGTTACAGATCCTGTAAGAGTTGACTACGGTCTTCTTCTGAGAAGGATGCTAAAAGCTTGAGAAGCGATCGAAAATAGAGATGCAAATTGAAGATGAGCAGTTGGAATCCTTCAACAGAGAAGGTGGGTTTACTCTTTTACAAACCTGGACAAATCGTTAGCTGCTTAATCTTGATCGTAAAAACGATGAAACCCAGTCGATAACGGATGTCGGTGGATAAATACTTATTATGTTTGTTCTCATACAAAAGACGACTCTGGAGAGTATTATTAATTCTCAGTTCATCTCTCCAGTTATCAGATCATTAATTGTCTCTTGAGTTCATATCCAAATGCTCAATATCACTGAGGATACAATTTTCGGAATCAAACTTTCGATTTCATACCTATGGAAAGACGGTCTCAAACAGAAACCCTAGGAGTAAGCCGACTAAACAATTTTTTTTCTGTTTCTATATGATATATTCTGAGAAACCCATAAGCTAAGCTTTGATATTTTTTGTGGGGTAACATTATATTCAAAGAAACACTTAAGCTAAGCTTTGATATTGTATGTTGAATACATTTATATTCTAAGAAACGCGTAAGATATGCTTTGTTACTTTTTAAAGAGATACTACTAATTTTTCTGAAACATATAAATCAAGCCTTAATAATGTCATAATAAACTAAATGGATGTTATTGGAATTAAATTAATATGTAACCATGAGCGTATTTCATTATTAATATGTAGATAATTATTTAGTTAATTTCATGTTATAATATGTATTTATTCTCCTTTAGTGGTTTTTAAAATTTTATTTAATAATGAAATTAGTTATAACGACTCTAGTTCTGGAATCATCTAAATGTTTGAATTGCAGAGAAATTCTTGAGTTATTGTAGTAGTACTCTAGCATATTTTTGTATTTTATAATTTTAAATATATTGAATTCTCTTATTATTAGAATTAAGTTAGTGATCAAATTTATGTGGGAGTGTTTTGATTTTGTATCCACCATTACTTAATTTTGACTTTAACAATTTATTTGTATACTACTTGGTCAATTTATACTTAAGCGAGCCAAGTTATTTCAATATGAGCAATGAATATTTCTACAAAATTAAATAAATTTATCTTGGTGTAATATTTGACCTTTGTACTATCTCAGTGGCATTCAATAATTTTTTTCAATTCAAAATGGCCGTTTATCCACCCCTAAAAAGAAACTATATTATACATATGCTTTTTTATCATACATATATGATAATACAAAACATCTATGGTACTTCTTTAGATTGTTACTCCCTCATGTTTTTAGGGTTTCGAGGTCATCCTATGTCCTATGTAGAAACCCTTATGATTTTGGTAATTCACCCGTCCGTCCGGGCGTATATCTTGGAATATATATCCCGACCTACTAAAGCTATAGACATGGAATTTGGTATACAAGTTAAACTTTTTTGCTCAAAACAGAAAAATTATTTTGAACTTAAACACTCAAAATTTCTGCAATCTGCGATCAATTGCGAATAGATCGGAATGTTTTATATTTTTTATTAAGTTAGGTAAGTATTATAAGTATTGAAATGTAGATTACAAATATATATCGTGTTTCCAAAATGGCGGCTATTTTGCACCCCAAAAAATTAAAACAATACTTACAAAATAAATTCCCCCCCACCCCGCTACCCCATTGGACAGGTCCTAAAAGTAAGGCTAAAATACAAAAATATGTATCTCTGTGAGCCAATGATATTTCCGGGAGTTGATATAAAAAAGTCAAATTTTAGAAATTTTAGGGGGCCGTAACTCCGGAGCCCCAACATTTTTATTATTTGAAAATTTAAAGTTGGGTATCATTTTAAAGGTATTGAAATTTGGTTAAAAAAAATAAATCGTGTTTCCAAAATGTTAGTTATAGTGAACAATCTCTTTCACTGTTTGCTTTGTTGATATATCCGGCTAAAGAACATTTTCTCACGTATAGGCTGGCCTTAGACTCAACTGGTTAAGTATAACTTCGCTGCTTCTTAAAGGGCTGACAGAAAAATAAATGCCGAGGCCAAGGTTACCATTCTGGTGCTAACATGCTAGGCAAGAACAAAGGAGGGCAGAAAAGGGTGTTAGATATTTATCCGCGAGCAACCTTCAACCCTATTGTGAGTGTCATTCCTTGAATTTGGCTGTTCAAGATGCAGCAACAATTTCGGTCGTCAGTGTCATATTTTCAGTGGCGTAGCTAATGGGGTGAAAGGGGGACGGCTGTCCTCGAGCGCAGAATCGTGGGGGCGCCTAATTGAATTCGACGACCTTTTTTTGTAACATCGATGGAGGGGACGCGATAACCAATGTTGTCCCTTGGCGCTACGACCGGACCCTAGCAAAACCTCTGCCTATTTGGCGTATTGCAGCGACTCTTTACCCATTTTAGTGGATCTGTAAAAAAAACTGGTCGACTTTGAAGATAAATGCTGAAACTTTCACCGTCAAAGCTGTGAGATAAACTAGCTGGGAATACAGGGTTCAGAGCATAAAGGCTCTCCGTTTCAGAAAGAAGAGAATAACCCAAAGACCTTTTTATCACACATCGTCTGGTGTGACATACTTTTTCAAACAAACGTAGCGAGTAACACTTTCACTGTGCAGGCAATAGAAATAAGCCTAGTTACTGCCGTAAACTTAGTGGAAGGGTGTCGAAAATATCTCACTTATTTCTGATTAACAGCATACAACTCAGCCCAACTGCAAACGAAATTGCTGAACGACTTGGTTTTGATTCTATTTTTTAAGATACACCATCTCTCACTTTTTGGTTATGACTAGTGTTATTGAAGATTTTACAAACGCTATAGCAAGCCGAGTAAATTTTCACTAGTAAAATAATTGTGCAGTCAGAGTGAAAATTACTGCTCATAATCTAAATATGGGGGGGGGGGGGGGGGGGAGGCGCAATTGCTTTGTTTGCTCGGGGCGACAAATGCCCTTGAGCCGGCGCTGGAAGTAACAGTCTAAAGAAGAACACTCTGCACACCTTCTTTAGATTACTTACTCCCCTCTGATTCTTTTATAAGGGGAGTAACAATCTAAACAAGTACCACGTCTTTTACTGTTACTAGTAATGTTGGAATAATGATGATCGGTCAGTAGTGATAAAGTCCAATGATAACTAATAATTTTAAGATTCGAATGATTTGAAAATTGAATATACTCTTAAGTTCTAAAAGATCTCTATGAGAATAACTTTGCTTTCATCGCTTATTATTTAATAAATTTAAAATGTTAATTACGATTATTTAAACTACAAAATAGTATATTTATGAATTTCAGTAAATATGAAATATTTCTAAAAAAAAAAATAAAATAAAAATATTAAAAAATAATAACTTAAGAAATTATAAAAATAAGAAATGATTAATTAACTAACTCCTAAGAAAAAAAAATTCAAATGTTCTTCTGTATATATTTTTTTCCAATTGGTTTTGTATTGGAGTCTATAGATTATATTTAAAATATGAGAACAGAAAACAATTAAATTTATTATTTTAAATGACAACAATGCATTTGTGAACTATTAGTGCACGTTTATATTGTCTATAGGTCTCAAGGATCACTGGCCAAATTAGAAGGAGATTCGGCTGACAACGATACACAATTAAGTAAACTAGATGTTGTTTTGACTTTTCAACTGGAGGTAAGAATCATTATATTTCGTTTAAGAAAACTTACTTCTAATTTTATCTTTCTTTGTTGTAATCAGAAGAATATGTTAAATAGGTGTGATTTTTAGGTTAAAAAATGGAAGAATTTGGTTTAATACTAAAATTATTTAAGTTCTTAATTAAATTATTTAAATTTCACTTATTATTACAAGCTTTTATTTAACTTGCAATGTTTGTATGTATGTATATATGTATATTCGGGTCAAATCTTCCAACTTAATTTTAAAGCATTTATCCTCAACCGATTGAATTGAAATTTTGTATACACATTTAGTTTGGATGACAATGCATGGTTAGCTAAGTGACGTCATACTAAATCCAATATGGCGGACAGCCCAAGATGGCGGACTAGGTATTTTTAACCACGCCCATGACATAGGTATCAAATGAAAGGGTTCGCTGAGAAGTATACGAATAAAAGCTTGATTTAAAAAAAAAAAAAAAAAAAAAATGTAATTGATGTTGGGTTATTATAAGATGAATAAATGAATTATTCGAAGACAGAGTTCTTTTTTAAAAACATTTTATCAAGAATTGAATGAAGAGAGGGCAATTTAAAATACAAATAATAAATTAAGTATAATATCACAATTTGAGTGATTTAAGATAAAACAGTTTAAGTAAATAATGCCATAACAAAAACAAAACAAACAAACAATATACACCTAAATAAATAACCGTAGCACTTAAAATGTATAAACTTATTATATTACTTAATAAAGAGAGAGTACGGATTTCAGGGATTTATTCTTATTTATATTATGGGAGCTGCCGAGAAGGAATTTACTAAGGACACATAACGAAACTAAGGGGCCAAGACTTGATTATTCCCTGATGTATATGAAGTAGTATGAAAACTTTTTCCTCAAATTCTTTAGAGATGATAAACCTATTTTAGTGTTAAATGAGAAACAAAGCTAGCAAACCGTCTCTACTCAAGATGCGAGGTTCTAAATTCAAGTGTTCACGTTAAGTCTCATACTTATAGCACACGTTTCTAAAGCATGAAGTGCAAGTACAAGTGAAGCTCAAATTTTTGTTGGATATGTTCAAGCTAAAAAAAATTAAATAATTTTGGGACATCGTATGGGTTCCACCATATCGTGATGGACTGTGGTGTACCCAGTCAAATCAATTAGGTTTGACCACTTCACTTCAAGCCATAAATATCAAGTGCTAAAAAGACAGCATGGTGCATATATACGTCCTCTAAACTGCGGCTGCCTTATGTATCTACAACACCTAAAACGAGGGTTTAATATTATCGGTCGTGCCCTATATACAGCTAATAAACTGTCGGCTAATGGCTGCCTTCACCACTTCCTCAATTGATTCAAATTTAAAAGTATTTACAAATATGAGTTTATTTTCAGGTTGTTGTCATGGAAGTTAAAGGTTTAAAATCTTTGGCGCCGAATAGAATAGTTTACTGCACCATGGAAGTAGAAGGTGGTGAAAAGTTGCAAACAGATCAGGCAGAAGCATCTAAACCTATGTAAGTTTTCTAGTTTACATCTGTGTAGTTAACACCGTATATTTTATGAAACCCTTACATCACTGTTCGTGCAGTTAAGTATAATCTCTTAACATAGCTTTTAAGATTATGAAATGTTTAATGTAGGTATGCATATTCCTGTAATGTTTTCTGTTTATGTGGGTATGTAGGTGTGCATATTCCATGAACATCCAGTGCAGAATCAAGACTCTTCATAGTACATCGCTCTTCATAGTAGTTATGTATAGTACATTCCTTGCAAGATAGGCATCATATCATTCCGGTTTATTCGATTGCCTAAGTGGAAGTTCCATTGATCTCCGTTGATTCGATTTAGTTAAGACAACGTCATAATAGTTTATAAAAATTAGTCGACCTTATTATCAAAATTTAACTTAAGGTAGTAATTTAGGTAGTTAATCCGGTAAGAATAGGAAAAAACAAGTCTGCTTGCATTATAAATTTGCCAAGAAGAATTGGAATGGAGAAATTCCTTTAAATCCTTGGAATAAGCAGGTTAGCTCAATGCAAACCATTTTTCTTCTGAAATTGAAAGTTTCAATTAAACATTTTGTTTAAAGCAAGTGTGAATCGCAATGTGACATTTACTAAAAGTAGAGGGAATTCGCAATTCGCAATGAATAAACCTGGGACGTTTCTTTACCACTTACTTGCAATTTCAGAAAGCAGTATCGCGGGTAGGTGAGTAATTGGAAAAAGCAAGCAATTCATTAAAAATTTCCGATTCGTACTTGCGTGCAATATATGCTTTAGTAAATAACCATCTTTAGTAATAATGTTTAAATAACTTTTGACAAAACATATGTTATTTTGGATTGGTTTTGGAATATTCCAAATTTATAAAACTCGTTATATATTTATTTTTAAAATATGTCATATTTTATTCTAAAATATAGTTTTTATAAAATAACAATTTTATTTTTTATTTTTTATTTACTATCTAGTATTCACATTAAATTTCATAAATATAATAATATTTCCCCAAAATTTTAATTTAAATATTCAAATTATTTAAATTAAACAATACACAAAATTTGTATCGTACTTTTATTTTATTTTATTTTATTTTTTTAATTTTCTTATTTGTTGGCCCCATTTAGTTTTTATGTGTAAAGAATTGTTTTATATTATAAATAAAAGTTACTTTTAATACTCTATGCAGCTATTTGTTATTTATCCCAACTAGTAAATTTGCTGAGAGGGAGGAAAAGTTCTGGGTATCTGTAACCCAACCTCACCAGTTAAGTAACATAAAAAGCACCTCACCAGTTACGGGTTAAGATCGTCACTTCTATTAATTCTTTCATAACTTGAGTGTAAGTCTAGTGGTTTTTTGTAGTGGCTAATTTTACTTTAGTGGCATTATATGATTTCTCAAGCAAGTACCAGCTGTGGTGACTTATATGTGTCTCAACTGTTAACTTCCTCGAATCTTCAGGATTATATTAAGTCTATTATAAATATTTAACTGTAGTATTTTAATGTAATATATATATATTTTTTTAAATATACATCAACTGTTTCTACCAAACTTACTAAAATACGCCTATTTACACTTTTTGCTATTTTTGGGGATTTTCATTTTTAAATAATAATGTTTAAATAAAAGGTTAAATAATGTAGGTTTTGATAAAATTTAATATCAATGGTTTCCTGCAACATGATATAAGTTAAGCTATTAATTTTGAATAAAATATTTCTTTCCTTTTTAACAATATATATTATGATGTTTGCAATAACAAGTAAGTCTATTAAGTTGTAATTATAAGCAAGTCTAATATAATTATTTAACTGTAGTATTTTAATTTGATATATATATTTTTTTTAAATTTAATTTTAAAATATACAATAACTGTTTCTACCAAAGTTAAGTATTGTCTCTATTTTGTTGAAAACCCCTTGATGCATATGGCAAACGTACTCCTCAGAATGTTCCTGACGTACAATATGCCACTTCCGTAAGAAAGGTTAACAATCATGTAAACGGCAATCATGCACTTCTAAAATCAATGATTGCCCACCTGTCTTGAACCAATCTGTAGAGGCATAATGTATGAAAAGAACGTTGTGACAGGTACAGTAAGCCAGAAAAGTATTGCTTTTACTAAGGATATTCCTTGCAAGAGAGCAAGGGGTTCCTTGAAAAAAAAGCAATGACAGAAAGTGAATATATGCCTACTGGACTGGAAACAAGAAAGGATATTACGTGCAAGGGACCAGGGGGTTCCTTGAAAAAAGCAATGACGGAATGGAAATATATAATAATAATAATGGTTGTTTATTGGTAGTGGTTTCAAAGTAACAACAAAATAAATTATAAAAACAACAATAAGCTTGGCTATAAGCCGTTAGCTAGAGTTGGAGGTAGATGTGCCGTATAATACATATTACATATTATCACCATTTTCATACAAATAAATAAATAAAAATGTTAATTAATAACATGCGCAACATCTTAACACCTAAATAACTCTTTAAAAGTATCTATGTTACAAGTAATTAAAATAAAATTGTAACAAATAACCTAATGTGATAAATAATATGGTTTTATAACAAATAATTTTATAACAATTTTATAACAAAGAATATTTAAAAATAAATAAACAAACAATTAAATAAACAAATGAATAAACAGATAAAGAAAAAAAGTAAACAAACAAATAATCATAAAAATATCAAAAAGCGTGACTAAAAGCCTTCGGCTGCAGTTGATGGTGGATATATAGAAGTATCTAAAATAATAATTACGTAATAATAAATAAAAGTATCTAGTAGTATATGAATGGAAATATATGCCTACGGGAATGGGGACAAGAAAGGATATTACACGCAAGGGAGGTGGAGGTGAATTGGAAAAAGTAAAGACAGAAAGGGAATATGCTTACGGGACAGGGTACAAGTAGGGATATTACTCGCAATGGAGCAGGAGGTTAATTTGAAGAAGCAATGACAGAATAGAAATCTATACCTACTGGACTTGGAACAAGGAAGGGGAACCGGAGGTGACTTGGAAAAAGCAATGAAAATCATATGCTTGTTCCTTGCTTACATCCGGTATTGTTCTTGCTTTATCCTTGAATTTGTCTTTGCAAAATGCATGGAATAAAAAGCAAGTCTTGAGAATGGGAAAAAGCTTATTTGGACCCTGCGGCAGATTTCTCGGTATTCTTAATGAAAAAAGCTCAGCAAAAAATATATTATTCATGTGTTTTTTAAAGAAAATGTTTCTCAGTGTGGCTTGACGTCAACATTGCTTCATTTCTTTTCTTTTTAAGGTGGGAATCACAAGGGGATTTTTCGACGACACATCCATTACCTGCCGTCAAGGTTAAACTTTACACTGAAAACCCAGCCATATTAGCTCTTGAAGATAAAGAACTTGGAAAAGTGGTGATGAGGCCTACACCAGTATCCTCGAAGGTATAATTTATTTAAATGTTTTTCTTTTTAGTTATTTACTTTTAGCGAATTTTCGAAGAAAATTAAGCTATTGCAATGTCTTCAAAAGTTTTGTAATGCGAATTGTTGAAAATTTTCTCCATGGAAATCCGTTTTAGACCATTCTGAATGGATTCCAAAAATTTAACACTTTTCATTATGTATGTATGTATATATAAGTAAGTATGTACATTTATATGTCACTCCAGACGATATCTCCCCTTTGGATGCTCTTAAAAATTTCAAACAAATTTTAAAATGTCAATAATATCAAAAGAAAGGATGACTACAATGGTTGGCCAGAATTTTAAAGTCTATTTAGGGGTCAAATTTTGACCATTTAGGGTCAAAAATAGCATAAAAACTTGTTTATTCCATTTTACCCCCTCTTATATGAAAATATGACAAAAGTGTACATAACAACAATTACTGTACTCTTAAAGAGCTTTCTAACGACATGCATCTTGAAGGGTTTATACTATTATTACTTTTGTACCCCTGTGTACCAATTTTTTTTTTCACCCACCCAAATTCTAAACCAAAATTTTCCTATATTATCATAAACCAATAATACGCAGATTTCTTTGAAAATTCGCTCATTATGTCATGGTGCATGACTGGACATTTTAAATTGAGTTTTGAATTTGTATTTGTGTAATTATGCGTTTGATTTTATTTCTCATAGGCACCAGAGTGGCATAAAATGACAGTTCCAAAAAATTGTGCGGACCAAGATTTAAGAATTAAAATAGCTGTTAGAATGGACAAACCATTAAATATGAAACATTGTGGGTAAGGATATCTTTACTTGATTTACGATTTATTATGCTCATAGAAAGCTTAATTAAAATTTATACCCAAATAAGATCTTCTGGAGGAGACCTTATTTTCAATTAAGTAAAGCTCATATTTATGGATGCTTATGGTGTAAGCTATTAGCAACCACATCAGGCTCTACCTTCTCTAGAAGATTTAAATTTACTAGCTTTTCTTTAAACTCAATCTCTTTTTACCAACAATCTGTTTTAGATACCTGTATGCTATTGGCAAAACAGTGTGGAAGAAGTGGAAAAAGCGATACCAGGTTTTAGTTCAAGTATCTCAGTATACATTCGCTCTTTGTAGTTACAAGGAGAAAAAGTCAGAACCATCGGAAATGATGCAATTGGACGGATACACCGTTGATTATATAGAGCAAGCGAGTGGTAAGTTGTACTAATTAATTTATTTTATTATTCATGAATAATAGTTCAAGTATTACATATATCAAAATCATTGAATAACCTAGTTGGATTTAGAAAATGACAGAAAATTATTAAATTATTGTTTAATTTTCTAACAATAACTTAAGTTCCATTAGAATTCTATCCCAAAAACGATTTCTATTCTATATCCAAAAGGTTTAATTTTAAGTAATACAAAATTAATAATTTAATAAACTGAATATCCTCTTTTTTTTACGCAGCCAACTTAATGGTCGGAATGGGTAAGAATATTTACTTAATTTAAAAGAAATAATAGCAATGTTATTTAGAATAAATTTGTAAAAATGAAAGTAATTATGTCATGAAAAACATTTCTGTTGTTACTTTGATCGGGAATGTATGTTGAGTGGAAAAGTGTAATTTTACCCTGGTCCACACTAATTACAATTATTAAATAATGGTGCATTTATATTACTTATAGTATTAAATTTGATATTCTATACTTTACCTATATGTTGAATGTGTTTTATTTTTTATATTATTTGACGACAGGGGCTTCGAAAAAGATAAGCTTCTTTACACCAATTCATTTTCTTTTAAAACATGTTTTTTGCAATTATAATCGGTACTTCGATACGAAATAGCGTTATATATATATATATATATATATATATATATATATACATATATATATATATATATATATATATATATATATTATTTATTTTTTTTTTTTTTAATTTTAGATTTGGAAGGGGGTCGTCATTTTTTTAACGCCGTGAGAGAAGGAGACAATATTATATTAGCATGTGATGATGAAAACGAAAGTCATTTATGGGTAATGGCGATGTATAGAGCGACCGGACAGTCACACAAACCTACACCACCCGTTACATCCGCCGCCAAGAATTCAACAATTTCAAAAATTCAAGGAGGTATAACTTTTAAAAATGTTGTTAAAACCATTTCTTTACTGTTACTAATGTTTGAAGGAAAGCAACTGGATTGGAACCACTTTTTCAACACTGAGATCTTGTTCGGTTTTAAGTTCAATGTCTTAAGAATTAATATCTTTCTGTGTAAGTCTAGGAACCTATTCCTCCTCCATCTGTCCTTTAAGTGCTGGAATACCTCAGGGACCCCTCCTATATTTCTTCTACACTTATGATATCCCTCAACACCTTTTCTCAGTCCTTGCCACTTTCGCAGATGACAAGGTAATCCTATCAATCCATCAAGACCCTGCAAATGTCACTTTTATTCATCGACATAGCACCTGTCCTCCAGTCATTCAATCAATCTAGCTCTGTCCTTTACCTCGGCCTTCCCCTTGATCGACGTTGACCCGTACACCGACATCTCAAGACGCTACAAGTTGCTGCTTCGTCTTCTTTATCGTATATACATATAAGATTACACTGAGTAGTAAACTCCTAATCTAAAACTCCGTTTTAAATCCGGCATGCACCTACTGTTTGGAGGTTTAGGGTAGCACTGATCCTTCCAACTTGCGTTGACTACAAACTCTTTAATCACCGATGCTCCTTTTATGTGTCCAACCTCCCCTTCCACAATAATCTCAATATTCATTTCGTGACCTATCTATATCCAGATACCAAAAATTCCATGAGTACTTATTTAATCACCCTAATCCTTTAATAGAACACCTTTCTTCCCACTCTATCCCTTTGATTTTTTTTTTTTTTTTTTACAAGTACTGTTTTAGATTCTGTGCAATTGAACCTTACCGGATCACCAGGTGGACATGCTAATTCTTTTAATTTATTGTTTGTAAAATAACAGATGCGGATCGAGCTAGGAAACATGGAATGGAGGAGTTTATATCGGCTGATCCCTGCAAGTTTGACCACGCAGGCTTGTTTAAAATGATGCAGACATTAACTTTAGACTACAGGCTGAACGATCCTAATTGTTCATTGGTACTATTACTTTTTATTTATTTATTGTTAATCAGTGTATTAATACTATAACATTGTAGCACAAATAATACCTAACACTTTTTTTTTATGAGCCTTATGCAGCCTTGAAGCCACGTGATAAGCGCTCAAGAGGTTTAATTACTTAGTAAAAATTACTGGCCATGGGAAAGGAAAAAAATAATGGTTTTAAGTTTTAATAGGGTAGAGACTTCGATATCACTGTTAGTACGGCACAGGGAATTCAGAGAATGGACTGCTAGCTCGACGTCCAACAGGTAGGATGACAACTTGAGTGTAACTTCCTCACAACGAAACTCGTCTTTAAGGGCCTTAGAGAGGTACAGAATTTCATAGGCTTTCCTCCTCCGATGCAAAGACGAGAGTCCAAGGCGCTCAGATAAATGCTCATATGAGTAGTAAGCTCTCCTGAAGAAGTATCGAAGATAGCAGATTCGCACAAAAAGCCGCTGTACTCTCTCGATTTGATCCGAGCGGATCAAGGTGAGGTTGTTCCAGACAGGCACAGCATATTCAAGGAGAGGTCTGACAAGAGAAATATAAAGACTAAGGAAACATTCAAGTGAAAGATGGTGACTGATTTTACGGATAAGGCCAAGACGCTGAGAAGCTTTAGAAAACTATTTGAGTTTATAAACAAATCGAACTTAAGTCTAGAATCTAATATGATACCAAGATTACAAACAAAATCGGTGCGGGTAAGAAAAGTGCCATCAGGAACATATTTGAATTGCAAAGGGTGTCGACGTCGGGAGAACGACACGAAAGATGTCTTTTCGGTATTTATAATCTTTTGTTTGTTTTGCACCACAAAGATATGACATCGATATCATTCTGGAGAATTTGGCAAGAGGAAAGAGAATCAACCTTTAAAAATATTTTTAAGTCATCCTCAAATTATAGGAAGGAACAATTAATAACTTCGCATAAGTCATTAATGAAAGCCAGAAACAGTGAAGGCCCTAGAATCGATCCTTGGAGGACGCCTGAATAAGCGCAGTAAGATTGCGACAAGTGGTTGTTTATTTTGACTTGACAAGTTCTGTTTGATAAATAGCTACTAAAAAATGATACTAATTGGGGATGTAAAGAAAGAGATGTACGTTTGTTAATTAAGATGGCATGATTAACAAGGTCACCCGCTTTACTGAAATCAACCTGTGACCCTTTTGCAACAGATGGACCAAGATACGATAAGAAAGATACTAAGTTAGCTATTTGTAGATTTATTTGGAACAAAACCATGCTGACAAGGATTAAGAAGAGGGTAGATTAAGGTGGATAAATAAGAATGGAGGGTGCGTTCGAAAACTTTAGAAAAGACATTACTTGTGCTTTATCTAGGGCAACACTGGAGCGAATCATAAGAGTTCATAATTCCCTTATTTTTCGTTACTCCCTGTTTAACCCGACCGGGTGCAATGAGTAACTTCCCTCCCTGTAAACTAGGGAGGAAAGTTCACTTTTTCTCCCCGCTGGAGGTAAAAGAGTATAACGGCGTACTAATAGCACCTAAAACGGAGGTATTACCTGGTTTATATTTATAGGGATACTGTAAAGCGTTAAACCACTCTGTCTATTTACCAAAGGTTGTGTTTGTGACTGGAAAAAAGTGGGGAATACCCATAGTTTTTTTTTAAAGATTTAGGACTTACATTTTGTTTGCTGGCATGGTAACAATCTATCAAGACACTGTGACAAGAATACATAAAACTTCATTCTGATACCAGCCACTGAATCCAAAGTTCTAAATTATGAGGTTTTATTTCGATTTAGCGAATCATTTCCTGTTATCAGTTACTTTCTACCCTATTAAAATTGGGAATAGTTCATAATATGTGCATTAATTTTATTTAATGAATGAAATTTGTTTTCTGCCCTTTTACCATTTTTATTTAATATTGTAATAGAGATTACAGAAGTTATTTGATGAATTATTAAAATGCCTATTTTATTATGCTTAAAAAAATGGATTGATTTGTATACAGGGATGGTTTAGCCCAGGCCAGGTGTTTGTACTTGACGAGTACTGCGCTCGTTACGGGGTCAGAGGATGTTATAGACATCTATGCTATCTTAGTGACCTTTTAGACAGAGCCGAGAAGAATGTCATGATAGATCCCACCCTCATCCATTACAGCTTCGCCTTCTGCGCCAGCCACGTCCATGGAAATAGGTAATTAAACAATTGATTTCACTCATCAATCGCCACTTATTTATGTAATATATGAAACTCTATCACTTACTTTTCTTTCTTTGTTTCATTCTTTTTTTTTCAATTCTTAATTAAAAGTAAATACATAAATGAAAGTCAGACAACAGAATAATTTAAACAAAATAAATGCAGTATCAAAATGTATTGACTTCTATTGACTAATTTATATGTTAAAGTATAAATAAGTTAATTATCTTATCTAATGTATAATGCTTTATATAGCATGGAGATCCTAGAAGATAATACCCCGGTGGCCAGGTTTGTAAATTTAAGATGATGCTAATTTTACTCATATGAATATGAAGCTTCCTTGTTAATTTTTTGATCATTTTCGATATTATATATTTAATCATGTATATATGTATTATACGTATGTATTATATATATGTAGTATACATTCTTTGAAGAAATTTGAGCAGATTTGTGTATATTTGTTTTATTCATTTTTTTTAAAAAAAAACTTGAATTTTTTTGCTTTTGTAAGTAATTTATATTGTTGTTAAAGAAAGCTTCGATAATTGTATTTATCAATTTTTTTATACTTATTATATTTTTGGTGTAATATTTTTTTTTTTTTTTAATTTTATAGATACTTATAAACTATGATCAAAAAGTTTTTTGAACTGTCAAATGTGTCAATAAGATTTTGAATTTCAATAAAAAAAAAAAAATGCTGCATGGTAGATTTGAAGCGTTATTGTGCGCACGCAGTACATTAACATAATAACATTAAATGATATTTAGCATTACACCTTTACGATTTTTGAATTTCATCTCATACCATAACATAAAACAGTAATAAAGATTACATATGCACCATAATATGGACAATGGAATATATTCATATTTGATTCTTAAATATTTCATCGGAATATAATATGTTATTTCCCATCCTTACATAATATTTCAGATTGACTTGGTTCAACCACATTTTAACTAACAGTAGCACATATTGTGGGACATTCGTGATGTTTACAACTGTAATTCCCGTAGAAATGTAAGGCTCTTGTGAGCTTCTATTATGTAAGCTTGGATTTCATCGTCAGTTCAACAAGTTTGAATATATTATGTTTTGGTACAAATAAATTTAAAACCATAGTTTAGTTGTTTTATATTCAGTGGTGTTACTGCGACCAATTCATCACAAAGAAAGTATGGAGAACTTGCCCTTTATTTATTTTACCTTCCATCTTCTCCTTTCTATTAAAAACTATTTCCTTAATTGCCCAAATTCAAAAGAATAACATTTAACTCCTCTCCAATTTTTTAAATTCCCTATTGCTTTATTATCAATCAGTGTTTTTTTTTTTTAATAAACAAGATATTGGTACTTAATTAAATATGAAAGTGTCACGTTCTTCTTTTAAAAAAAATAAAAATAAATAAATAATAATGCTTTTTAATAAAATCATCCATGTCAAATGTTAGTTTGTAAATGCAAGCTTAAAGAGAGATAGAAAAACACCGACGTATCTTAAATTCACCTTTTTTTATTTTTGCCTTATGATAAATTTAAATTATTATTTAAATTTAATTTATTAACCTAAAAACTTTAAAACATAAATTAGAATACTTATAATATGATATACGAAAGTTGCTAATCAAGTAAATCACCATAAGATAATAAAAAATTTAAAAAAAATAATTTATCACTGCACTTAATCATAAAGTATATTATCAATTATAAAGTACATAATCAATTATCAAGTTTATTGCTCAAATTATTTATTTAAAATGCAGTAGTGAGCAATTAATATTTTCACAGATTTATTAAATTTTAAGTCACTTAATTAAATTTATTTTGTATCGAAGCTCACAGTATTTAAATTAACAAGTGTATTTGCTAGCAAACTAAGTTCATTATTCTACTTATAAATTAATACTTGTTTTATTATGTTCCGATTATGATTATTATTAATGTTTATTATCAGTCTTCTTCACAGCTTCTACGTTGTTTTTTTTTTAAATCGGCTGGTTGGTATCTTTTAGATTTAACAATAACTAACAATACTCCTCGCTTGTCTAAGTAAAACTTTGCCTAGTGTAGGGAAGGTTCCCTTAGTTTTGAAACAGCAAAAATGTACTATGGCTGATATCAGCAATATGCTGCTGAAATAGTGTTACGATCTGGCAAGGAGTATCAGAGAAAACACTTCCTCTCACCTTGGAATTATGCTGGAGATAAGTGATCAAGGTTCATAACACAAGTTGTCTATGGTAAGGCAACCTCTCTTTATATATTAAAATTAAATTATTACATTTCAAAATACTAGGACAATAATGAACGCCCATTATAAAGAAAGACTGGTAATCAGTCAAACACTTTTCAAAATGATAATAAAACGTCAAGAATAAAAAGAAAAATATATCTCCGATTTATTTATTTAAATGATACCCTGTTTATAACCTATCATTTATATAAACTTTCATATAAATCAAATCAGAGGTGAAATTTTCTCCTCTTCATTGAAAAGCATTGAATCATGGATAATTTGTTGGGCATTTTATCCAGTGTATCCAATAGTTTAGCCAACCATTACAGCTGCCCCTCTCATGACAGTTGCCAAGGTGCGCTCCTATTGGCGAAATATAGCACTACAAAGTGAAAACTTAACTTGCTTGTAATATATTTAAGAGCGCCGCTTTTTTCAAATCGTTTGTTGCGTGACGGAAATTTCTTCAGTCCAGTCCAAAAACATATCCTTGTTAAAAAAAAACTTTAAAAAATTAAATCAAAACATGATGGAAGCAGTGTGAAGAAGAATGTTACTTATTGTGTACAACTGATATCCACAACTGTTAACCCATGAACCAAGTTTTGTAGTTATTCTTTGACTGGCCTCATGACAGCCAGCTTAAACAAGTTGACATTTGCCTTAAAAATACGTTCATTATGGTTTTGTTTATTTTATATGTTTAAGTTCCTCTACCTATAAGTTTATATCAAATAGAAAAAAAAAAAAAATCATTAATACAGTTAGTCTAATTGTTTTAAGAAGAAAAAAACTTAATTTTATATGGATAGATAACAAATATCATGGCCAAATACTTGAATTATAATATTTTTATCCGGACTAAAATGAGGGATTTAGTTTAACAACTAGAGCTTTTACGTTAGCTCTTCAAATTACTTTTAGTGTCAAGCTGATGTTATAAAATAATTAAAATGTTAATTAAGATTAAAATCATAAAAGACCTTTGTTAATAATTAAAGCGAGCTTCTTACATTCAACAAACTATGCATCCTGTCTGTCTGTCTGTCTATCTGTCTGTGTGTCTGGAACATACTACGATAACTTGAGTAAAAGTAATACACATATTCATTATTGCAATGCTCAAAACGAGTTCGTAAGACAACGTTGTCTGCCCAAGCGTTCGCGCGCAACGCTCGCGTAAACGTGCGCTCCAAATTAAAATTGGAATTTTTGGACGGGAAAAAATTCTAACATTATCTATTCGACGAGACAAACATTTATTACAAATAACATTTTGTAGTAAAACTAACAGCGACACCACTATAAATTAATAAAGATAGTTAAAACTATTGCAGCGGGCCTAAACATTTAAAGTAGAGAACTTACTTTTTACCGATAACTTACGTTCTAACGTAACGATTTTAATAAAACTTTATATACATCGTCTAAAGTACAATTGCCGCAGGCATGTAAAATTTTAACTTGATACAAGCAGAACTTTTGTGTAGTGAAGGCATACATTTTATAATAATTGAAAAGGAGATGTGTGGTTAGAGGAATAGTAAGAATGTAGGGTGGTTCCCTTACTACTAGCCTCTGCACTACTATCATACTCTTTATCTATCAACTCATTATTCATGATTATCTATTTTTTTAATATTCAATACATATTTATTACTATACACTCGCTTCAATGATAGAGCCTCGCGATGCCTGGTTTATTTGTTATGAAAGATGTAATAAGTGTTGTGCTAGCAAGCAAGAGAAATATATTCTTGAAGAGTAAGTATTTTTAGAGAAATTATTCAAGAAAAGTTGGATATTACACTCGTCTTATGTTGGTATCAATTTAGCCTTAGATAGATTGAATTTATTGGGCAGTTAGTTGTATTAAACGAAAACTTATCGATGAAACGCTTTAATTTAATGAGAAGCCAAAATGATATATTTTAAAGCAGAAATAGGAATGTGATAGATAAAAATGCTTTACGTCACTCAAAACCTTACCTCTGTTGAAAGATTTTGATTAACTAATGTTTAACTGCTTAAAAATAAATTTCATCTGAATATCCGAAGGAATATATTTCTTTCCTCTGATAAAAGTGATTTCTAATATATACCCTATTTTTAAATTTCATTTTGCAATTCTATGATTTCATTTAAGATGAGAAATGTTTCAGGAGGTATTCGATAATTAGTCACTTATCGTGTTAAAGCTAGATACCAAAGCTTTTAAGCTATGCTACCTGTTGATTCACTATAAAGTTATAGACGCAAGCCATTAACCAACCACAATCATTAGCTTGACTTAAGTACAAACATGACTTGATTGGATTAAGATATAGTCATTAATTTTCGTCCACTTAATATTTTAGCGATGCAATGTTATAAGGATTTGTATCATAGCTATGACGGATTTGCTTTCGTTTCTTGTTGGCATAATACTACTGTAAGGGCCAAAGAATGTTGTAAATAATTCATTTTCATCATTCTACGTCATTTTAGCTCCAGGCTGCAATGTGCACGGATCTACAACTTATAATTTCAAATGTCAGATTAGCATGTCTCTAATTGCCTGGGTGATGCATGTTAGGTCTGAATTGATTATACTGCGATAGTTTCTCCGGAGTCTTGCATTTTCGTACCCGGATCGAGGACTCCCTCTGATTTTTTATGAATATTTTTTTATATTCTCCCATTTTTTTATTTTTCTTTTTATAATTCCACTGCTGTGTTTTAAAGTTGTCGTTATAAGTAATTTTATATCTTTATTTTTACATATTTAGATAAATTGATACCCGTCTAAATTTAAATTAAAGTGCTGTGAAATGTGTTCGTATAATAATTACCCTTCCCTTTCCACTTCTTGTAAAATAAAATGTATAATTATTTTTAGTTGTATTACTTTATTTTATTACTAAAGGCGAAGAGAGGAATTCTGCTAGAAATTACTATTTCATAATAGTTTTTTACAGGAATTAGCACACTTTATGTTACACTTCACGACAGGAAGAAAAGGAAAGGATTACGTCTTCATTGAAAAAAACAAAACAAACCAATAAAAAACTGCACACATAGCAACATAATTTTTTTCTCATGTGACACATTGGCATAACAATTAACTATCAGATTCTCACTCACACTTATGTAATCGCTCCCTCTTCTACCAGTTGGTGAAGATGGTTGTTAAATATGTTGTTAAGCATCGTAAGTAGGGTATAAAAGACAAATCGAGACCAGGGTTCATGAGTAACCTTTGGTCACTGGTAGTATGACCCCCTCGCCCACTCTGTCGTCCGCTAAACCCGCAACACCGGACCCCCTCAGGTCATTGACCTTGACCCCTATTCCACGTATTATTTTTAATTATTTGATTGAATAATAATCCAAACAATTTATGTACTTCTAGTATGGTGGATTCCTGTTCATCGTTGTTTTAATTTAAGGTTAATATTATTAATAATTTGATTTCTGGTTCTGTTCATTATACTATATCGAGACAAAATCGCCATTTTATTCTTTTTTATATTTATTTATTTAATTTTTTATTTATTTATTTTAAATAAAACTAGGAAACATCACAAACAACAACATTCCTAATATGTAATATAAAAAAGACTTAACTAACATAACATAGACATTCAACCTGTAATATATATAACATAAATTAACTTTCAGTAATAACAAATCTCTAAATATAACATTCATTGGTATGATATTACTGTAAGATCCTAGCAACCAGTTGTGAAGAAAGATACTGACACTATTTTTCTTCGTCTTAGCGTCATGATAGAAGAACATCGTAATTTAGTAGCTTATTCCGAAGATGAAGTGCTTCAACGTTTAGATGAAATCATTAAAGCATTAATTGATAACAATACTAACAAAAATACTATTGCAAAATTAAAAGATATCACTGTTAAACAATGTAAATTAATTGCTAAGAAAAATTGTTTGTGTCCCCATAGCAATCACAACTTATTCCCCGCCCATTTAATGAACAGTATCAAACATACCAAAAATGTATTTAACACTGAATTTATTAACAAGCATAATCCCAAATTATTCAATAATATTCTTAATAGACATTTAAAATCCGAAATCAAATTATTGCACTGGAAAGAGAAACAAAATAATAACATATGTAATAAACTTTGGATTAAATTAAATTCACTAGGCTACTCCAAGGTTAATGCAAAAATAAACATTATGATAAATATAAAAAAGAAAAGTTAACAACAATAACAAGCATTCACTTTATGACCCCAATTTGAATGAATATTTAGTATTGCATTAGAAAGAATTGCATTATGAACTTGACCAATATTATGTTAAACATAATATATGCATTCCAATAGTATGTTAAACTTACTTATTCTAGGCCCTAATTTTAGTATCACGTCCCGTCATAACCATAAATATATTAACGACTTTATAGTAGATGTCGAATTATTACTCCTTAATCTTAACACCTCAGTTAACCATGTCAGCGCTCTTAGGAGTCACATTATCAATAAGATTATTGAATTTCAAAACAAACAAAACAAGAAATTCATTAATGGAAGTCTAGAAAAACAAATAATGCTAGATATTTCTTTTACTAAACTGTTTTTAATGGAAAACCCCCAAATTAGAATTACAAAATCAGACAAAACTAATACTACAATATTAAATCCTACAACGAAAAAATGAATGACCTATTGGATGATAAAGTATCATAATATAGACTCCTTAGAAGTGTCTCTCCCATCTGAGAGAATCAAAAAAGAATACAAGATTTTGATTAACAAAATATAACAAGTACATTGATAAACATAAACGTGCCGCCTTAAACAACAACAATACGTACTGCCCCAAAATATATGGTTTTCCTGTCTCACAAAGACATTATTCCACTTAGACCCATTATCAGTCAGATCAATTCTCCACTAGAAAAATTAGCGAAATTCATTAATCCCTCCTTAGATTTTCTCAATGGAAATAACCAGTATGATGTAATCAATTCCCACCAACTTAAAGATAAACTAAAAAAAGTAAAGATCAATAAAGATAAATCTATGATATCAATTGATGTAAGCTCTTTGTTTACCCATGTACCACTGGAAATGGGTTACTTGATTATCAGATCCAAATGACGGAGAGCGCATGCTCTTTCAGGTGAGATATCAAGTAATGGAATTTTTCAGATTCACTTAACGATTTATTTTCATGAACCATGGAATTAGAAAGAGAATAAAAGCTAGACTATTCGGAAATATTACCGGAGAAAGTGGGTATATCTATTCTAGGAATATGCTGAGGCCTTTAGACATCCTCTGTAGGGGTCTCTGGTGGAGCAGGGGTGCTCCGAATGAGGGTTAGATATTTATCCGCAGCCTCATAGGTCATGTCATCAAAAGCCTTTTGAACTTGGTTGACATCAATGGCTTTTGTAGAATCGGTAAGTTCATTATTGAGCTCCATGATCTCATCCTGAACTACATCGAAGGCATTTTCTATTTCAGAAATGCGCTCGTATCGGGGTCTAAATTGTGAAATGTTTTCGGCAGTGGCTGTTTTTGAATAATCATAAGTTGTTTGGAGTTTAGCAAATATTTTGCTACGTTTAGCTATTTTTAGGTTGAGAATTTTAATGATTTCCGTATCAGAGCTAAGGTTACTGTCCATAATGAAAAAAAATAAGGGATTACGGACGGATGCCCACAAAATATATAAAAAGAGGAAAAATATAAATGAAAATATTTGTATCTTGTGGGGTCTCTAAATAACACTCTTGACGAGACCAACAAGAATATATAAAAATTATATTAAGCTAAAATCGAGTGAAACGATATGACCAGTTGAAAAGAAACGTTTTAATACGACAATGAATTGAATGCTATTTATTTTAAAAGTCTAAGAGAAATTAAAAAAAATAAACAGATGAGTATTCGTATAAGAAATCAAAACAATATCAAAAGATAAGGTGCCTGTCAGACCGGCAGTAGTAAGTAAATAAACAAGTAAGTAGTAGTAAGTAAATAGAGGGAGAAAAGGGAAAAAACGAATGAACTGAAAAAAAAAAAAATCTACAGAGAGGGAAATTTCATATAAATAGGAAGAAAAAATACAACACTGTCCCACACAGAGGGAAATTTTACCTTTTTGTTTGAAAACGCTCAAACAAAGCCATGTGTTTAAAATAATCCTAGTTACGACCATAAACGAAGTTTTCTGAAGTTTAAGTAGACTATATTTGAATTAATATCCGGTCCAAAAATGACCAAGAAATATGAGTGCGCCACTTCGGGTGGCTCAAGGGAATTGGAACAAAATATAAATGAATGAATAATAATAAATATAAATGAGAACACACTCACCGGTGACGGTTTTGCAGCGTGTTTGAAGTGGACGGGCTCCTCGACGCTTTCTCTCTTCAAGCCGGGTTTCCACGAACGATACGGTACGATATAAATAATAAGATAAATAAATGATAAATATAACTTTAAAGGAAATGATAATATACGACTTCGGTTTCGGTCAATGTAGATGGCGGTTAGAGACGCCACGAGAAGTTAGAAAACAATTAAAACAGTCTGCACTCGATCTAAGATCCGGAGGCAACTAACGGCAACACGTGACTCACCTCGGCAACTGGCCCAAAGATAGCAGGGGACCAATGAAAAATACGGACATCGGTCTCGGAGAACACATCCGTTTTTGATTATTTTGTTTCCGAAGATAAAATAATTAATATAAATAATTAAAATAAAATTAGATTCGATATAAATTTATTATCTGGAGGTAAGAGACCTGGCTACAGGACGAGAAAGCCAATATTTTTGGTAGTGGCGAGAAGCGTGACCTTGGAATGGTAGCCGAAGCTACGCAACACCCCTTTTTTTTACCTATAAGAAAAACACATATTAAGGTGACCCCTTATAATTTGTGTACTCTTGCATAGTATTCATCCATCTTGTACAAATCAACTATACTTTGTACTAATCTCCATCTTGTACTAATCTACTAATCTTGTACTCTATATGCTCTTATCATTATCATAATTGTCAACATTTTTTATATTTATCTTTTCCATAATATTTGTACTTTTTACTGATAAACTAGTACATTATGGATTACCCCGGTTAGCTTTTACATTAGATACATTTCATAAAATATTATAATAATAAAAAAGGTCTAAATAATAAGAAAGAATATAGTTTAAGTATAAAGGGAGATGTAGCAGAATATTTAGAGAAAACAAAGACAGTGAAGCAGAGCGCAAGTTGATAATAATTCTCTACACTATACTATTCTAAAAATAAAGGAAATGCTTGTAAACGCAATGTAGTATTATTTTTGTTGATGAAAAAGAATAAAATAGCCATTTTGTCTCGATATAGTAGAATGAAACGAACCAGAAATCAAATGATTAATAATATTAACCTTAAATTAAACAATGATGTGCAGGAATCCATCATACTAGAAGTACATAAATTGTTTGGATTATTAGTCAATCAAATAATTAAGAATAATACGTGGAGTAGGGGTCAAGGCCAATGACCGAAAGGGGTCAGGTGTTGCGGGTTTAACGGACAGAGGGGGCGAGGAGGTCATACTACCCGTGACTAAAGGTTACTCATGAGCCCTGGTCTCGATCTGTCTTTTATACCCTACTTTCGTTGTTTTCAGCCAACATTTGTTGCTTGAGTTCATAGCACACCACGCTTTTAGAGGGTACCAATGATAAATATTGTAATTTACGAGACTTTTGGAGGAAAATGTTTTAAAATTGTATTATTTTTTTCACTGTTTTTTTAGGATGGATAATCCTGGAAGTTGTTCGCTTTAAACCCACATAATAATCTTACTTAAACTACCTTCTACTTGTTTATTTAATGAGTTGTTACCCTATCTCGGTCCCTTTATATTTTTATAATATAATATTGTTTTAGGAATATAATACAGATTTAAAATTTACTTTACAAATGAAATATGTTTGTTAATTACTTACAATAAGTGTTTGGTTATTCTAGGCCTGACGGTGTAGGAACAGTGACATACGAAGAAAAAGAAAAATTCCAAGAGATAAAAGAACGATTAAAAGTTCTTTTAGAAAACCAGATCACTAATTTTCGGTACCAGGTTTCAATTAAAACACATTTTAATGCTTTATTAATAATACATTTATATTATTATGTAATATTATTTTATAAAACTTATATTAGTGATTTTTTTTTTTGCCATAACTAATTATTTGATGCATGTTATTCTATATTTTAGAAACGACTGCACTGGCATTAATTTGCACCTATTCCAGAAACTAAATTATATTATAACTTGCATAGGTAACACTGCACTCCTTTATGTTCTTAGAGTTGAAAATAGAGATTTTTTTTAATGCCTTTCAATCCACTTCCGTGAAGACGCTGAAGTCTAAATAACAAAATCAATATCAATACAAATTTGATATCGCTAGTATACCTACAAAACCTCGTAAGTAATTTTAGGGATTATTTTTTTTCCATATTTCGATAGATTTAGGTCAACTGCGTCTCCGTGTGAAATATTGTAAGTTTTTGTCGAGTTTGTGAAACGGCGATAGAAAAAGCTAGTAAGTCGAGAAGGTAGAAAATCCTCGTATGTCCGAAGAAGAAGCTCGCCGCGCCACTTGCAAGCCACAGCAGAGTTCTGGTTTTAAAATAAGTTAAATGAAAAAGTTAAAAGACTTATATTGACAAATTTTTATTTAAAATTATTATATTCTTAATTTATTTTAAGTTACACTTGCTTTTTTTTTAATTATAAAAACTATTTATCACTAGTTTTAACGAGATTTCACAGTTCAGGAGACTCACATGGTTTTATACAATGCATTGTTTGAAGGAAATTTAACTTGCGTGGTATTGTACCATATGTATAAACTTACGAGGTTTTATATCTACTTATAAATAACCTTAAGTGTTTATATCTGGACATACAAGGTTTTAATTACTAGACCACACGTAGTAAAATAAAGATACAAGTAACTCTTTAACTATACTGTAGGAAAGTTACTCAAATAGTAGATTATTTGTATCTCCAAACCAAACCAAAAAAATGTAATTTTTTAGTTACATTCAAGGTCTGAAGATGCCCAGGTATGAGTGAAATATAGCAAATATTTTTATTAAATAGAAAAAACATTTTTACTTTCTACCTTTTTCATCCCTGAAGACCCGAAGTAAAAGAAATTCTAATTAAACATACGTGGTTTTTGTACATCTTACTGACTTTTTTATTTTTTTTTTTTTTACCATTACAAACTACATATTATTATTTAATTGACGATGCCGATTAAAAAAAGTCTTAACGTTTTATCAAAGGATAATCGCCCTGAGGGGGAAAAACCTGTCATCATTGATTTCTTCTTGCTACTTAGATTGTATTATAATTTTGGAAACAGTTTTTACTTTCTCATATAAAGAGAAATTATTGTGATGGCACGAAAATTCCATTTTGAGATTTTGACGGATTTACACATTTTGAGGTCCCCTGAGTCCAAAAAAGTGTTTTTTTAAAAAATGTCTGTCTGTCGTCTGTGCAGACGCCTGGAGCCTAAACTACTGGCCCGATTTTGACGAAATTTTGCATACATGTTCAGAAAAATCATACCCTGAGTAGAAATTGAGAAATTAATTTTAGCTCTTAATTTAAGGGCGCTACCCCCCAAAAACTCTGAAAAAAACGTGAAAAAAATGTATTTCTCGAAAACGGTTCCGACGATTTTGATTAAAAAAAATTCTAAAATGTAGTCCATTTAAATAAGAATCTAACGATATAAGCCGTTTTCCCAGGAAAAATCTAGTTCCAGAGAAATTACCTTAAAACGTGGACAGAGAAGGCCCGGGTTCGATTCCCCGCGCAGGGGAAGTTATTTTTATGATAAATATTCATGAAATGTTCAAAAATAATTAAATGTACATACAAAACTAATAAATGGGAAACATTGGGCTAGTATTTATGAACTTTTATATGAGAAAGTTTGTCTGAGTTGTCTCGGACCGATTATTTTTTTAATTTTACATAATCACTTAAAGTACAAAACATACATTGATTGGTAACATATTATATAGGTTTATAGCTTTAAATTATAAATTTTCTATCGAACAATGATTATTTTGTGTTTTACAATTCTTCAATTATTAATTGAATATTACTGGCATTGTTATCACATTCTCAGCATTTTTCAATTTCATTATTACTTTTTTCTTACATTTATTGATTATTATTATACCTTTAAAGAATGTAAAAGTTCTTAGTAATTCCCTATAAAACATTAGGTAGATATCTATTAAAATTATATTTTTGTTTTGTTTTTAACTTTCATAATATTATTCACTTGCTGTTTGTTCTTAAAATGGTATTAAACAATCAAACTACGAATTCTGTTCCTTTGTTCCACTTTTAAATATGTTCATTATTATTATTAAATTTTATTTATTTATATTTTTCCTACTTTTTATATATTTTTTTTAGAAAGTACTTTAAACAAAATAATTAATTATAAATATATGTATTTTTCTTTGTAAGACCTAGTAACACGACAAATGTTCTTGACTAAATCCACGCAAGTACAAAATCAGTCCACAAAATTGAAATTTAATTATCAAACATCATATATATGGGTAACGTGTAATAGAAGTAAAAGATTGAACAATTATTCAGTTTGTTTTGCTCTCCTGTAAAATTTTGGATTTGGTACATACGAGGTTTTGCAGGTATACTAGCGATATGCATGTTCAGGAAACGAAGCAAAATCGATAAATCAATGTCAACTGTAAATTTTAAGGTGTTATCTCTCCTAACTATGTAAGGAAATTGATGGATTCTATCTTTATTTTTTTTTTCTTTATATATATTGTATGTTTTATGTTTAAAATTTCTATTTCAATAGCCCCTGTTAAGTAGATCTTGGTTTAGATTTGGAACCGCCTTGGCCCCCTAGCGGCAGGTTGTGTAAACTTTCTCAAAGGTAAGGCCGGATCCCCCATGTATATCTTCAGTCGTAGCCCGCCAAGACGCCTAGGAGGATCGGCCGCCTTTTTCACTAGCTTAACCACCTCACCGCTTTTAGTATATTTCCTTTATAAAGTTTTTTTTTTTTAAATCTCAAAGAATTTAAATTCATCTACATCCTGGCCGGGATCTTCGTCGACGCTATGACCAGTTAATCGCCAGCCAAGAAAGAAGTATTTCCCGAGAGAGACGTCAAGCAGGCTACATTCACTTTACTGGGTATGCATCATTTTTCTAAACTATTGACTCACTTTTACAGGGCTATTTATCTAAATTATTATACTATCTCACAAACACAGTCCATCTGACCCCCTTTTTTGTATTTGACCGGCTGCTTTCGAATTCGCTGTTAGGTGATAGTGGCATCACCCCAGCATTCACCCATTTCTGTTCCTTTGGACCGCGATAAATTATCGTTTAATAACATTTCTTTTGGTTTTCTGCTATTTCATAGGTTGTCAGCAGTTTTATTTGGGGGACAGCCTTGGACATAGTAAAAGACTTTTTCTTGTCTGATGCTAATTTTGTGCAAGTCTAGGAGGAACTTAAAGAAAGATTTGACTCATTAAGAATACTTGCTTTTAGTTTCTATGAAGCTCTTAATAAAACTCCCGGTATATCATCCAAACCTTCCGTAGAATACCTTCAACATTTTATAACACGCATATGAAATAACGTTTTTGGTTTTGAAAACATGAAGCTCCCCAATTTAACTGATTTTTTTTTATTTTTTAGTACCGCCATTAAACAATTTGACCCTATCACACGTAGAGCCTTTGAGAACAAACAAGAGACGGATACCATACTCTTGATCAACTCATTCAATTTACAAAACACCAATACCGGTTACTGGAGTTAACCACCACTACTGGAACCTCCACACTTAATTCGCCTAGTCGAGATGAAAGTAGTTCCCGCAAATCTTCAACCAAGCCCAGTTTCAACCGCAAAGTTGTTTTATCCACTCAGGGAGACCCTTCGTCGAAAACCAACCCAGTAAATTCCAACCCGCCTTCAGATGATTGTGCTAAACAAACTCAGTTAAACGCCTCCGTTGTTCACTCTATGAAAACCCACATCAATTATATAATTGTCCTAAGTTTCTGTTAATGAGTGTCATCGAGCGTCGTGAGTTCGTTTAGCAACACCACCTTTGTTTGAATTGTATGGGCAGACACTCAGTTCGAACGTGTAAATCTCAATTATCTTGCCATTTCTCCAGGCGAAATCCCAAACTGTTACATTACTTAGATACATCTAAAAATTCTATTCCGACTAACTCCACTACTCAAGCTTTAACCAATCAGGAAGCCTCTGTCTCCGTAAAACCCTTTAATTCTGGAAATAATATTACCACCACAATTTTAGCTACCTGTCCCGCCAATTCTACCCGCCACAATGTTGTTTTGTAAGGTATCACCAGGGCTTTTATTAAAACCCAATCAAATTCTTACATTAACGTTAGAATTTTAATAGATTGAGCTTCCACTGCCAGTTTTATGACCAGTCGCTTAGTCGCAAAACTAAGGTTACCTATTAACGCTCGTACTCAACAATTCTCCGGGATATCTAACAACCCTGTCGGTTCAAGCACTTTCTCGGTTGAGCGTATCCTTCGACCACTGCATTTGAATCATCCGCAAGTTAAGGCACACGCTCTTGTTATTGATAGTATTTTACCTAAAGTTCCACTTGTTGATTTACCTATATCCGGTTCGTGTTGATTACCTATTAAGCGGTTCGTTAGTGGTCTTCGATTAGCTGACCCTGAGTTCTACAAAGCTCAAAACATTGATATATAAATAGGATGTGACATGTTACCTCAAATTTTATCTTCTAACGCTGATCCACCACATTGCAGTGAGATAGGTGTGATCTCTACTGTATTCGGGCATGTTATTATAGGAACACACCCAGTTGAACTCAGTAATATCGCTCCTTCATCATCCAATATCACTCAATTAGTAACTTATCCGACTAACAATGTATCTTTAAATCCTGATAATATTTTACAAAAATTAGTTCAACAATTCTGGGAAGTTGAGAGTGTGTCATCCGCTCCTGCAGTAGATCCTTTGGAAGAATATTGTGAAAAACATTTTTTATCTTCTCACCGTCGTACTCCTGAAGGCCGGTACGTTGTTGAACTGCCTTTTAGATGCGATCCTGACTCATTGAAATTCCCATAATCAAGGGATGTCGCACTTCAAAGGTTTTATTCCCTCGAATCTAGGTTCTGCAAAAATTAGGCTCTAAAAAATATTGTCTGGAATTCATGAAGGAGTTCATTCAGTTAGGTCATAAGCAATCATCATCCCTTATTTTTGTGTTCACAATTATAATTCTTTGACCACCCCTCATAGAGTTGTAGTTGATGCTTCCACCAAAACCTCCGATATGTCGTTAAATGATGTGTTGTTACCTGGTGCTAAGCTGCAAAATGATGTGCCTGATGTTTTATCAATTTTTCGTTCCGAAGATTAGTTTTTTGTTGCGACATTTCCAAACCGTACCGACAAACACTTTTACATAATGATCACACTTTATTTACACATATCATTTTTAGAGAACATTCTGAAGATCCTTTGGTGAGTACGAATTAAAAACTGTAACCTATGGGTTATCACCTTCATCCTACTTAGCTCACCGAGTTTTAAGGCAACTTGCTAAAGACGAGGGAACCCAGTATCCGCTTGCCTGTTTCGTTATATTACACTCTTCTGTTGTGGACGATTATCTCGTAGGAGGCGACACCCTAGAGGAATTATTAGAAATTAAGCATCAGTTATCAAGTCTTTTAGCCGCTGGATTTCCGTTGAATAAGTGGTTAAGCAATTCCCCAGAGTCTTTAGCCTCTAACTTCAGATACTTTGGGCTCTTTAATAATTCGTAACTCAGAAGATCATAATATTACAGAATTGGGTTTAGGTTAGGACCCCAACTCTGGTGAATTTTTCTTTTCTCTTGATTCCCCGCCAACAGATTGTAACTACACTAAACGTAAACTACTCAGCGCGATAGCTAGAATATATATGATCAACTAGGTTTCACCGCTCCTACCATATTTTTATTTAAATGTACCTTAAAGGAGATTTGATTGTCTAATGTTGAGTGGGACCAGGAAATTCCTTCTGGTACTCATACCGCATGGCATTAATGTATTGCAGATTTACCCGCTTTAAAAAACTTAAGGATTCCTCGATGTTTAGGATTCTGCGATGGTTCACTAAAAGGATCGGCCACCGTATTGTATCTCCGAGTGCAATACTTTGATCTAACAGTAAAAACTTTTCTTCTTCGCTCCAAAACTAAAGTCGCGCCCTCCAAAGCGCTAACTATTCCCCACCTTGTGTTTACCGGTGCCTTGCTTTTATCTAACCTTATAAAATCTGTTCAACCTTTTATGGAAAACTTACCAATTTCTAATTACAAAACCATGTTATTTTCCGACTCCACCATACTGTTATCCTGGATTAAAAAAAACACATATTTTAAAATTATTTGTTTCAAACCTCATTACCGCAATTTTAGAACATACAGAAATAAACCAATAGCACCACATTTCATCTGAGAATAATATTAGTTACTCCGCTTCGAGAGGCCTTACTCCTAAATAATTTGTATCTCTTTCTTCTTGGCTTGAAGGACCGTCCTGGGCCTTAAATCCACCTTGTGATTGGCCTATAAATGAGTTTGGTTTAATGTCTGCCGATGAATTACCTGAGATGAAGGTAGACACTCAAACAGTTCTTAACACCTCTGTTGCAGAACCTACTCAACCTACTCTTTTTTGGATAAATACATTTTCTAATTTATCTACCCTTCAACGTGTAACCGCTTACATCTTAAGATTTGCTCATAATTGTCGTCATTCAAACCACCATCAAATAGGTCCACTTTCTATTAATGAATTGGGAGCCAGGGTGGCCAAGGTGCTAAAGGCGCCGCACAGCTATCACTGAGTCGAGGCAACTCGAGGTCGTGGGTTCGATCCCGGGCCATTATACTCTGAATTGCATCTATGAATCGTGGACGGAGCAGGGCGAGGGACAATGTACAAATGTATGATGTGTGAAGTAGCTGGAACTCTCCACCACGGGGCAAGCAAAATGGGTCTACTGTAAGGCCTGATTGCGAGGTTCGAACAAGTGGTTCGTCCTACCCGTCTAGTAGGAAGTACTAGGTAACTACTACTACTACTTCTATTACTGAATTAGATCAATCCTTAAAATTTTGCATTATCAGTGACCAGAAAGCTAACTTTCAAGCAGAAATGTCCTGTATCTTATCTAATAAACCTTGCTCGTCTCACATCCAGAGCCTATCACCATTTCTCGACAATGTAGGTCTAAGAAGAGTAGGAGGTCGTTTAAAAAATAGTAATCTACCCTTTGAAACTAGGCATCCTATTTTATTATTTAACAAAAGTTTCTTTACAAATTTAATTATTACCTACTACCACGTTGTGTATTATCATGTTGGCCCAAAAACCTTTGGATCATCCAAAAAGTATTGGATCATCAATTGCCGCAGCATTATTCGCCAAGCTCTCCGCGTGTATCACCTGTGCTAAATTAAGAAGTACACCCACATCACCTCCTATGAAGAATCTTCCACCAATTGTAGAGTTGACTTAGCCGGACCGTACACTCTGAAAGAAAGCATCCGCTGACAAGGCCTATTTTGCTTTATTTATGTGTTTTTCGGTCAAAGCCGCTCATATTGAAGTCCTAACAAGTTTAAGTTCTGAATGTTTCATTGCAGCTGTCCATAGCTTTACAGCTAGTCGCGGTCTTTCTGCCACTTTCTATTGTGATCAGGCGACCAACTGTAAAGGTGCTGCTCGCCATTTAAATGAAATTTATAATTTTTTACGAACCTCAAATTCAAATCCTATTCTTGAAACCTATTTTAACTAAATTTTCTTTTGGCGCCCCTAGAGCCTCTTTTATGACAGGTTTAATGGGATCCAACATAAAAAATGTAAAATACCATCTGATCCGTGTAATTGGTAACCAAACACCACTAACTTTTGAGGAACATACAGAAGCTATTTTGAATTCCCGCCCGTTATCAGCAATGTCTAGTTCTCCTGACGAGTTAACGTGTTTAATTCCAGGTCACTTTTTAATCGGCAACATGATGAAAGCTCTTCCTGAAGAATTTTTGGAAGACGTCCCTTTATTGCAGAAATTTTTTGCACTGAGGTATCAGCATCCCGCCCTTTTTTAAGAATTAGTTTTTCTTTTTTTGATGCTCCAATCATTTCTGCTCCAGGCTAAGAAATAGAACAGGATATTTCTTTTTAATTCTTCTTGATCTGTTGAAGTCCGGTGGAACTTCAAAGGGGCCACCATGATGAATTCTATCTTTATTTTTTATCTTTATATATATTTTATGTTCTATGTTTAAAATTTCTATTTCTATAGCCCCTGTTAAGTAGATCTTGGTTTAGATTTGGAGCCACCTCGGCCCCCTAGCGGCAGGTTGTGTAAACTCTCCCAAAAGTAAGGCCCGATCCACCTCTATATCTTCAGTCGTAGCCCACCAAGATGCCTAGGAGAATCGGCCGCCGTTTTCACTAGCTTAACCGCCTCACCGCTTTTAGTGTATTTCCTTTATAAAGTTGTTTTTAATCTCCAAGAATTTAAATTCATCTACATCCCGGCCGCTATGACCATTTAATCGCCAGCCAAGAAAGAATTATTCCCCGAGAGAGACGTCAAGCAGGCTACACTCACTTTACTGGGTATGTATAATTTTTCTAAACTATAGACTCACTTTTACAGGGCTATTTATCTAAATTATTATACTATTTCAAAAATACAGTCCATCTGACCCCCCTTTATTTTGTATTTAAACGGCTGCTTTTGAATTCGCTGTAAGGTGATACATGCATCACCCGAGCATTCACCCAGAAATAAATAAGAACAACCTTAAACACAGTTCCGACCATTTTTTCTGGCGTCGATAAAATACAAATATAATCATATAAGTATCAATTCTGAGAATAAATTTAGTTTCAACGAAAATAGAGGATATCAGTTAGGGTTCGAGCCGTCAGAAAACATTACTTTATGTATATTATTGATAGAATGTTCTATAATAATTAAATTTACCATAGTCATGGGGATATCTAGATTAAATGATTTCTGTTATCATGGAGTTATCAAGGTTAAATGATAACCATGCTTATCATGATTAATCTCCCGTAACAATTAATAAAAGGAAATTACTGAACAATGTAGTTTTGGCAAGTTTAGTAGATTAATAATTACACACATATTTTTATTTTAAATAATTTTATTAAACGATGTTAAGAGTATACGAGTATACAGAAAGAAAGTATTACAATATCAAAAATACATTTTCACGGATTTAACCATTTTAAGGCCATTACCAACCAAAAATTATACTCGAGAAAGTGATAATATGCCTGTATAGGAAGATTTAGGTTGGTTTAGTGTTGGAAAGATTTTTTTTTTTTTTTAATATCCCCTTCTAATATCGAAATACCTCGTTCCCCATTTTGATATTTGGAGACCCGTTTCTTAAAATGGGTCTCCACTCCATTGGACTAAGGCTAAAAGCTGGAAATGTGCATACTGCAGGTTTTGAATGGATATAATCTTCTTACTGTGTCCTTTTGGGGCGCCAAAGATTGGGCTTTTTGGAATCATCAACGTCTTGCCTTTTCCTTAGCGAATACAAGCAGCTGCTGAAGCATCTTCTCTGGTTCACCCATAGCCCGTGTCATCACCACCTCCTTAAATGTTATTTGTTTGTAAAGGAAGTGAAACGTCGGAATAAACACCCTTCATGACGTTTTTACTAAAAAAGAAAATTAATAAATAAACTTTTTCGTAATTTTTATGACAATATAGATGTTTTTTACTAACGCCGTAATAGTTTCCACCTTTTGGAATCCTTTACACTTACTAAGAGGTACAGAAAGTTACGATAAAATTTAACAACCATACATTGAAAGTTTAAACCTATCCCAGAGACTTATTAAATACGATATTTCATGAAAACTTCATGAAAAAGTTATTAAGTTACTCATATACCTAAAATTATTAATGAAATTAGTGTTTGTACAGGTCCAAAGAGACCATTAGTTGGCACCAGGGGGCGGGGGGGGGGGGACTTACCCTGACCTGGTACATAACAATAAATAAATATATAATAATAAATGGCCTAGTAATGAGATATATAAATTATCTGAGTGTGGTGAGGTAGATTATAGGGGCTGAGTAGATTCAGGCTTCAGATGAATGTCCTATTTTGTGTGGGCAGAGCACCAAGGCTGGATACAAGCAAAAATAATGATGACAAGAGTTCTCCCACCTGGATGATAAGGCTGGTTGACTGGCATATAAAATGGTTTTATATTAAGAAAACGTGAATTGTCACAATGCAAAAACTGAGGATCCACTTACACTCACTAACTGCCTTTCTGATCTTCCCTCGAAAATTTGGGCAGTTAAATATTTAAACTTTGAAGCATTTCTGCCAGTGGAGTGAGATCAGAACATCTAAAGAAAGATTTAAGTGGACTCGTTCTCTGAATGAGTCTAGTACTCTGTAGAGCAGGTTTAGCAAATCAGACAAACGATGATGTATGTAAAGGTGCTAGCACAAAACTATATTGATAAGTGATCGAACATACCGCTTACCAAAACGAACGTTTAATGGTAAAGTAAGTTGAAAGGAAAGTAGAAGTAATTTTAAGGCCATAAATTCGATATGATTTAACAATGGTATAAATAATTTAGAAAAATTATAAGTTAGGTAATGATTTTTTGTAGAATAATGAAGTTATTGCAGTTAGTTGTTAGTAATTTAGTGTTAGAGTTAGTTGAGTTAATAAATTTAATTTAAATGTAACAAAGAATTAATAAGAAATAAACAAGCATAGCTAGTAGCTGTGTATTGCATGGTAGCCGAGTCCAAAGAAAATAAATCAATAAATACAAACAAATTACAAAAATTTAAAGAAAGAGGTTTCTTGTATAAATAATTAACTTATAAACTAAATAACAAATGAAGGGTTAGGCAGGTCTGGGATTAATGGTATGGAATGTCAAGGTTCGTCCTCATTCCAGCCGACTGTATTTTCTTATAAGTCTGTTCAGAAGAGAGGGATCAATTTAGTCGCGCGCGTTTCAAATGACCTCTGGTGGTCTCAACTTTTGCGCTGGGGCTGACGGTACATGTAGCGCATCTGGAGTTCGTGAAGGCACTCTATCTTCCATCTCTTCCAAAATAACTGGCTGCGCTGTTGAACCATTTACCAACGGTCTAGGTGGCCTTCTTTAAGGTCAAGAAGATGGTTCCCTGGGAAGGCGACAAGAGGATGTCCAATCAAAAGATGACCTGGGGTAGAGCATCCAGGTTTTAGGGGTCATTAGAGCCTAGAGTATGTATCGCCTCAACAGACTCGAAGTAAGAAGTCGTAGTTGTAAAATTATTCTTCAGCTGAGATTCACGGATTGTAAATGGCCCTGCAAAATCAATGCCGACGGTCCTAAAGGCTCTGCTTCCCTGAAGCCTCTCGACCGGCAAATTAGACATCATTGGCTGTCAAGGAGTTGCCAGGAGTCAACGACTTTTGACACAGTTTCTGGTATAATGTCTTATCAGACGTTGACCACCGACGATCCAAAACTTTCGCCTTCACATAGATAAGAGAAGGGAAGGACTTGGATGAGACAAGGCCCAATGGTTGAACTGAATTATCAATAGCGCCAGTTAAGCTTTTGCAGGTAATATAATAGGCTGACGAGTAGAATGGCTAACGTTAGCCAAGTCAATTCGCCCGCCTACCCTGAAGACACCACTCTCATCAATAGAAGGATTATGTGAAAGCAGGCATTTAATTATGGTTTTTGAGGTAATTGATTTGCCCATGTTAAAGTCCTGTTGTTGGGTAACTTATATTAAGCCCTGCATGAAGTTCGGCAGTGCTAAGAGCGCCCATGCTGCAAAGATTTTGAGGAGACTTTCAGTTGGTGAAAAAACAACCCTTGCAAACTACTGAACGATCAACAAATATTAAGAAGAGGATTTGATGAACTGATGCTGGTAAGCGGTGGGAGTAGTGGCAGCTAAGCTAACTGCCTTGAGTTCTGGAAGGGAATTCAAATAAGAAACAGAGGCGTGCAGTCTCTGTATAGGCCAAAATTGGCTATCTTGAATAGCCCATTCTGGACCGTGGAACCAAAATGAATTTTATTAATGAGGTTTTCTGGCTCTAAACCTCTGGACCCTACATACATAAATACCCATTTACACACACACATATATATATATATATATATATATATATATATATATATATATATATATATATATATATATATATATATATATATATATATATATATATATATATATATATATATATATATATATTTAAAGGACATTATAAATAAAAATATTTAAATTAATTCTTCATTTACATGCTAACAAAAACACAATAACTCGACAACATTAGTAAGATGTCAATAAAGACTCTTACAAGCGAGTCTATAAAGCTAAATGATTATACATCTAAAGGTACTTACAACTAAATGCAAAAATAATAATGATCCTCATAAACGAAGCAGTAGTACATAATGCAATATACATATAAATTAATTAATTAACTCTAACATTTAAATCTATATATATAATATTCTCGTGCCACAGTGTTTGATTCCAAACTCCTCTGAAACGGCTTAACCGAATTTATTGAATTTTTTTGTGTATGTTCGGTAGGTCTGAAAATAGGTCGTAAACAATTTTTTTATACCCCAAAGTGATAAGGGAGGCCCCCCAAAATGTTATTTTTTTATTTTTTGGTCAACATTTTTTAAATGTATTATGTTATGATTTTGCATTAAAAATACTTCGAAAAAACGAGCATAATCACCGTCACAAAACCAAGCGTCACGTAATCTACTGATGACGATAACTTGAGTAAAAGATGACCGAGTTAGTTGAAATTTGGTACACATGTTAATTCTACCAATGGCCAGGATGAGTTCGTAGGACAACGTTATCCGCCCAAGCGTTCACGCAGACCGCACGCGTAAACGTAAACTTTAAATTTAAAATTGTAATTTTAGGACGGGAAAAATTCCTAAATTTATCTATTTAATGAGATAAACATTTTTTTTATTAAAACAAACATTGTCGCTGCTATAAAGTGATAAAGATCGCTAAATTTATTAAAGCGAACCTAAACGTTTAAAATAAAGAAAACAACGTTTTTACCGATATCTTACGTTCTTACGTAACGATTTTAATAAAACTTCTTACACATGGTCCCAAGTACAATTATTGAAACAGGCATGTAAAATTTCAACCTGACACATCCAGACGTTTTTGAGTAGGGACGAGATATTTTTTTAATATTTTAAATTAGTAGGCCGGGTAGGTAGAAATCAGTTCTTTTCCCTCAGGGTATATCCTACAAACATACTCTTTAACTGTAAACTTATCATGATAAACTTTTTTCTCAATATTTAATACAAATTTATTGTAAGACGCTTGCTTTAATGATACAAATAATGCTTCTTGATTATTTTAATTTTGCCATAACTCCGCTAGGTGCAAACAGTTAGTTACTTTTAATTTTGTCTCTTAACTCTTAACTCCGTCATGAATAATTAGTTAGCAACGTATATGTACTTATCAGTGTGATTTTATAATTTATGTTTAATGAAGAATGAAAGGAACTTCGTTCCTACCGGGTGTCCCTCGACACCACACGTATTTTTTCCATTATTTTCAACTCTTTCCGACATTTGAAGACGACGTTTTGACATTATTTATCTTTCTATTACTAATGTTTTCTTTGTTTTGTTTTTTTCAGCTATTGCTTCCCATTTGGAAGACCAGAAGGTTCTTTAAAGGCAACGCTGTCTCTCATGGAAAGGGTAGGTGCAATCGAACTTCTAATGTCTAATACTAGTTATAAATTTTGTATTTTTTGGCATAAGATTTGATTTCCTTTTTCTCTGCATACAAAATTACTATCTAACATGGAAAATAATGTGGGTATTCAAATTTTAAAATAATTATACATAAATGAGGAAGAAAGGAGAGGGTAGATGTACAAAAACACACAATTTCACTGTAACTTCAGCACTTTTTAATCCTTCCATTATCAGAGCTTAGATGGAGTTGATAAACGTAAGCTAGGTGTACCCTGTAGAATGATTATTATCAAATGTTTGGATCCTTGAAATAGGAAGAAGAAAACTAGTACTCTTTCATGCTAGATGGCAACGTTTCGACTACTCGAGCCATTTTCCAGCCTAAAAATTATATTTGTTTATTATAACATGACATACATAAGAATAAATCTATAATTGAAAACGTTACGGAAATATTCTAGTAATTACCTCTATTCTATACATTAAATTCCTGTTCTCAAGTTGAAAAGTAGTGATTTTTTAAGTTGTACCTATAACTACTGGGTCTCATTTGGGGAACTGGTAGTTCACCACGTTATTTTTTTATAATCAACTATACACAGTACTTGTAATTGCGATGGTCAGTTGTGAGACAATAAGGTATTAATAATGCAAGGGTTTCATCTGAGAAACAGCTAAAAGCAGTAGATACATAGGTGTGTAGGTTTACAGTGACTTGAGTAGAATTGATGACATCACTAACAAAACTTACAAGTATAAAACAACTCTCAAATAACAATCTAAAAACTATACTATAATACTAAATCACAGTAGGTAATAGTAGACTGGTAAAAATTAAGGTGTTACTGAAATTAAAATAAATACCTGTTACCATTGGTAATTGATAAGGACTAGTCCACATATTTCTGTTATCTAAAATTGTCAACAATGATTAAAATTAAATAGGAAGGTAACTATGCTTAACAAAATAAATAACTAATTTAATTTAGTTCTACAATTTCAATTACATTTTTTAATGGTAAGTGTAATGTAGATTATGTACTCTGAAGCGTATTGCGTGGCAGGAGTTTTGAATTCAAATGGTAGACTCCGGAATAATATTTAGTTTAGGATCTAGAATCCATTTTGAGGTTTACTGTTCGTCTCCCAATTGATGGCAATATTTAGTGCTTCAAGCATTTTCCTCCTACAAGTACTATTTTCTCTACCTATTATTTTCGTGTTGTCAAATTTGAAAGTCGCGCACTCGAGTTAATATGAAAATGAGCAACTTGTTGGCTCGCTTAGTTGTTTCATAGGAGAGTAGTTTTAGTGGGTTAGAGCCCCACACAACCTTGGAGATGGGCTCAAAGTGTCTGTCAAGATTTTCACCAGCCCTCAAAAAAAAAAAAGTAGTGTGATGTGTGGCAAGGGTGTGGCTGGAGAGGGCTGTGTTGGCGTTGCCCTTTTGTTGGTTATACAGGTGTTGTTCCAATCTATGTTTAAGAAGTTGACTGCATTCACCAAGTCCACACGGAATCTGATAAATTATACTTATTGTACTGTCCATAGAAATCTTGTCTTTGAGATTACGGTATAATTTATAAGTTTTATTCTTGGGTTTAAGTCCAAAAATGATGTTATCACAATCAAATTTGTGAAGGAGTTTCTGAGTGGTTTCGGATAAGCCTCGGATGTAAGTTAAACCAAAGCATTTTTATTTAAATTAGTTGTTCTTACGTTATCATGTTTGCACTTGGTACCATTTTTTTTTTTTTAATGAAAATATTTTCTTTCAATTTATACTAAATCTTGGCTCGGGTGTTGTTAAATGACATATTTCGGTCAAGGAAAGGGCTTTTATAATCAGATTATTAGACCTATTAATGGTTTGGTGGGATGGGTTGCATTATGTGCAGTTGATGAATCGGTTGTTTTCCATAACTTTTTCGTACCAAGCAGTGGTGATGTTACCTTATTTGTCTCTGAAAATGGTAAAATCAAAGTAGTAATTCTTTTCGGTTTCAACAGTGAATTGAAGCCGATGATGGATTTTTTTTTTTAATTCTTTAAGGATAACGTCTACTTCTCTTTTCTTAATCTATATATTTGGTGATAATAGTAGGCTTAAAATCCTTTAAGGTGTCCTTGAGTATGTAGTTTAAGACTAAACCACTAATGTTAACAGACATAGCTCCCCCCATGGGTATACCGTGTTTTTGAGCGTATAATTGGGAATTATATTAAAAAGGACCATTATTCAAGATGAGTCTTAAGCATTCAATGTATAAATTAAGGTCTTTAATAGGCGTGTGAGGAAGAAAATGTTCTCAGTCCGATCTGATTATCTGGTAAAAGATCTCTAGGGGGACATTGGTAAACAAGGAAGTGACTATTGATATCATAATTTCATCTGGAAGGATATGTAAGTTGGCTAATTTTTCTTTGAGTTGGAGAGCCTTAGATATATCATACGGATTGTTATTATTGAGAGAGTTTAGGTGTGGGTTGAAAAATTTGGCTAGCTTTTCTAAGGGAGAGCAAGGGCGGTCCTACAGGGAGGGGGAGGGGGGAATGCGAGTGTTTAACCCCCAGGATTTTTTGAGAAATAAATAAAAAACATTAAATAAAACACCAAGTGACTTGGAGGGAACAGATAACAAAGTTATTTCTAAATAGTATATTTTGAATTAAGTAAAGGGGACTGCATCAAAAAATGGATATATTTTGTAGTATTGTCTAATACTAGAGAAAAAAAAACAATAAACAAGGGGACAATGCCGAATGCGTGGATAGGGTGCTAGGTGATAGGGAGTGAAGCATTTGGGTACTTAGATGTGGGTAAAAGACCGACTCAAGGTAGCAGCACCTAATACCGATAGTTAAGGAGTTAACCATTATAACATGTGATATATGCAACTTATGTTTGTATTACCCCCTCTATATCTATCTTAAATAATTTATTTCTAACTTTGACTTGTCACTGTTCAGACCTATTTTACATCGCCTACATCGTCTAATTATTTTACCTTTGTTTCCTTTATTTGGTATTGGCTATACACCATAGAACCCATAATTGTCTTAAACAATATTAAATTTTAATTTTTCCTATCTTCTAAAACGCATATAATTCTTCATTATACTCTTAAATTTTTTCTCCTGAGGAGAGATTTGTAGTCCAGGGGCCATGCAATGCTTTTTGCTATGGTGTCGAAAAGTAGTTTTCTAAAGACTTCATAATTATGTGCTCCAAGTCTTCCAACTCGTTACACGTTTGTCACTGATTAGTCTCTGCTATCACATGTGAATATTTGGAGCAGATTCCGTGGATACTCCTCAAACGATTGATTGTAGTTATAAATTCTTTAGTAAGTTGATTAACATACCATGGTTGTATGGCCAATATCCATTTCTTCTGAGCAATACCAGTGTGTTTTAGCGTCGCTTTCTACTTCTTCTTTCCACACTCTTTTTACGGTCTTCTTTGCACTCAGCATCGCGTCGTTGGAAGTTATTTTAACCTTCAAATAAATTGATTCCTCTGCTTCACCTCTGTGGATGTCTGCCATTTCATTTCCAATTATTCCTCGCAAATCAAAAAAATCATATTCCGAGGCGAAATCGAGAAATGAATTTTAGCTCCAAATTTGGGGGCTCTACCCCCCAAAGACTCGGAAAATACGTGAAAAAATGTATTTCTCGAAAACGGTACCGACGATTTTGATTAAAAAATTATAAAATGTAGTCCATTTAAATACGAATCTAACGATATAAGCCGTTTTCCCGGGAAAAATCTAGTTCCTGAGAAAATAGCTTAAAACACGGAAAAAGAGAGCCCGGGTTCGATTCCCCGCTCGGGAGAAGTTATTTTTGTGGTAAATGTTGATAAAATGTTCAGTAATAATTAAAACCACGTACGAAAACTAATAAATGGAAAACACTGGGCTAAGTAATTATGAACTTGTATATGAGAAATTTTGTCTGAGTTTTCTCAGACCGATTTTTCTTTTTTATTATCTGCATAAATAAATTATAATGTTAAAAAAATGTTTTGTTTTTACTTACTCATATAAAGAGAAAGTATTGTGATGGCGCGAAAATTCGATTTCCGAGTCCAAAAGAGTGTATTTTTTTTAAAGTCTGTCTGTTGTCTGTGCAGACGCGTGGAGACCAAACTATAGATAGGGCCGATTTAGACAACAATTGACATACATATTCAGAAAAATCATGCCCCGAGGTGAAATCAAGATATTAATTTTAGGCCCTAAATTTGGGGGCGCTACCCCCCAAAAACTCTAAAAAAAACCACGAAAAAAATTATTTCTCGAAAACGGTTCCGACGATTTTGATTAAAAAAATTCTTATATGCAGTTCATTTAAATACGAATCTAACGATATAAGCCGCTTCAGCGGGAAAAATCTAGTTCCTGAGAAAATATTTTAAACATGGACGGAGAGGCCAGGTTTGAATCCCCGCCGAGGAGAAGTTATTTTTATGATAAATTTTGATGAAATGTTCAATAATATTTAAATTTACATTTGAAAACTAATAAATGGAAAACACTGGGCTAAGTAATTATAAACTCGTATACGAGAAAGTTTGTCTGAGTTGTCTCGGACCGATTTTTTATTATTATTGTGTAGCTATATTTAGTAATAATTTTGTAAAAGTGCTACTGCCCCCTTCTAGTTTGAGAAGGTGGGGGGGATACATAAAGGACTTTATCATGGAGCGTATGTAATACTCCAAGTTTATTGGGGGGAGGGGGGGGGGGATTGCTAATGTGAAATGTTGACCTATAAATCTATAGGATCGCCTATGGCAGTTTGTATACTATTTTATTTTCAGAAGGAGAGGGGAGATAAGGATAATAATATTTATTACCCCCTTGAAGCTAGGACCGCCCTTAAGGGGGAGTTGATTTGGTTAATAATTGGTCTTAAAGGGAGATTGGGTTTGTGCGTTTTAATAAGGCCATAAATCCTCGGGCAGTTAGTATTGTTAGCATGGAGGAATGTTTTTTCTGTTTGCTGATATATTTCTTATCTACTAATTAGTTTTACAAGGATTTGTATTGTTTTTTAATATAGTCAGTTGGGTCTAATCTAAGGCGTGTACGTAAGTTTGTCATTTGGAGATCTACCATTTTCGATTGGTAAAGGCCTAGTTCTTAAATTACCGTGGTATTGACTTTATCATAATATATTGTAATTATAATTTGGGGGGTTATTAAGGAGGAAACTTTTGGTAAGGGAGATTTAGATTTAGCTGAGTATTGTTACAATGTTTGGTGTTTTTGTCTTAATAAAATTATTATGTTTGTAGGCTGGAATGGCAGGTAATGCCGAAACGTTGCCACTCAATACATAATAATCTGAGTACGATTTTTTATTACCCTAAAAGGATCCACGACTAACACAAAATATTAAAAAAGGGTACAATTTAAATTTAATATATGTTTTTAATGTTTTTTTTTTTTGGAATATCTCGCAAACAAAGCTGTTCTGGATCCATGTTTATAGGAACTTTTTTGTTCAGCATTAAATTTCCTATAAGTTTGTGTTAAAGCTTCAGGCATCAATGCCTTTAAATGATATTGATCGGTTTAAAGCTTGTTTTACTTAGTGATGAACTTTAAGGATCTAGCATTAAGCAGATAATTGCATTTTGAACAATCATTCTAAAGGGCATTGCAGCTGTAAACTCTCTGTAACTAAATATAGGTATTAATATTTGAAAGAAAAAGTCTAAATTTTGGGTATATTAAAGTATTATATATTTACACTTATACTTACAAATTATGTGGTAAGAACTTTGGAGCAGTGAGATCTCTTTTTCCTTTTTTTTTTATGTTTCCCACAATATAATAGAATACTTTTATTTATATAAATGCTGAAGATTACTACAAATGTTTCGCACAATAAACATTTCACTACATATATTGCTCTTACTTCCCATAAGTAAGGTACTCGGTTTCATTAAGTCTGTCAGTTTGCTTATAGTGGATAGAGTACAATAAGAAGGTTTACTACACCGGTGTTGTTTATGAAGTCTTACAGCTTCATTTTAAAGTCCCATGGGAGAAACAAAATTATATGGCACTTATAAAGTATAATAATGCTTTTGATTTTAATTTGTAGGTTCTAATGAAAGATATTGTCACGCCTGTGCCACACGAAGAAGTAAGAAGTATGATCAAGAAATCTCTAGAAACAGCGGCACTTGTAAACTATTCACGATTGTCTGCAGAGGCTAAGATCGATGGTATGTAAATTTCGACTTTATTGATCTATGTTACAATAATTTAAAATGCTGTAGTACTATATACATAATAACTATTATAATTCAAAACTTTGCATATTATATTACAGGGTGTTGATGTATAATTACTACCACTTTATTATCTTCTAGTTTATTTTGTGCACAAGTCTTTTTGAGTTGTGTTACATAATAGTAGGACTTTAACACCAAACTAAAACTTAATTCCTTAAAGTTAATGAAACGTTAAAGAGCAATCGCATTGTTTATTATAAAAAACCTGGATATAACTTCACTGCAATTCCACTTATTTAATGAACTATTGAATTTTGTATGAACTAAAGTAGTCGAAACTGTTCTTCATCGAACATTAGTTCTGGCTTTTCCTCCGCAATATTTATTCACTTTGGTTCTAAATCAACAAATATTAATTTATAAATCCGTATCATTAACATATTACTTTGAATTAATTTATTCAGCTATGGCCCAAGTACAATAACAAATATTAAATATATATTTTATAATAAATGTATGTTAATTTAGCTTAACAATAGTTGGTCGTTTTTCCTCTTCAAATATGTTTTTTATTTGAAGTTTAGGCAATTATCCTTTAAAATCTCAGTGAAATAACTAACTTTTTTTCATTTATATTTTCAACCTCTTCCAGATTTTAAAATACTTAAACTTGAAGATCTTATCATGAAACACTTCCAAATTTATTTTCCCAAGTAGATTAGCAAAGAAGGAACAAAAATTACAAAGAAAATAAACTTTTAATCATTTTTTTTAAACTATCTGTTAAAGCAGGTGCAGAAGTAACCGTTCAAGGTAAAATAGAAGTTTGATTAATTTATTAGCATATAAATTAGTTTTTAGTAATCACATTATTGAATAAGTAAATTATAAATAAACTGTAATTCAGAAAATGCATATTGAGCATTTCTTATAATGAATATACGATCAGGAAATATATATTATTAAGTTAGTCTAGGTGTATTCGCCAATAATACAGTTAATTCAAAGTAACAGCCTTAACAAAAAGATACCTGGACCGCGTACCAATGTTAATGACGCTTTTACGAGTAAAGAATACCCTCAGACGTCTATCGGTATTCAGACAGCAACTCCACCCGAAACCGAATTTATTCGAGAACAAGAATCTTTCGAGTACAGCCCGGAAAAATCGGTCCGTGATTCGTTTGCCGAACAGTCGATGCAGGAAAAGTCTGAAATAAAGGAAGAGTTGCGCGTTCTCGCACGTCCTTATATCGAAATGGTTCTCTCGGACCATTTCAACTTGGACCCTGTCTACGGAGTCCGATTAAACGAAAATAATGAATTGCAAATAGGCCGATCCTGCGGTAGATGTCGATCCCATCGGAGCTGATATACTTTTGTCTAAGGATATCGAGGATAGCGTCGGAAATGTTACACGTCAACTCGTTGGAGAATTCGAAAGTACACCTGGTCTCTATTCACTTTTATTCACTAGAAACCCGGGTTCTATACCGAAAGAGACGAGGAAAATTACAGAAAAATACTATTTCTTTCCGACGCGATAACAAAGGCACGTCTTAGGACGCATAGGTTGTCTCATAAAAACAAAACTGTAATCGGTAAATTTGTTGAGGACCCGACTGAGTTCACAGTCTATTGATTACGGTTGTTTTTACCGGAACAGACATGATTCGTTTTACATTGATTGCAGCCGACAGAGATCAAAGTCTACTACTTACTGCCGCTCGAGAGGAAACAAGAAACGTTCCTTTTTTGTTATTGTTCGCTTTAAGTTTTATATTACTCTTGATAAGAGTTTAGGTAGTGGACAAAATCAACGTTTTTGTTCAGTTTTCATCTGCCTAACGCAACAGACACTATGCCTCCAGTGAAGAAGTCTTTCCGTTTCCTCAGAATGAGAGAAAATATAGAGAATGATTATCTGTGGGCGATTGTGTGCCTCGAAACTGTGAGTGGACCGGACGATTCGAGACTTCCCAAAGAGTTGACCGTCTCCACACCGGACATGATGTATCACTACGTTCTACGCATACCGAGAAAACTGATTCAATACGACAACAGTAATGAAAAGTAATGATGTGATCAATCTGACTTCAATAATTCTTTATATAATCATCTTAGCAATATCAAGAACGAGAATCATATCCTTGTTGGAGACATAAACGTAGACATATTATCGAACAAAATAGATCGAAATATAAAAATGTATTAACTACTTTAGGATATGAATCACACATAAACATTAACACAAGAATAGAATAACACAGTAAATATTGCCTTGACTAGATATTGTTCAAAAATATAAATAAATGTGAAACTCATGCTTACAAATTGAACAATAAAATAACTGACTTTTTCCCTGTAGGCATTTTAATCTACACGACAAACAAAAATAACTCGACCCAAAAAATTAAAAATCGCAAACACATAATACCTATTATAAACACGACGAGAATTATATCTGAGATAAACGAACATACTTGGGACGAATTATACGAAACAGATGACATTGACGAAGCCATAAGAATAATCACAAGCAAAATTTCATTAGCTATCACAAATAACACAGAATAATTCCAGGTAAAAAGGAAATTCATCAAACGAAAACCATGGATAACCAGTGGAATTATTACTAGTATGCAAAGGAGAGACCAATTATTCAAAAGACTATCTAAACAACCAAATAATACGGCACTAAACCAAAAATATAAGTATTACAGAAATATAGTCAATCAGTTAATTAAAAAATCAAAAAATACATTCCTGGCAAACAAAATACAAGAGTCAGGAAATGACAACTGCAAAATTTGGAAAACATTAAATGATATTCTAGGAAAATCCAAAAAACATATGGAAATAAAGAAATGAAACATAAATCGGGTAACGTAACAACTAACACTAATGAAATAGTTGAAATTTTAAACAACGATTCTTTCATCATTCGATTCTTAATAAACTTAGATTTCAAATTTTACCTAGTTTTAATCAGATCCGAAAGTAATCCTTTGTGTTCCATGAGACTGCTTACGTTAAACCAATGATAATATAATCATATTTTTCTTTATATAAACTTACCAGAAGAAATAAGAATACTTATATATATTTTTTTATTTAAATAATAATAATAATGGTATAAATTAATAATGTTTTTATTAAAGATAATATGTACTGACTGTGGAGAGATAAACCCTTTCAGCTGATATCCAACTTAAAAAATGAGTTAAAAATAAGTTAATATTGGTATACGAATATTTATATCATTGTTAAATTTATTTTTCAATCGTATGAAATAATTATATTGTTTATTTTAATAAAATATGTCTAATAATTTTTCTTTTTTCTTTTTATTCTACCCGTATATAATAGATTAAATTTATTCATTCGAGTAGAAAGTCTGCGACCGCTGATAACGTTCTGTTGTCGATAAAAAAATTAACATTACGCTAAAAGAAAAATAATACAACACTCGCACACGTCGACGTTCGAGGTGGTTCGAGAGGGTCGTACAAGTAGACGAGAGATGGTCAGACTAAAGAGGGTGGGGGGGATGGTTCGAGGTGGTTCGAGAGGGTCGTACAAGTAGACGAGAGGTGGTCAGACTAAAGGGGGTGGTTCGAGAGGGTCATACAAGTAGTAGACGAGTAGTAGACGAGAGGTGGTTAGACTAAACCTGCAATAACAAGCTCATGTCCCACACAGTTTTACAAAAAGGGGGCGTAGATAAGAAAAGGGGGCGTGGTTAATGCTTGAACTCTCAAAAAACGTCTACTGTGAAGTTACGGTACAAAATTACAAAGTGAAAGGAAAGTTAAACTAAGATAATTAAAGTTACGGGAAAAAATTAACGGAAAGCGTGCTCTAACCTCTCTCAGAAGGTCAGGGTTCACGAACTGTGAAAAACCTGTTTTCTTTCATCATCTGGGATAGGCACGAGTGATTCAATCGTGACTTAAATACAGTCATTTAGTTTGTTCAATATTTATTTTTTAAGGAATGGTCTTTTTGTGGAGTATAGTGATTATAGCTACTCGCATGGATTTGTTAATAATGCTTTTGTATTTTATGTGGCAACATTCAAATAAATGAAAAATAGAACCTTTTTTTTTACTACTTTACTACTACTACTTAACTATTATAATACTTTAGCGTTGGTTTCTGTGTAAGATTCTAATAAATCTAGACCTTCCGGAGGAGGTTGCATCAGAGAGTTTGTGAATACTTACGACTCGGACCCACTATAGGGATTATTCCCAAGGTAGTTGCTCATCTAGATTCATAATAATAATAAGTGAAATATGAATTAGTGTATCTGAGAGGCTTAAGGTGCCTTTATTTAAATATAACACCAACTTCAACTATGATTCATCAATAAATCACAACAAAGCGAGTATCATACCAGATATATGTTCATACAAAATTTATTCTTATTATTTATTACAAAGATGTGTCATCATACAAAATTTATTCTAATTTAACGATGCGTCTGATAGACAAGTAATTATCTCTGAAATTTTTTTTTGTGTGTTTGTTTAGTCTAGAAAATAAAATTTGAAATCCTGAAAATAATCCTATTTTCGATTCGCAAACGGGTAAGGCATGCATGTCACTAAAGTTGGCTATATTTTCATGTAGACCTGTAATAGGCTTCTGTTCTTCTGGAAATGAAACAATTGAATAATAATAAAAACCCAATGACAACATAGATATCATTTTACCTGTGGTACTTTATTAAATGTTCCAATCTAATGTAAACACAATGATAGTTATGAAGAATGGATCATCTATTTTGTAATGGCTTCATACTTTAGTCGATTTGATCGGACCTAAACTAAAAATAAAATTATATAGAATCATGAATTAATACCACATTTGAAAATTTGACTTAAAAAATTAATTACGAGTAAAATGTGAAAACAGTGCGATAAAGATGCCTTAGGCCCAAAATTCAAACATATGTGTTACATTCTTAGATCTAGATAGTTAAGATAAATGTTTTACACTTACCATGACAACTATGCAGAGAGAAATGTGTAAAGGCGATGATACTTTTTAGTGTCCGAGATGCTTAAGATAATTTTCCTGGAATCCCATTTATACACTCGTTATAGTTAGTTTGGAGTTTGACACTGCGCAACAGGAATGCCCATCCCCCCCCCCCCCCCCCATGGTACATGGCGCAAATTCATTCCAAAAACTACTTGAGATAACCAGGAATATTTGAAAACTCCCACCTAAACTCTGAAAAACACCCCAACAATCCTGTTTGGGTATGGTTATCTATTCTCAATGGCGCAAGTTGTGCCAACGGCCCCTGCAGTGTGAATTTTAATCATCGTTCATTCTTTTGATTGATTCACCCTTGAATATATTCCGGTTACAATTATTATTATTTTTATTTTTCATTTATAGACGAGCTAAGCGGTGAAAATATAGTGCCCCCTAGTAAAAAACTGGAAGATCTAATTCACTTGGCAGACCTTTGCGTGGATTTGCTTCAACAGAATGAAGAACATTACGCTGAGGTATAGTACATCATTCTTATAAAAATATTAAAATAATCTCTTCACCATACTCATAAGAAGTTATTTTTTATTTAATTCCAAAAAAAAAAAAATACACCATTGTGATTTAATTTATAAGGTGAGGTTTTAATAATTTGCTTATAATTAATTTAATCTAGGCGGGAAACTTTAAATAACGCTATTTTGGAAGAAAAGAAAATGCCGACAAATTTTAACCTAAAAACATCAGGGGATATCAAAATTGATTTAAATTTTGTATGTAAATTTTCTGTAAACAAACTGAATGATAACTGGACCTCACTTTCCTAATAAAGGCTATGGGAATATACGTAAATTAAAAGTTTTGAATTAAAATCGTTAACACATTTTTACAACTTTTAATAATATACGATTAACAGTTTAGTGAGTTTGATATGAAACTAAAGAACTATTGGCATACCAAAAGCTTTCTTCCCTCACACCTGACTTCAAGGGCTCTTCGGGTAAGACTTTCAATGCTTATCCAAAATTACGAGTCCGCACCATCGCAAACGTGAGTTTTTGGGTTGTATGTCCCAGGGTTGGTTGAACCCAGTCTAATGTTGGAATTTCTGACCCTGTTTCTTCTTTCCTTAGCTGTTACCTTCCTTGGATAGCGCATTTCAGTTGCTTGGATGCGGCCCAGCTTCTTCTTTGTCAATGCCCACGATTCACAACCATTCGTTAGTGTGAGGGCATATAAACAGTTTTGACATTCTTTTTCGTCTTCTGACTTACTTCTGCTTTGCTATTGAACTTTAACTCCTCATGTCCTCTGTTCATACCATGGAAGTGTCTGCCTGTAGCCGCTTTCCTGAAATAAAAAACTTATATTGTCTCATTCTGGAAGCATTAATCCAGGTTCGTTGAAAATCTCTTTTCAAATACTTTCTTTGTACTAGTCCTTACAACGTAATAAGATGATTTAACTAAAATTCCGGAAGAGAATTACACCAAAACATGATCTGGCCTGTCTATTATTACAGTCCCTCGCAATCTATATGGACGACTTTCTGTCATGCCAGATCGATAACAGAAATCTCTTGCAGTTTGCCACTAGTTTAGAAGTGTATTTTGGAATAACCGCTAACTTTTTTGCCACCTGAATATAAATCTTATTTCGGAATCAAGTGATTGCAAACCAGGATGGCATAGACCTTCACTTATTTGAAAATAGAAAACTTGTCCAAGGTATTAGTTATCTATTGTAGCGGATCAGAGTAGCACACTTAAGGCCCTGAAGTTTCTTCTTACCGAGAATCAATCCTCTGTAAAAACATATATCATTTATAGATAAGGGGATAGTTTCATTCCTTGAAAGCAAAGAATTAGGCTTCCTAAGTATCTCCAAGTATTTAACAAACGTTACATTTTGTCACACTTTGTGATTAACAATAAAATTTGTTTTATTTCATGTGGAATCTGATACTATTATACGTACTAAATCCAGATTATAGAAAGGGGCTAAAGAATAGCGATCAGAGAACAGTATTTGTAAAAAAAAAAAAAAAAAAAAAAAACCTCACCTTACAAGTAAGCTCATAAGAATATTTGTTCAGTTTTTAATTGAAGTACATTTAGATTTAAAATATTATTAAACAAATGTAATAATGAAGTAAATGAATAAAAATGAAACATAACCTTTTATTCAATTCAGGAGAAAATAATATTCAAAACCATAAAGCTGAAAATGGACATAACTATTTCTAAAATAAAGATACTCTCCAATTGTCATTACCGTACTACAATTAAATCGATAAACTATAATTTAATTAAATAATTTCTTTATGTGCCCTTCAGCTCAGCTCTATATTTAAATTGAATCAGTTATATTATTTGATACGAGTCTGCTTTGATTGCCTCAATTATTTTGAAAAGAAAAAAATAAACGGCACTTTATCGCATAAAGTATTTTTAATAAATAACACCCGTTTTCGGCTACTTGCCTTCTTCAGACTCAGAAAATGGCTATTATGTAGCCTAAACCAGTTATTTGGTAATACAAATACTTTGTCGTGACATAGGTTTTTTTTTCCTTTTCAAAATGGTATTGAGGAAATACCACACATTGGAGAAGCATACATTTTGATTCTTTAATTAGTAATTTGTGAACTAATGATGAAATGAGTAAAATCATCAGTTTACTAATGATGAAACATCTGAGTGAAACCATTTGTTTACTAATGATTAACATGAACAATGAACAATCTAAGTGATATCATCAGTTTACTAATGAACATTTAAAGTTTCCATTTGCGAAAGGTTTAATTTTCCTTTTTGTGTTCCAAACAATCCTATAAAATATGAATAATATTATGGCACAGTCCAAACTCAGCTTTATCATAACTTTAATGTACCTAATTTAATTTACATTTTTAACTTTTACTTAAGCTTTCGACGGAAATAATAGTCTGATTACCAAACCTGTAAGATTTAAAATAAGTGATTGAAACTACAGCATAAAAACTGTATGTAACTGATGCAGTGAGAAATTGTCTTAATATTAGAAACATATTTGTTATTTTTGAACTTCAGAGTTTAATCAATGATACCTTGGTTTCAAATATGTAAGCAGTTAATTTTTATGTATGATATAATCTCATTTAAAACCATGTTACAACAAGAAGTTTCTTTAAACTTCAAATTATTGGGTAGATGAAGAGCTTCGAATCTAGAACTTTCTTTATTAGACTTGTAAATTCTTATTCAATTGTGTGTATGATATGTATCAACTGCAGGATGTAAATTGTCTGTTGCTTAAAAGCGTTTCGACCAGCGGAGAGAGTGATAGACGACTTTTTAGAGCTCATTCCTCAATCAATGTCATTTGTAAGTTTAGAATGGACATTTGACGACAATGATTATTAACTCCTCATATTTTTACCCAATAACTGTTATATATAATATGAATGCTTTTTTTCCTTTATCTTTTTTTAAGAAAAATACATTTTGATCAGCTGTGTAAATGATACATTTACATTTGTTTGTGACACATGACAAATGACTCATTTTTTTTTTCTCATCTACTGTCTTCTCTGAAGATAAGATATTAGTAATTTAAATATTAAATTGTTTTAACAACCTTTTTTTTTTGTTTATAAGAAATATTTTGTTGTGGTAAGATTTATAAGATACAAACTATTTCTTGTTAAGCCACCGTGTGTCAGTGTTGCACCATATGTTGCCAAATGAAGTTTTGTGTCATTCAGCTGTAAAAATGAAAAATGTTCCTTGTATCAGATAGAGTTCTTTGTTTATGATGCTATGTGACAAATGAAGACCCTAATGTCAACTTGTCAGACGAATTTTCTTTTAACTTCAATTTAATACAGATGGAGTTCCTTGTTACACCTCTATGAGGCATTTGCAGTTCCTTATTAAAACTCTATGTAGCAGAAACAATTTGTTGTCAGAACCGTAATATAAAAATAAAATAGTATTACATTGACATTATAATAGAAAGGAATATTTATTAAATAACTTTAGTATAAACTTTTTAAAGAAAATATATATATTACGATAACAATGGTACTGTTCAGTAAGCATATTTATTTAAATTTAAAAGAAAATATATATAATATTACGATAACAATGGTACTGTTCAGTAAGCATATTTATTTAAATTTAAAAGAAAAGTGGTGAAGAATTTACTAGTATACATTTTTTTATTTATTTTTTATTTTTATTTTAAATGTGTCAAATTTTAGGCAGTTTTATATAACAAATCGCCAAGGACAGGATAATATAATTTAAATAATTATAGGTTTGTGTTCTCAAATCCTAAAATGGGTGCCTATTTTTTTTTCTTTGTTTACCTATTTATTATTTGTGTATGTCTTTATAGAAATTATTATTTCAGCCTCTATATTTTGTTTTATGAAGAGTTTTCCAATAACAAGGTTATCATATTTATTTTATTTTTTCCTTTCCAATACAATATAGTTTCTCTTTTTTTAGACTTTTAGTTTAGATTTAAAAAAAATATTTTGCTTTGATTGGAAAAAAATCTATCAAAAAAATACATTTTTTTTTTTTTTTTTATTAAATTTTTATTTTTTTATATTTTTCATGCCTAATGATGTATAAATTCATTAATAATTTTTAAATCGGAGTTTTTAGGAAATTAAAAAATTTGACAAAAGAAAACCAAACATTAATTTTTATGTATTAATGTAGATATATATAATTTATATATTTTTTAACTGGTGCATTTTATCATACACACAAAATAACTTATTGGTTTATAGGTAAACTCTTTTCTTTTATTTTATATAATATATTACTTAACTTGCTTTATGAACAAAAAAAAGTTATATTTACTCCTATTTGTATTAAATACAAACTAAAAATCGTAGAGTTTGCGTGCCAACAAACTAATTAATTTAAAATTAACATGTCTTAATACAAAAAACAATACAGTGTTCTCCACAGGTATACATTAATAAAGCATTTTAAGAGACTATTTTTTTTTTTTTTTTTTTTTTTTTTTTTAATCCAAATGAATGATAAAAAAAATACAATCAAATATTAGACACGACTATGTAAATAGCTATAATTAGTTTTATCTAAAACTGATTTATATGTTTTTTCACTAAATAATCAGGACAAAGTAAGTAAAAAAATTATTCAACAATCTGTTAGCATGATGCGACTTAAAAAAATCTAAGTTCAAACGCAATAAGTAACAAAACAAATTTAATTTAAATAAGATTTTAGCATGCTTTTTAGCTTTAAAATTAGAAAACTGATTTATTGCATAAAAATTATTATATTCGATATTTAATTAAAAGAAAAGTAAATAAATAATAATAGTAACATAATAATCAATAAATTATAAGAGAAAAAAATAAGGTAATTCTTTATGAAAAGCTTATATATTTATTTTTTTTTATCAAAAAAGCTTAAATTAGGAAAAATTGTTTAAATTAAAAAATAAAGCATACGTACATGGAGGGTTTCCCTGAAGGAAACTACAAGACATCGGGATATTACAGGATATTTGACGTTTAACAAAAAACCTTTCTATTAACCCTGGAATGCTAATGGTAGTCGAATCGACGAGCACAGTTTGAACCTTAACATTTTACGCTCATATGCGATGGTGATGGGTACCCCATCCTTCTGCAGTGCTTGCACTGTTTAGTAACACACCTGCTAGTGTAGCGGTAGTAGTCCTCTTGAGCATACACTCGTTTTCTGGCAAATTCCCGTCAAAGCTACTTCGTCAATTCGACTAATGTTTAGTAATAAACGTAGGGAATTAATTGGTCGTCGAATGAGCCTATAGCCTGGGAAAATGGGCCTGGGGTAAGGGGCAATAGGCCTAGGGGTAAGGGGCAATGGGCCAAAGACCAGTGGCCGATAATCTGGGGCCTGGAGCACTTAGCAAAGAGCCTAGGGCTTTTGGCCTGGGGCATGGGTCCTGGTGCATTAATGTTTACTCAATTTCAGATTCTTCTGATGTTCCTACTAGTTATTTATCATAAAATGTTTGTATATCTCACTAAAAGATTTAATAATGAGTTCTTAATAGTTTTCTCTTTATAAAAGTGTAGTTTCAACCCAAAAAATGTATTTTCTTCATATATGTTTGTCGAATCGACGAAGGTTTAGTAATACCAGCTATCCAATTACCATTAGCATTTAAGGGTTAACATGGGTGAGCAACAGCTTTGTTCAACATATTTCCAAAGAACATTAAAATGCATCGCTTTATGACGTTGATTAAAATTCTCAACAACGACGCTTCTTACCATAAATAATGTTAAACAACATAAATAACATTAAATTGTCAGAGGAATGAGGCCAATCCTGGCTCTGTAAAAAACAAACTCTTTCTCCATTTCATGAAAAATCATCGAATCATGGATATTTTCTGGACATTAAATCCACTTATCCATGTGTGAATGTTTTCCCATCAAGTGGAGAAAACCAGTACACATTATTGTCTAATTCATATAGTAGATGCATTCATATGAAATTATCCATTTTGATTACCATTCGATCCGCTAGGAGCTCTGATCTCTTTATATAAACTTTAGAAAGAAGATAGCACTTCTATCGGGGAAATATAGCACTACAATGAATATAAGGGAAAACCAATCTACCTCCTGTTAAATGCTAACTTGCTGGCATATTTCAGTGCGTCACACTTTTTACGTGGTTTTTTGCGTGAGGAAAATTTCTTCTGTCCCCCAGAGCTGAAACATATCCTTGATAAAATCCTCTTGTTAAATTGAAATTTCAAGCTAAATTTGAAAGGGCAGAGAAATCCGAGCTGACAGAGCTCATCTAAATAGATTCAGAAATAAATATTAACAAGTGCAAAGTTGGAAAGTGTGGAGGCAAAGTTTCTTGTACATAAAAGAAATGAATCTTTATAAAATACGAATAAATTAAATAATTTTTTTTTAAAAAAATGTAAAAATATACAGGGTAGAATTTTTAAGTTTTGCTAAAAATCAGTGGTTAATTGTAGAAAGCTTGGGTTGCTTTCATTCGACGTCGAATTCGATACACTACAAGTTTCGTAAAGATGTTTTATGTTAAGACGCTTGGTTTTTGAATAGTTTAATGATGAACGTCTAAAAATTATGATTTTTTGTGTTTCTTGCGAATATCTTGGAAACGATGCTTAACCTATAATACTCGTCCATAGGGTTTTTTTTTTTTTTTTTTAGCGTCAAATTTCCCATAAGATGCCGAAGAATCGACGAATTCCTTTGGGGTCACGCTGTATAAAAGAAAGATAAAAACGGATTTAACACGTAGTTGAAACATCATTTACTCACATGCATGACTATCAGATGACGATACGTTGGAATCGCCCGATACCATAGATTTTATTAATACAATAATAAATAAAAAAAAAATAATAATAATAAAAATAATATACTGCAGTTCGTAGTGCTAAAATAAAAAAAATAATTATAAACAAGGTATCAAAATAATAATAAAAAAAAAGCTTTTTATAATTTGGATACAAAGGTAGCTAGATAGTCATAGACAAAATAATATTTGGAAAAAAAAAAATCTATAATAATCATATCATATAATGCACCTTTCATACAAAATACAAGAAATGAAAACGTTGTTCTTTTAGCCTTCAGTTTTACAACACACTTATCTCTTCTCTTATACTTTAATACAACACATGTCTCACACATTCACAATTAAAAATAAAGCAAGCATGAATGGCACGCCACGCGTAAAATTATTATTATTTTTTCTCCCCCCAACAATTCACCTTATTTTTAACATTTAACATTTTAGCGTTTATTTCATTAGATACGAATTAATTTGTACATTAAGAGTAATTTATTTTGGGGTACATTTTTGTTTTATTTTTTTGGTTATATTAAATGATAATAATAGTTAACAATAGTTTTTTTTTTTTTTTTTTTTTTTTTTTTTTTTTTTTAATTTACTATCTACGATGCAGACCAAGAACAATCTTAAACAATTTATTTTATTTTATTTCATTTATTGTTTGGAAAAAAAAAAAAAAAAAAAAAAATCATTGCATTATTAAGTTTAATTGTTATAGCTTATACTAATTATTTGATTAGCTTATTAGATAATTGCTTTAATTTAAGAGGGGGGGGGGAAAGATCATACCTAAATATTACAAATCTTCCATTAAAAATAATAATTATGAAGCCTGTCGGTATAACTACTATTATAGAATTATATTATAATTCTTAAATTAGCGTATTTTTTTTTTTTTTTTTGGTTTTATATAAGCAGATAGAAATAAATTTAAGAAGACTGCCTCATTATTGTATTGTATGCAGTAATAAGTAGAAGATTAGTGATTTTTAAAAAAATATTATTTCAAAGGATAACGTAATAAATAATTACTTCAGTATATACATGGCTAAATCACTTTAAGAATTGTTATGTTTCTGCATTACCCTCTTAGTGGTTATACATAAAGAAAGAAAAAATAATAATAATAATAAAATGTTTATAATGTAGGTGTTAATGAAATTAGACTATTATTCTAAATCATTATTTATATATTTTTATATTGTAGCTGTAAGATTACATTTTTAACGTTTCCTTATGTTTGGTTTACCAGAAAAATGAATGCAGGGTATATTATTTTCAGAGTATAATATATATATATATATATATATATATATATATATATATATATATATATATATATATATATATGTATATGTGTGTGTTTACAGTATATTACTCAAAGAGTAAAGTAAATATTTTATTGAGAAAATGAATTCATTAAATGAATACAAATTGCATTACATGTCAATTCATGACTAAGTAAAGAAGCCAAGGTTTTCTAGCTGTGCTGAAAGTAGTCGATTAATAATGAATCAAATTTCCTATAAAACCATTCAAAGTGGCTAAAATAATTAACCAGTCTGCCATAATCAAAGTGGCGATAATAAATGACCCGGATCAAAAACATTATTTTTTGGTCTGCTTAAACTGGTGAATTAATTAATTAATCATTTTTCCAATAAATTCTATTCAAATCAGAAATATGAGTTCTCACTGACAGTTTTTTGGGAATTTCTTAAGAATTAACTCCAGAATTTTTTCCATTTCTTAAGAAATAACTTCCTAACTTCAGAAGGCCTGTCTGGGCTTGATTCCCCTTCCTTTTATTTACTTTTCCCCTGGGAATATAATTTTTGAAAATCTCTTCTTGACAGACATTAATGATATTTTAGATAGAATAGAAGTGGTGATAATTATTTAAGTGAAAGGACTTAGTTTCAAATAATTGTATGGCCGCCATCTTGAATCAATATGGCTGAATAAAAAAAAACCCTTTTACAAATGTTGTTTATGCCATATAAGTGTGGTAACTCCCAAGTTTCAAGGTTCTAGAGTAATTGGTTCCAGTTAAATCGTCTTATCAAATTATTTATATGTATAAATGGCCACCATTTTGAATCAAGAAGAGAAATCACCTCGGAGCTGAGACCCTACTTACAAAATTGCATAGTCTTTGTGTATGTTAGTTCGTATGCATTCATAGGCTGATAAGCCAAGCATAATATGGTTATCATATCTTAAATTTTGGATTTGTATTTCTTCTTTATATTATGACAGGTGAATTATTTAAATGACAGTAGCCACCTGCTGTTGTAAATATGTTTATCGAAAATTGGAAAATATTACATTTGAGGTTACAGCGATCTTGTACTTCCAATTAACCATTTTTTTAATTAATTTATTTATATAGATTTTTTGGGTCTATTAGAAAGTTTAAAATGTATAATAGTTTAAAATATAATTATACTTGAGTACTATAAATTTGATCTAAATTTCATTTAAAAATTAAATAATAATAGAGTACATTTTATTTCGTCGTGATAAATAATGTATTATTTACTAATAATAAATATATTATTTTGTTCATATTTTCAATGAATCTAAAAAGAATTTACTTTTCTTTATATTAATTTCAGGTATATGTATATACTAGGGGAGACACAAAAATAAGAAACACATTTTTACCGGTCTGAAAGGTGGTAGTTCCAAAATCTGTTCTTTGTGTTTTAAAAGCGTTTTCAGGTTGCACAGGAAATCAATGTGAAAACTATACCTCTATCTATGTGAAATACACGATTTCATAAAACAATAAGGCGTTATTTTAGTTCCCAGAATGTGTAATTAGCTCATTTTATTACATATTACAGTTCGATAAAATAAATAAAGTTAAATTAGAATTATTTAACAAAAGTATGAGTGAAGTCTCATTACCAGCAGGGTAGTTTTATAGAAATAGTTGGTTGTTTTGACTGAGATTTTGTGGTACCACTTCATAATTATGACTAGAGAGGTTAAAAAAAGAACAATATTGTCACCACAATTTTTTTTTATAATTAAAAGACGCGTTTCGATTTACATGTCATATTCAGTATGCGTGTTAACTTTGTAAGAGTGAATGCTGTACTAAGCTAACTATTATACAAATTTTAAGGTAAACTAACAGTGCAAGGGGGGTTAGACAAGGGTGGTGTGGGTAGAGGATTACGGAAGGATAAAGGTAAGGGGTATGGAGTTGAGATCTAAGTCGGAACCCAATAAAGGTCTTATTCAGGTAAACATTTGGTATTCAACTTCTTAAAACTAAACAATAAATCCTTATATTACTATAAATAACATTTCTTGCAACTACTAGATATTATTTAAAAAAAAAAAAAAAAAAAAAATTATATGTTTTACAAGGGAAGAGTTATTAAGATTGGATTATTCATTAAAACATTCTACATTTGTATCTTGGATAGCTCTTTGAATTTCTAAGTTTTCTAGGAGGTCCAATTTCCTATTTTTTTGGCACGAGTGTAAAAGTTCATAATTATTAATATCAAATGTATGATCGGTTTCTAGAACATGATTGGCAAAACTAGATACGTTTACATGTTTATGATGTCTATCATTCAATATTTTCTGTCAAGATTTATAGTGCTCTGCAATGCGTGTACTTTGTAAAAAAAAGTTAAAAAATAGTGAAATAATAGTTAGCTTAGTACAGCATTCACTCTTACTAAGTTAACACGCATACTGAAGATGACATGTAAGTCGAAACGCGTCTTTTAATTATAAAAAAAAATGGTGGTGATAATATTATAATATTATTAATTATAATTATTTATATTATTTATAATTATTATAATAATTGTTCTTTTTTTAACCTCTCTAGTCGTAGTTTTATAGTAAAACTAGCTTTCACCCTCGTGCTAGGTGTTATTGGCTATATTTCCTATAATCATGTAGGCCTAGCAATTAAATTAAATTCCTAAATATTTTTGTTTCCAAAGCCTTCTTGGAATAAAATCAGGACTAATATTACACTTAATTAATTCAATTACTAAGAATATAATACTCTCCAAATCGTAGTTTGGAGTCTATCTATGTATATTTATAAAAAAAAGCCAGTAGAAACTAAGTAATACAGTAATAACAACAATGCTAAAAAAAAAGGTATAATAAATAAGAAAATAAATGTAGACAAAACCAATTAGACTGGGAAGTCATCAACCATGATTGTGCACTAATGTAATTACCTGTCGCTTCTCTCAATACGACAGTTGCACCAGTAAATAATTAATAACACTAGTTCTAGCACAAATTAATAAATTAATAAATGCTCGATTTAAAGAGCATTAGTGTGAGGTTTAAGCACCCCAATCAGAAATTAAATCGGTCAACAATTACGGACGCCATAAGCACTCAAAGTCAAATTTCGTAAAAAAAAAAAAAAAAGCTATATTTAAGGTAGAACCGATGGAGGTACGACAAAAAGTCATAGGACCAAAGTTGTAGATCTTTTAAGATCAGTTACCTCTGGCTCAATCAGCTTGTTGATACGACTTACCGTTAAGCCACAATAAGCCTCCAAAAAAACTTTAAAGTGCGTCCACCATCTTTAACTTTTTAAGGGGGCTAATTTTTTTTTTAACTTTTCGGATTTTTCCAGTTGGTTTGGGCCAATTTTCGACCAAACGCAAAAAACCACGAGTCTCTAGGTGGTCTAGAAGTACCCAAACATTTTGATTAGCGAGTCTGTGGGGTTTGGTTATGGTGGGTCAACAGAAACGGTAAATCATAATCTCCTTCTCTGTCAACATAAGTTTTTTAGGTTATAATTTTTTATAAAATTGTTAATAATTTTGGTTCTACTCAATATTTTTCGATGAAACCAAGCCTACAAATTGCGCAACATGATTTCGCTTAGCAAGTTTTGCGCCTATGAAGTCTGACTGGACACACATACATACACACGACCACACACATACACGAAAAATGTTAAGGCCGGATTCGGTCGCACAGCTTACATTGTCTATTTGTCTTGGCTTGTAATGGACTGAAAAAGGAGTGAACTTCATGACCAATTGATCTGAGTGTGTGGTAAAGAGTTATGGATGCAAAAAACGTCCGGAAGTGGTTTAGAGAGTTAAAAGCCGACAGTATGGAAATCTACAACGCAGATAGAAGTGGAAGTCTATCAATTTCAATAACATTGAAGTATTCATAAGAAGATCGAAGACTGACAATCCGTGAGCTTCCTTGTTTGATGGCTGAAGTTTCTGAATCCACCATTCACAGGTTACTGACGGAAAAATGCGAATATCGGAAGGGGTCCGCAAAGTGGATCCCACGAATGCACACAGAAGAAAGACCACAAACGGCGACTTTGTTTTGTTTTGTTTCTGCCTTATGCAGATAAAAAGGACGACTATTTGGATACCGTTGTTGGAAAATATACAAATGATGAAACCAGGGGTTGTCACATCACCCCTAAGACCAAAGAACAATCGCGTGAATTGCGGCTTTCAACTTCAACCAAGTCACGAAAGTTCAAACAAACCCGCTACCTTAAAGACGCGAGCTTCTATGTTACCGGTATACAAAAACTGATAATGCGTCTAGAGAAATGCAACCAACAAAATGGTTATGAAGAAAAATCAAGGATCTTAAAATAGGGATGGAGAACTAAGCGAAAAAAGTGTCGCCACGAACATGGAAAATCTAGTAGGATAGATTACTTTCCTGTATGGTTGTAACTATAAAAGATGAAGAAGAATGTGAAGAATTCGATCAGGTTATGTTATTTATAAAATTATATTTTCTTCCACTCGCGTTTCATATTTATCATTTCATAAATATGTATAATATTTAAGTTAAACTTTTTAAAATTGTATGTATTACATTTTTTATATTCACAATAAATTTTTGAAAATGTAAACTGTGAAAATTGTGTAGAATTCAATCATATTTTGCAATAGAAATAACCCGTATCCAAATGAATTAATATTAATTATTCGATTATTAAAAACTATTCAAATAATTAAATTTGATTAATATTATTAAAGTTACACAGTAAATTAAAATAAAAAAACCCTTAAAACAAGAAAATATTTAATTAAAAATTTGATAAAAAAAAGTTGATTGTAACCTCTTATGCAAAATAAACAATGGATAATAGTCGGGAAGAAATTTGTCCTTCTAAAAAGTTCTGAGCATGAGTCGAAATGTTGTGTAGATTTTTTTTCTAAGTTCTTGGTGACACTTTTTTACCCAGGAGGTAAGCTTAGTGCTCCATTCCTATTTTATAAGATCCTTGAGAAAAATAGAAGAAGGTTTTAAAATTATATAAAAAGTATTCAAATTAAATGTTTCTTTCTATTTTTAAAAATTATGAAGACCTTACCTTTGGGATTATCCTCATATTACCAAGGTGAATAGAATGATCGAGAGACTTAAGACGCAATTTTATAGGGCAATAAACCACAAGTATAAATTTGTATATCTATAGAATTAGAATCTCCAAAAAGTGAGACTATCAAATTATCGCATTATCCTAGTGCGTAGGGCTATCACGGCGAATGTCTTAATGCAATTTTAGACTTCTGATGTTGACCATGTCATACTTGATGTAGATGGTTAATTGTCTAATTGATAGATACGTGTACAGTTAGATGGTTTTAAAATGTATTTAGTTTATTACCCTAGAATGACACCGGGGGTCTGTATGACCCCAAGTAAAAAAGCTTAAGCGCAGATCTTATTTCTGTGAATCACAGATGTTTTTTTTTTCCTTGTCTAAATACTCTTTACCTTCCTGCCCCCCTATTTCACCAATCAAAGGTATCAGTTTCTGTATAATCTTTGAACAGTGGGCATGTCAAGTGCTTCTGTCTAGCTGACCCCACGGTGTACCAACTTTTTTCAGCCAACACTAATTTATAGTTGCTCTAATCATCCCTCTATCAAGTTGATTCTATCGATCCTGATACAGGCAACCCTGAAATCATCATAAGCAATAATAAAACAACATGTGGGACAGATTCGTTCGACCCGCAGGTGGCCTCAGCGGATTTTCTTTGGTATATGCTTGATCAGGCAGGTGTCAACGCTGCTATTCTTCATTGTATGGCCAACTGGCAAAAGAAACTACCGCGGAAGGATTTTATTTTTGAATTAGGCATCTCCCTAGTCAAACCATGAAGGAAAGGATTAAAAGACAAGAATGCTATGCAGTGATTGCCATGGTGCTATTTGTGATGAGCATCGGTCCTACAAATGCTTAGAATGCTAAAAGCTTCACTGAGGACATTTTGTATAATTTTGTGATTTTTTTGTCTTTTATTAGTTTCTTTTTATATAAAAAAATAGTAGGAAATTTGTTAGCTTGCCATTTTAAAGCTAGATTTTAATTTTAAAACCAGCTTTGTTAAAACCAAAAGTTACTTTCTTCATACCTTGCTTCATTATTAGCATTAGTTTATAAGTCAATACAATTTTTTAAATTTTATTTTTCTTTCTTCTGTTCATTGTATTGGCCCTGTAGATTGAAATTAATATTTTTATATTACAATAATATTTCACGCGTTTCAGGATAGAGCGGAAAACCTAGGTGGGGTCATATAGACCCCACGGTGTCTGATTAGAATGTGGAAATAACGGTGTCATTCTAGGGTTAAGAATAGTTTATTGAATTGATTGAAATCATCAACTAAATTATATTTAGTTTACTAATATAAGTGAAGTTTATGATTATTATTTACGTGATGGTAAAGAATATGTTAACGGGTGGAAAATGTTCTACAAGATCCAGTCTGTAACAAAAAAGTTAGATTTTTATGACTAATATTACTCTTATTGCTAATAATAATATTACTTTTTTTGGCTAATAATATTAAACATTAAGATGTAAATCTAGTGCTCTTTTATAATTTATGTTACTTTTCGGCATATTTGTACTTGCTGCCATGATTTTGGCTTATCTAATTTATTCTAATTTTTTTTAAGATAGAAGATCTCGATTACAATATGCGACTTTTACATAAAGACCAATCCAATATGGGATAGAAATACGGAAAGGCTTTCACACAATGGCAGTGTTGTGGGGAGATTATACTATTCTCTCCCACCCCTTTTCTTCCAATTTATTTTAAATTTAATAATATAATATATATTTATAAAAGGAGTAGGTTTGACCTGACCGAATCGGATCATTTTAACGAACGAACATGTTTCTATGTGTTGCAATCATTTTTTTTTATCGCGTAAGACATAATTTAAATTGGATTCTTGCCAAATAATATCGTGCGGTTAAGCACATGATGTAAAACTTCTCCAACCTATCGGATAAGATATTGAAGATGTGACAATTGCATTGTGTAAACGAGACCTAAAGCTAAAAATAGTCATTCTTCTTGCTAGTTGCATTAAGGATAATTTTATGTATAATGGATAGGAATTTTATAAAAAATAAAATTTAAATATAAATATAAGCTATAAAAATGCGAGCTAGCCTCTTTTAAACCTAATTTTTAACAATATTCATATTTTATTTCATTAATATTTATTGCAAACCCCTATGGCAAACAACTATTGTTGCGTTAAGGCGCTTAAGCAAATTTAATATTTATTTTAATTTGAATTACATTTTTATTTAATTTTAATTATAATTATTACTTATATAAAAAAGTATCTAGCTTAAAAGCCAGCTATGAATCATAAACTTAATAAATTATATTTTAATAAAGAAAACACTTTATTTAAATTTTAAACACACTTTAAAGACGAATTTAGTTTATTGTCAAACTACGGTGCCCACTTTAGCACACCTCTGAATTATTTTGATTATAATGAAGATCCCAATGAAATAAGTGATAAATATATTATATTGGAAATAATATTGCATTTTAAGATTCAATATTTTCACTGAAAAAGAATATTTCCCATTATTAACCAGAATAATAATAATAATATTATTATAACAATATTACATTTCTCGAACGTCGTAATCGTATTAGTCTGATCAATATTTAATTACTTTTTCAATCGTGTTTAAGGCTAATTTAAGGCTTAGTCTAGACAGGATGATTATCACTAGATACATACACTATCGCTCTCGGCAACATCATCGTTGGATACACCGATTTTAGGTGATGCATGTACGAGTATAATACGTCCACACAGCCACCGGTGAAGCGGCAACATTTTCCGAATTGTTGTTTTCAATCCTGAATCCGGTAAAATAGGCTGCCACGTTGATGCCTTGCGTTAATGCCTAGCGTTGCTGCTGTTTCTATTGTTATTAGTAAAACAAAAGTATATAATTTTAGAGAAAACAGCATTTGAACGGGACTAAAAGTCAAGGATAATACTTAATGGTTCCTGAATTAAGTTTCCTCGTGTCAGAACTTTGTTTCCTAACGAAATCTGATTTTGAAGAGCGGTCCTCAAAAATAGTTATACAATGTAATGATTGGAGAGCTGCTGTAGCCTTGTCAAAAAGGCTGGCGATTGCCTTAAGGTATCTGGCTACTGGTGATTCCTACACAAACCTCATGCATTTGCTTCGACTGTAAAATAGTCTATATCAACAACAGTGTGAAGTGTGTGTATGTCGCACTGCTCTCAAAACATCGCCTCACTTCATTACGGTAGGTAATTTAGACGCATATGGCTCCGAGTGGACTCACGAAGACATGTTTTCCATTTTAAGTGTGAAAAACGGAAACAGCAACATTCTTTGACCTTTACCACCTGACAACAGGAGCCCATGATACATTTTATTCAGATACTGCGTCATCATTGCCGGACAACATCATCAATGTGTAACCGGCCATTTGCCCTGTACAGACTAAGCTTAACATAACTCATTTAAAAGATTTGTCACCAAGAAAATCACCATATTGTTTTCAGCTAAATGCCACCGTGAGAATATCGTAAGAGAATATGCACTTACACAGGGTGCCCCCAAGGTAAAGTAATGAAGAGGAAATATTTTCTTATTTTTGGGTTTTCGGAAAAAAGTAATTTTTTATAGTAATTCCTACTTGTTTTTAAACCTCAAAATATGGTAATATTTACTTGATTTATTTTTACAGGTTGTTTCAATTTATGTTCATTTAGGTTAGGATAGGATCTCCTACTACCATCCTTGGCAATATATTTCGTCAATCATTTTGGTAAAGACTGGTCTCGCCACTAGTCTCGCCGGATATGTTTTGTCTGGCAGGAGGAGTATGTTACTTGGTTGGTCTAATTACGAAGGAGCCTAGGACAGAATGGTTTTACTAGGAGAACGTTTTCTAGTGATATTAGAATAAATAGGCTAAGTTTAGGATAGAACTGTCCCCATTACCATCTTTCCTCTGCTCATCATTTGCTTTCAGGGTAGATGGGATATTTTGCTGCCGACTTCTAGGCATAGGGAAGTGGGGACATTGGAACACATCAAGAAAACGAATTAAGAAAGCTGCTTATGCTTGATGACGCATCATCCGGCAAACCATCTACTGACAGCCGGGTGCCGGTGTCTCTGCCCCTTTGCAGTTTGGGGTTCTTTGGTGGTGGGGGGAGGGGAGTCTCCAAGTGAGGGTGGGTGCCAAGCGTAGGTAACACGATGACGGCGGGTGAGCCTGGTTAGACAATGCTCATCTGTGGAGGTGGGGAGGAGGTTATCCGGTCTCAAAGCTTAAAGTTGGCAAGGGTACCGACAGACTGCAACCCTCCTCTCTCAGACAGGTGCTGAGAAACTAGGAGGTAATGTGGGGGTCGTTCTCTATAAGACACTAGACGGCTTATGGTGGCGCAATGGATGAGGTCAGACACGACTGTGTCGGGTGTCAATAGCCGAGAAATGGGCTGAGGTGCTCTTTAAGTAGAGATTTTTAGGAGTGAGAGTCCCACACACCAGAGGACTTTAAGTGACTTTAAATGTCCCCTGAGGGTAAAAGAAAAATGCTGACAGAAAATAACAATGTTCAAGTTTAACATCAAAACAAGTACTTTTTAATCACAGGGGACCGGTGTAGCCGAGAGGTTTGCGTACAGTTGCAACAGCCTGAATACAAGGTCAAAATAGCCGCATATTATATAATGAACTCGAATCCCAGAGAGGTGAGACAAGTGTTACACTGATGATCCCATCGAGTAGACGAGTAAATTGGCCGGATCCCTCATCCTGTAATAACTCAATAATGTGTTGATCTGTGCGTAAAAAACTGCAAGAAAAATAATGGAAATTTTAGAATTAAAAAAAACAATAATAGAATTAAAAGTATCAATATTGTTAAAATATATATTTTAAAAAAGGTCATGACTGAACAACCTAAAGAAAAAAATACGTGTGGTGTTGCGGGACATCTGGTAGGAACGAAGTTCCTTACATTTTACGTTAAATATTAATTATAAAATCACTACTAAGTTGGTAACTACTTATACATGACGGAGTTGGAAAAAAAAATTAAGAGTAACTAACTGTTTGTACCTAGCGGAGTTAAGGCAAAATTAAAAGAAATCGTTATTTGTATCATTAAGGCAAGCGTCTTACAATAAATATGTATTGAATATTAAGAAAAAAGTTAATCATTATTAGTTTATAGTTAAAGAGTATGTTTGTAGTTGGTAGGGAATAGGACTGTTTTCTATCTACCCTACTAATTTAAAATATTATAAAATATATCTCTTCCCACTCAAAAACGTCTGCTTGTATCAGATTGAAATTTTACATGCCTATTTCAATTGTACTTTAGACGATGTGTAAGAAGTGTTATTAAAATCGTTACGTTAGAACGTAAGATATCGGTAAAAACGTCGTGTTCTTTATTTTAAACGTTTAGGTCCGCTTTAATAAATTTAGCGATCTTTATCACTTCAGTGTCGGTGTTCGTTTTACTAAAAGAAAAAAATATATTTATAAAACTTGTTCGTCTCATTAAATAGATGAAGTTAAATCCCCCCCCCCCCAAAAAAAATCCATTTTTAAATTTGAAGCTTACGTTTAAGCGAGCGTTGCGCGTGAACGCTTGGGCGGATTACGTTGTCCAACGAACTCAGCCTGGGAATTGGTAAAATGAACATGTGTACCAAATTTCAACTAACTCGGTCATCTTTTACTCAAGTTATCGTTATCGGAAGATTTCGTGACGCTTGGTTTTGTGACGGTCGTTTTTTTCGGATTCACATTAGAGGCTTAAGAACAAGGAGTAGTATTTGTAGTTAAGAATTACTTTTTTCGAAATCCCAAAAATAAGAAAACAATTATTTTTTGTTGATATTCTATGTTGGGACCTTGTAATAATTTATAACTAACAAACTTGCGAAAATAAACTTGAATTAATGTTAGCACTTTTATGTTTAAAAATATTTAATAAGAATCCCCTTAATTTTTAATATTCTTGTTTTTTAAAAAAGAAAAAAATCCGGAAAACTGATTTAAATTGGGGCCATATCTTTTTAGCATATTTTAATTTTTCAATCGTTTAACAAATAAAGACTTCCTAATAACTGATCTACACTGTATGCATATTCAGGGTGATTGGCGATATATGTACAAAAATAAATAGGGTGATTCTAAACCTTATTGGCTACAATAAACGTCATATAAACCATGGGTCAATTTTCAACCGTTTTCCCACATGTTCAAATTTTATGTTTTGTTTATGATCGCATACCATTGCTCATAAAAACATTTATTGCTCCAAATGTAATAAAGCTAGAACACAATTTTTGTTATCGTTATAAAGCTGACAAAAGTTCCTACAACAAATATGTAATTTTAATTATCATACCCTTATTTTAAATTACATGACAAAAAATGTATACAAATTTTATTTTTAAGAAAAAAATTTAAACTTGGAAAAGAACCGAGCTTAAACTTGTCGGACTTCAGGAAAAACTTCCTTATTTACTAACGTTTCAATCAATATTAATATTATTTAGTAAACTAGGAAGAAAAAAAAGAAAAAGTAGGAATGTTTAGTAAACTTCGCTGAAAGTAAAAAAGAAACGTGTTTATTGTTGTTATTGTTGACATGAAGATGAGTATACTAAACCAATCTTGCTTTTTTAAATATGCTTTCAATTATTTACTCACCTGTAAGTCAAACATAGCAACAATAAACATGTTTTTATAAGCAAAGGTATGCGATCTTAAAAAAATCATAAAATTTGACCTTGTGAGAAAACATTTGTAAATAGACCCATGGTTTATATGACGATATTTGTAGCCAATGAGGCTTAGAATCGCCCTATTTATATATCACCAATCACCCTGTATATTATATTTATAATTTTAAATAATAAATTCAATCTCAAGCGGTTCATATAAATAAGTAATTGTCGTATTAACTGTTAATTAAGTTTGTTTTGTTATTAGTTATAATTAATTAATTATTAAAATGACCATGGATCCTTCTGTAGATAGATCATAGGTAGTGATAAGTATGATAATGTAATATATATATTATTATGTTTCAATGTATTCAAAACATGTACAAAATACAAAAGTGTAGTTTATTTATAAGATGAATAACTTGCTGCAATGCTTTACTATTTTTTAAACACTCAATGAGTCATTCTTACCCTTTATTATGAATGCTCACATTTTCACACACACAATTCACTTTTTTCTGACTAATTTTCATTTTTTTAGAAAATGTTTCTTTTAATTTTTTTAATTTATTATTTTTTTATTATAAATATTTGTTTTGTTTTACAATTTTCTTATTAATTTATTGACGCACACTCTAAATATAGTCTAGTTTACGTTACGTTCACAGTTATAATGACTGACAAATTAAATTTTAATGTATATATGTGTCAATCGTGGAAATTAAGCACTTCTTTTGATGTACTGAGTATAATTGTAAGTTTTAACAGAATAATACTTAAAATGTATATTTAATTTGTTAATTATCAAAACAAAATAATATTTATTGAAAAAAGCGATCTGATTTCGTCAATCTTACTCGGAATTATTAAGTTAAACATTTATTATTTTGGTTTTTATAATAAACTATTTAAATTTGCTTTTTGAGTCTGTTTCTTACTCAGCTGACATTTTCCTTTTGTCGTTGGATAATTAACAACTTAGTTTTACGTTGATTTTTATCAAGATTACGTTGTTTATTTTACTCTAGGCGTTCGCCTGGTTCAGTGATCTACTAGTTGAACATGCCGAGATATTCTGGTCACTTTTCGCTGTGGATATGGATCAAGTGCTTGCTGAACAGCCACCGGACACTTGGGATTCTTTTCCTTTGTTTCAAATCCTCAATGATTATCTCCGAACTGACGGTTAGTGAAATCAATAAATTAAACTACAGTTAAACCATGTCGAGATAAACGTCCGATTTCTCCAGGAATTCCAGCAAATTTGATGCATCAGAAAGACATGCTGCAGATGGAAAACAAGAATTTAAGGTCTGGGTATCTAAAAGTACATTTAGAGAGAAGACTGACGTATAAATTGAATGCATTCTTGAAATAAATAATTTATTTTGTTATATTTTAAGCATGGCGGCAGGAAAGGTCTTAAAGAACTATATATGTAATTACACTTGATTAGCGTGCCCTATAACTGACATTCGTACCAGATATAGCTACTTCACTTAAGTAGCTCCTCATTGATGGGGTGAACACCGGGTGTTCATGATAGCCATGATCCACCAGACTCTCTTGTCATAGAATGCATGGACATGTCCTTTGACGCTAATTAACACTTCTAATTTATTATCAACGAATAAGCTATACCCATAGCTGGGTCCAAAGTAATCTTGGACCTCCATTTGATAGATTCTTTTAAATCAATCATTTCCCCCTAAGCCCTTTCTTCATAACAATTTAATAATTATGTTACCTTTCGTAATATACAACACTAGATGATCAGGATAACAAATTTGAGGTACAGTGTAACTTCTTCAGCCTCAATAAAATTCGTGAGATGTAACCTGAAAATGTATTGAAAAATAATTTTCAGAGAATGATAAAAATTGCTTACATTCTCCTTTATCCACTAGTTTAATGCATTTTATTATCCAAGCCTATATTTCTACTCACCTGTTCCTGAAATTATTATTATTTTAATATGCTTATAAATAAATTATTAAATATATTATTTTTACTTCATACGTTCTTAAAAATATCTCTTTTTTGCGTTTAAACAGATAACCTGAAAAATGGCAGATTCCATCAGCATTTACGAGATACATTTGCTCCACTCGTCGTTAGATATGTTGATCTTATGGAGTCTTCTATTGCTCAATCTATTCATAAAGGATTCGAGAAGGAAAGATGGGAAATCAAAGGGTGAGTATTTTGATTTGTCATCAAGTATTTAATGTGTTTTGGACTGTACACAATACGTGTGCCTCAAATTGAACTCAGCCAATTATTAGCCTGGGTGTTTCAGATATTATTTATTCTCATAAGATTCAATTTGTTTGTCTTAAAAATATTTATAAACTTCACATACAGTTTCAGAACCGCGTTTGAGTTCGTATTTATAATATTATTCTGAATAATACAAAGAAATCGGTCAAGTTCGAATGGGAAATGCGTTCAAGATGAAACGTGCGTAGACTCCTGCATACAGTGTGTCCCCGGATCGACGCGACGCATGAATTGGTGAAACAGGCTAAATCTTTTTGAATTAAAATTTCATCTTAGGGATTCAGCTCTGCTTGGATAAAAACTAATTTATATCACAATTTTAGTTTTCAAAAATCATGTAAGTCTTGGAGTTTACAAAAAAATATTTTTCTCACTACTAAAGTACTTTTTCTCTAGGAGATAAGACAAAATGTTATTTAAACAAGTTGTTCAGAAAGAAAAACTGAGTAAGAATACAACATTTTAAAACCCTCCGCCTACTTTGAATTTTTTGTATTTTTCCATTCTATATTTTGCCTAGTGTGATGTTAAAAATAATAAAAACTAAAAATTTAAGCAGTGTTTTCTGTGCCATAAAATCGATTTCAAACTTCGAAAATACCTCTGTGAATCAGTATGAAATTAAATTTATTCGTGAATTATTTGGGTATTTTGTTGTTATTATTCTTATTTCTTATAATAATTATCTAAATGTCTTAGCAGACGAATGAAAGTACATTAAAACTTTTTTTAATTTGCATAATTTATCAATTTTGTAAGAACATTTTCTAACAAAATTATTCAATATCTTCAACAATTCAAAAAATGGAAAATAATGCAATATGTATATCTAAGTAGGCGGAGAGTTTTAAAATTTTGTATTCTTCCTCAGTTGTTCTTTCTGAAAAATGTTTTTAAATAACGTTTTGTCGTATCTCCTAAAGAAAAAGCACTTTACTAGTGAGAAAAATGCCTTTTTTGTAAATTTCCAAGATATACATGATTTTTTTTTAAACTAAAATTATGACATAAATTAGTTTCCATCCCAGCAGGGCTGAACCCCAGAAATGTAATTGCAATTAAAAAAATGTGAGTATTTTTTACCTATTCCTTTTTTCGATCCGGGGACACACGTCCGGGGAGACCGGGGCTGGTTGTTACAAGCTGAATTTATTTTGAACTAAGAAGGAGAGGTCTACAATGCATACCTCAGTCTGTTAAGGACAAGAAACATTAGTTATTTCGTTATCAGCTTGAGGACAGGTCCTTTCATTCTACAGATATGTACTGATTTATGTTTCAAATCCCTAAAAGTAAAAAGATAGGTGCTATAAAATATGTTCTGCAGTCTTCATTTGTTTTTATGTAGTTTTAGTAAATAGTATATTGAAATAATGTTCATTGAGCTTAATTATCACAATTTATTCCATTTTTTAAACTAAAGCCTCGGTGACACAGAGCGATTATTCGCTGCTATTCAAGTAGCAGCGACAGAAATCGCTTTGTGTGACAGCTTACTCGCCGCGACAGACTCGACTCGCAGCGAGTAAATAGTAGCGGCGATAACAATTGAACATGTTTAATTCTAGTCTCCGGAAACAAGCGAGTAGGACGGTCACGTGACCTAGTCGCCGCTGCTCAGCGTTGTTTTTCGCCTCTTCTGGCACCTCTTATCGCTAGTCGCGGTCTTATATCATACTACCTAGGGTCTATCGCCACTTGCTAATAGCGCAAAGTTATTTCCAGTTTGACGTTACAAGTAGGTATTGAACTTCTCATTAGTATATCTTTTTTCCCAATTAGAGTAATTCTTTAAACTTAACTTCAGAAAGCCGAAGAATATTTCTGTAGGCAAGCGGATCCTCCAAAGCTAGCTCTTTCAAGAGAAAAGCGAACGCTGTCTCGTCGGTTTACCCAGTCACGAACGCGAACCCATCTTTAGGGTTCTTAAGAAAAACCAAGGACCCTTATATTTTCCTGCGTGTATCTGTGCGTCCGTCCGTCTATCGCCTGCTCTCACGGCTAGACCTTTCGTCCAATTGCTTTGAAATTTTGCATATATGTGTATAGTACCTACCCACACAATTTAAAAATATAGTGACCTAAACCAATTTTTTTTTTTTTTTTTTTTTTTTTAAATAGGGCCTGTTTATTAAAGTTTTCAGTTATATAATATAGGCTTCCAGCATAATATAATTTTTTTTTTTTTTTTTTGGCCTCCTACATTCATGTAGAGAATTAGGGGCAGGGTCGGATTATTTGTGTTCTAGGGTTCTCAAGTTACAAAAAATATGACAGAAATGTTCGGACTGATAATTATGATCTACGAGTAGTTAGTAGAAGTGGTAAAAATATAGTTCTATCAAATAATATTATTCTATGGGTTGTTGTTTTGGATAATCATATTTATTTGATTATAATTTTTTTATAGAAATGGATGTGCCACTTCTGAAGATCTATTTTGGAAACTGGATGCACTTCAGTCTTTTATAAGAGATCTACATTGGCCTGATATGGAGTTTAGACAACATCTAGAGCAAAGATTGAAACTTATGGCATGTGATATGATCGAATCTTGTATTCAAAGGTAATATTTATATTTCACAATTAAGATTATAGTTGAACGAGCGCAGTGAGTTCTTCATTACCGAGACTTGGGCTTTGAAAAGTTTGTGTGTTTGTTTCCAACGATAACTGGCGTAAAAATTGATCGATTTGAACGAAATTCACATAGGTGCATCTAACAATTTGTGATAACTGTATAGGTTTTGAAAATTCCACACTAAATATTTTCAAAGTTTTTAGCAAGCATGACATGTTGTATATCAATTTAAAGGTCTTGAAGTGTAGATAAAGAATATGCAATTATTCAACTTCACACTAAATATAAGAAGCTCGCCGATAGTGGTAAGCTAATTATAGCACATATAAGTTTTTGTGTTTTTTGAAAAAGATGTTTTTTGTAAATCTGAAGATGCAAAGTTGCTTACAAGCGTCTTATTAAGATTTCCTACAAGCGTTAGGTATGTGTACGACACTATATTTAAATCAATTCGAGATATAATTTAGCAATTAATCGAATGAGAGAGTGCACTTTGCTGATTTGATTACAGAGGCATCGATTCTTTGAAGAAAAATGTCTCAAACTCCTAATGGCTTATGGCTTTTTTTAATGTAATATCGTGATTATTACGTCCATTTCTAGTCCAATCGAATCCATCGAAGAACTCCATAAATAAAGCTAAAGTTGAGTTATTTCCTTTTTATGCTTGCTTGTCGATTGTCAACTGTCCTAGAGTAAGTGTTCGATACGATTATCGAACACTTAACTTATGGTTCTTTATTGTGTCTACGTATAATCTCATTTAGTATTGATTTCCCTTGCGCTTATAAATGGGATGGGTAAAAAAAAAATAGAAATCTGGTTCATAGAAGAAGTCGTTATGCATAATTTCTACTTTTATAAATCTATTAGCAAATTCATTAATATAATATTTACTTTTAATTAATACGATCATTTTTTCCAGAACTGAAAACGCCTTTCAATCATGGCTGAAAAAAGGAGTGACTTTTATATCAACCGACTACATTATACCTTCAGAAATGTGCGCCATGGTCAATGTAATCCTTGACGCCAAGAATCAGTCTTTCAAACTCTGTGCCGTTGATGGAGTGGACGTGGTAAGTTAAGTTTAATTTAAAATTCAAAACTAATTTTGTCAAATAACTGTTTACTTAATTGAATGAATGAATACTCTTGGTGGCAGAGATATTTATATGCCATAATCTTTAGGTTAGGTAAAAGGATTGTTACCATTAGGTTAGGTAGGTACCATAAGATTAGTTACTCTAAAATCCAATCAGCTGCTATTAAACGTTATTGGATTGCTTAAGTGCATTTGTCAAGGACATTACTTATTTTGATAAATTTTGTTTTGATAAAAATGTCAAAATGCACCATTTCTAGGGTTTTCTGCGTGTATTTATATTAATTCGATGCACATTATTTTTTAAGCACCAGTACCACACTAAAATAGATGACCTTATTGAGAAAACTTCAGCTAGTATGACTCAAGGAATGATCAGCAAATTAGTAGCAGTCTTAGAAAGTACATTGTCAAGAGTCTCACGCTACGACGAAGGAAGTTTAATTGGATCTATCCTCAGCTTCACAGTGAGTAAAACCACGTTATATTTATTAATTATAAATACAATATTTTTAGGGGTATATTTTAACTCATAAAACCAATAAATAATGCAAAATTTAAAATAGCATATACATATTTGACACCTACTTATCAGCAGTTTTCATTTGACCCCACTCAAAAATTTAAAAAAATAAAAATATTTGAAGTAGTCTCATTTTGAGCGCTCTGGCTTCGGATATCGATTCGATTAAATATTGATTTTGTATTGCATGTTTAGTCTAACCACCTCCCGTCTACTTGTACGACCCTCCCGCACCACCTCCAATCACCCCCACCCCCTCTGATATATGATACCCTGACCTGTCCACGTGTCCGTTGGAGATGTCGAAGTCGGTCTGCGATAGGTCGGACCCTTGGACGCTTACCTGTACCGGTGTACGAGGTGAGGTGAAGAAGCCGCTAGGCCGGTCTATGAAACGACAATGTCTGCGAGAGGAACCTATAGAAAATCTTGTGTCCCGACTGGTATGCGAACTCCCGATCTCCCTAACTAAACTCTCGGACACAGAGGCCAATATGTCGGGCAGGTCGAGAGTCGGTACATAAGCCTCCGCTCTCTCATTGGGTGTTCTAGATATTATTTTTTGAATAAATAATTCCTTCGATGGGGGGGGGGGGGTCAGCCGCTCACCTGTGTACCGGTGGCCGCCGGAAAGGTGTCCCCCCCCCCCTCTGTTCCTTTCCCAGACTTGTACTTAAATATATAATATTCTTTCTTTAAGCGTAATGGTTATTTTGTTATCGACAACTGGACGTTATTAGCGGCCGCAGACTTCCTACTCGAATAAGTTTAATCTATTATATACGGGTAGATTAAAAAGAAAAAAAAATATTATTAGACATATTTTATTATAATAAACAATATAATTATTTCATACGATTGAAAAAGGAATTTAACTATGATATAAATATTCGAATACCAACTTCTTTACCAATATTAACTTATTTTTAACTCATTTTTTAAGTTTGATATCAGCTGAAAGGTTTTTATCTCTCCGAAGTCAGTACTATTTATTTTACGTATATATTATTATTATTTAAATAAAAATATATACAAGTCTTCTTAATTCTTCTGGTTAGACTATATAAAGAAAAATATGACTTTATCATCCAAGCAAGTCAAATTGAGGGATACAAAACCCTTGTACGTCATTTAAAATCTAAAAACATCGAATATCATACTTACCAAGTCAAGGACGAGCAGGCTTCTAGAGTGGTAATCCTAGAAGAACCACCACCTTCACCCAACTACTTCCACTGACATTATAAGAGAGGAACTTATTAAACTAGGATTCAAGCCTAGAAACATAACTAATGTGGTTCACTCTTCAACGAAAACCCCACTCCCTCTATTCTTTGTAGATTTAGAGCCGGACAAAAATAATAAAAATATATTCAATACCATCGAGCTCTACTACTGTGAGGTTAAAATCGAAGAACCGTATAAAAAACAGGAGCTAGTGCAGTGTAAGCGCTGCCAGAACTATAATCATACGCAGAAATACTGCAATTATGGTTATAGATGCGTCAAATGCTCTGGAAAACATTCAACCGCAGTTTTTACTAAAACCGATCGCTTACAGCCAGCCTCCTGTGTACTATGTGGTGGAGCACATCCAGCCAATTATCGAGGTTGCGAATTTCATAAGAAACATCAGAGCAATCTCAAAGAAAACAACAAACAGACCAACAGTACCCCCGCTAATGAAACCCCACAGTTAAACCCCCCACGTCCTGCTATGAACTTCTCTTCGCTTGCCAGCTCATCACAATTTCCTTCTCTACTGTCGGCTGCACGCAACCTTACAAACCGAGAGCAACCCGTATCTCACTCCAGCTAAGCGACCGCTGCGGCTGCAGGCTCCCCTCATCCGCTACCTCAGAGACGTCTTCCAGCCTTTATTCCTCCTCCCACAAACACCACTGACTTCACTGCTACCTTACAAGTAACCCTCACCTCCTTTATAACCCAGCTTAAAGCTGTTATTGAACCTCTCCTCACCATCCTTTAAACCCTCTCATCACTAGCATCTGTCCTTCCCGCCTTTTCCCAAAAATTACCTCTCTAACCCAAACTTCACTTACCATCTTTCTCTGGAACACAAATGGGGTAACCCAGCATAAAATAGAGCTTGATGCTCTCCTACATCACAAAAGGATCGACATTGCCTTTATAAATGAAACACACTTCACAACACGTTCACACTTTCACATACGGGACTATCTAACGTACAGAACTGACCATCCAAATAACACTGCACAGGGGGGTTGTGCGATCCTTATAAGAAATTCCCTTTCCCACTTTCTGCATCCTTCTAATCCTACAGAATCTATCCAATCTATGACCATATCCCTAAATGGTTTATCCCTTGACTACACAATTTCCTCTGTTTATTGTCCTCCTAGCAAACCTGTTACCCATCAGGATTTTGTTTCCTTATTCCGTTCCTTTAGTCCCTTCACACCCCATTGGGGGTGCAGAACCCGTAATCCACGTGGCACAAATTCCTTGCTTCCTTTGATTCTTTCCTCTAGATACCAAGTCCTTTCCCCTCCTGATTACACTTATTCTGATTACGCCTTCTGATCCAAACAAACTACCAGACCTTTTAGATTATTTTGTTACCACTCCACTCAACAATCTCCATCCAACTATTTTGAACCTTCACGATCTCTCCTCTGACCACAGTGCTGCTCATTTGATCCTAGACCTCTGTCCCCCTCCCATCCCTCAAAAACCTACCTTAATAAATGGATATGTAGACTGGACTTTATTTCAACAGTTACTAGAGAACAAACTTGACCTTAAAGTACCACTAAAGACATCTGATAACATAGACGCAGCTGTTCAGACACTGACTGAGACAATACAAACGTGTGTATGGGACAGTACAAGACCATACAAACAACACAGGACGACCAATTATTACTTACCTTTGAGGATACGAACCTTAATTAGAGAGGAACGACGAGCTAGGGCAAAATGGCAACGGACTCGACTACCTTCTGACAAACTGACCTTTAACAGACTTACAAGACAACTGACCACAGCATTGTCAACATACAGATCAGAACAATTCTCTAACTATACTAGAAACTTGATGACGGAAGAAAAATCCCTCTTGCAAGCTACCCGAAAAATCCTTAAGAAAATTATTATCCCTTCACCACTCCAAATATTAGATCGATCCTGGGCAATGAGCGATGCTGATAAGGCAGAGCTTTTCGCCCATTTCCTCTCCGAACAGTTTTCTCCTAATCCTGATATCTATGACCAAACCCATTCCAATAATATATTACACGATCTTTTTGTTCCTCTTCAACTTTCTCCTCCCCCAAAGGCCTTTAACCCATGCGATATTTTATACATTATAAAACATCTTCCCAAAAATAAAGCTCCTGGCTATGACCTTATCACCTCCCATATCCTCGAAAACCTCCCTAAAACCAGAAAAAAAACCTCCATCTACAACTCAGTCCTTCGAGTAGCCCACTTTCCTTCGCTTTGGAAATTCGCTAAAATTATAATGATCCATAAACCCTCCAAACCTCCCCACTTAACTAATTCCTATCGTCCTATCAGTCTTCTTCCTCTGATGGGTAAAATCCTAGAAAAATTGCTCTTTTGACGAATTAATCCTATAATAACTTCCATAAAAACACTCCCAAACCACCAATTAGGTTTCCGATCCTTTCACTCCACAGTCCAACAGTGTCACAGAGTGTTAGACATAATAGCTTCCTCCCTTGAGCAGAATAAGTACTGCTGAGCGGTCTTCCTAGATGAAGCGCAAGAGCTTTTGACAGGGTTTGGCACGCTGGCTTGCTTTGGAAGCATAAGAGCATCCTTCCCTTCACTTACTACCTAATCCTAAAATCCTTCCTAGAAAATCGTTTTTACCATGTGTCCTACAACTTTTCCACTTCCTCAATTTATCCTATGAAAGCAGGTGTACCCCAAGGAAACATCCTAGGTCCAATCCTGTATACCATTTTCACCTCCGACATCCCTGAACATCCTAGCACCACTTTAGCTTCCTTTGCAGATGATAAGTGCATTTTATTATCTAATATATCACCTATAATAGCATCTGAACAAGTTCAGGAACACCTCTTACTTCTGGAAACTTGGCTCAAGAAGTGGAGAATCAAAATTAATGAAAACAAAAGTGTCCATGTAACGTTTAGTTTGAGACATGGCATAAGTGAGCCAGTAACCCTAAACCAAATCCCTATCCCTCAATCTAGTTCCGTCCGCTACCTTGGTTTACACCTGGACCGGCGATTGACCTGGGCACACTACACTAAACTTAAACGACAAGACTGCACTAGACGCTACAAATTTTACACAGACTTCTACACTATACATCTAAACTCAGCACACATAACAAATTACTCATTTATAACACAATAATTAAGCCTATATGGTCATACGGTATTGAACTTTGGGGTTGCACCAAGCTTTCCAACTCCTGTCGTATCCAGTCCCTACAGTCCAAAATCCTAAGAAGAATAGTCCTCGCTCCTTTCTATGTTTCAAACTTTACCCGTCACATCGACCTTAAAGTCCCCTTCGTCCATGATCTAGCCATATCCCGATATAAATCCTTCCATGACTCCTTATCCTAACACCCCAATCCTTTAATTCACAATCTGTCATTACCATTCATTCCTGGAAATCCTCCTCGACGTCTAAAGAGGCAGTGGCCTCGTGATATATTATACAATGCTTAACTTCTAAACATATGTTGTATCAATTGTATTAATTCAAGCCAGTATCTGTGAGTACTGTTAATGGATAGTTCCTCACTTCAAGTCACTCAAGTCATTGTAAAAACACATATCAATAATAAGCAATATTGTAACATTACATGTATTGTAACAACTACATGTAAAATTATGTAGTTGCAATTTTCTAATAAATTAAGAAAAAAAAACACATATGTTTTCATTAGTTTAACTTAAGCAGTCTCAATGGAACGCAAAGGATTACTTTCGGATCTCATTAAAACTAGGTACCATTAGAAATCAAAGTTCATTAAGAATCGAATGGCAAAAGACGTATGGTCAAGGAAGTTAGTCGAGGCGTATTCGCCAATAATGCAGTTAATTCAAAGCAACAGCCTCAAAAAGATACAAGGACCGCGTAACAATGTTAATGACGCATTTACGACTAAAGAATACCCTCAGATGTCTATTGGCATTCAGACAGCAACTCCACCCGAAACCAAATTTATTCGAGAACAAGAATCTTTCGAGTACAGCCCGGAAAAATCGGTCCGCGCATCTTTTGCCGAATAGTCGATGCAGAAAAAGTCTGAAAAATGGAAGAGTTGCCCGTTCTCGCACGTCCTTATATCGAAATGGACCCTGTCTACGGTTTCAGAAAAAAACGAGAATAATGAGTTGCAAATAGGTGACGCTGCGGTAGAGAACGATCCCATCGGAGCAGATATACTTTTGTCTAAGGATATCGAGGATAGCGTCGGAAATGTTACACGTCAATGTGTCGGGGAGTTTGAAGGTACTCCTGGTCTCTATTCGCTTTTATTCACCAGAAACCCGGGCTTCTATATCGAAAGAGATGAGGAAAATTACAGAAAAATACTATTTCATTCCGACGCGATAACAAAGGCACGTCTTGGGACAGATAGGTTGTCTCATAAATTCAAAACTGTAATCGGTAAATTTGTAGACGACCCGACTGAGTTCACAGTCTATTTTTTCTTTTTTTTTTTATTAAATACCTTTATTGATAATATATAATATACAATACAACATAATATAATATTACAAATTATAATGCGGCTTTCCAGAAACCTGAACAAGGTTATCTCTTCACCAATAGAACTAGAGTTCTGTGTTGTGAAGAGAGAGTTTTCTAAAAATTTACTTTGGCTAGTATTACATAAGTTTTTTTTTTTCTATTAAAAAAATAATTATTTTTTTAAAAATTAATAATTTTTTCTATTAAATTATTAAATATTAAATTATACAAATGAATAATGAGTAAAAGAATAAGTGAATTAAATATAACTATTAAAATTTAACTACTAATACTAATTAGTTAATAATTTTAGAGGGGGACAAAAAAAATAATAATAAATGAAATAAAATAAAAATTATATAAAAAAAAAAATTAATTGATACCTTTAAATAGATGTATTAATTAACATTTGTTTTGATTGTTAACCTTCGGTCGGGCGCGCGGGCGGCATTTACACCGCCTTTTCGAAAAAACACGCCCCCTTTGATTTTACAGTATTCCAGCTTATCAGCTCTTCTAGGTATTCTCCAATAACTATTTCCTAGGTTTAATAAAGCTATCGGTATACCCGAGACATGATCGGGTCGCCCTCACTTCAGTTTGAACATCGACAAGCTCTATAGTATACACGTTAGTACGGTGTAAATATTAGAGATATTTTTGTTGTTTACTGTATTCTTATGCAAAAGAATTTGATCATTTTAAAAGAGTCACATTTTCTAATTACATATACATATTTATTACAATACCAGGATAGCAGAGAAAGTGTTAGAAAATGCGTTTGTATTTTTTTATGACAATCCTGAAAAAATGTTACCTTCATGCGTAAGTGTAATTTGTTTTTTAAAAAGAAGTGTTCAATATTCTTTTATTAATTCGAAATGAATGTTTTATTACAATTACCTATTGAGGAAACTAATTTCCACAAAAACAAGGACCTACAAGGATTAAATATGGTAGGAAACAAAAGCGGTGTAAATGCCGCCCCGCGCCTGCTGCTGCTAACCAATATCACGCGCCCGCCCGAATGTTAATGATTATATGTTGAGTAATGCAGGAGTTTATTTTTTAAATATTTAAATGTTATTGACATCGATTTTAGCCGAGAGAGATCAAAGTCTACTCAAAGACGTTACTTTCGCTCGAGAGGAGACAAGAAAAGTTCCTTTTTTGTTATTGTTCGCTTTAAGTTTCATATTACTCTTGATAAGAGTTTAGGTAGTGGACAAAATCAACGTTTTTGTTCAGTCTTCATCTGCCTTCCGCAACAGACACTATGACTCCAGTGAAGAAGTCTTTCAGTTTCCCCGGAATGAGAAAAATATAGAGTATGATTAGCTGTGGACGATTGTATGCCTCGAAACTGTGAGTGGACAAGACGATTCGAGACTTCCCAAAGAGTTGACCGTCTCCACACAGGACATTACGTATCACTACGTTCTACGCATACCGAGAAAGCTAATTCAATACGACAACAGTTACATGTATAAAACAAGATATGGAGAAGTGAGACCTTACTTTACCTCAAGTCTAATTAAGTTCAACAAAACTTAACCCTTTCACTTGGACAGAGCCCGCTTTGTACATATTTGCATATGGTAACGTGGAATTAATCGAAAGAATAGTACGGTGGAATAGGTAAGACCTGTCAATCTTGTTAATTTTCAAGACGTCTTCGAGAAGGATGTAGACAAGTGTAAGTTCCACACCTAATACAAACCTGATAACTCGTGTACTCGAGCAGTTTCGAAGGGTCTTGTTACTTGGTTACTCAACAACCCCACAGCCATTGGCTTCGTCGGCAAAAGAACTACGACGGAAGAGGGGAACCGAGAGTCAACGCAGGAAAATCATTAACAGTCACTTGATACTTGGCTATCAAATATTAACCGCGATTTAGTTAATGATACTAATCTCGACGGAATTTTTGATTTTGATGTTACAAAATTCTATTAAAAATTATCATTTGTTACCTGTCGTATCAATCTAAAAGGTGTATATTGTATATATATAAAATCCAAATACCACTCACTCATCTCGATGAAAATTTGCATACTTAACCTTCAAAGCAAGGGAAAAATCACTGTCTACATGAATTTTTAAAATTTAAATATTGGTACACAGGGGTACGGGGTACAAGTAATGATTACGGGGTCAAAGTAATTAATACCCTTTATGATGCATGTCGTTGAAAAGCTCTTTAGGAGTATAGTAATTGTTGTTATGTACTATGTACAGTTTTATCATTTTCACTTAGAAGGGGGGTAAAATGGAAAAATATAGCTATATCTTATAAAAAAAAAGAAAAGTATCCGTATGAGAGTCTTTTATACAAATTTACAGTTTTATCCCAATTTGATGATTTGATGATACGGGGTCAAAGTAATGAATGCCCTTTGTTTCGGCCCGTAGGAGGGATTCTCTGATGCGGGTACCGAAGGGTAAGGAATAGGAAAGGATTCAGGCGACCAGTCCAAAGAGGTAGGACTGAAGGGTGGACTGTAGGTTAAAGAAGAGCGAATAATACTGTTGAATAATGATATATTAAAACGTGTATGAAAATCAAGTATGATCAATTGATCGCAAGTTGAATTAATGAATTGAATAATTAAATTAGTAACTAAATAAATAAATAAATTAGTAATTAAAATCTGTAACTATATTCTAAAGCTTGGCCAAGGATAGCGGACATGCACAAATAAATAATTAAAGCTGATATATATATAGAGAGAGAGAGAGAGAGAGACAGACTACCACCAAATAATATACAGAAAAGAGAAATGTTAGTTACCTTTAAGATGAAAGAGGGACGGTTAATAGCTTACATGCACAGGCCGAAGAGGACACTGGAAATAGAAAAGAAGTTATTAAACCTAGGTAACAATATGAACAAAAACTAATTAAAAACAAGCATTAAATTAAAAACAGGCAATAAATAAACAAGCATTAAATCAAAATAAACAGGCAATCATATCACAGGCGGTAAATTGAATAAATTAATTAAGTGTGGTATGGCGATGTCATGCGAGGGTTGTCATATGATGGATCTTGTCTAGGTGGTCAGCGTTGTCCTAAATGGCGATGTCGGTCATCAAGGCGAAATACGAATTATCACTTGACAGGGCATGCAAATAAGTAATAAATAATTATAACAATAATTATAAGTGCAAATAATAATTATCGTGCAAACTAACTATTCTACCATGCTTTCGACTCTACAAGTAAGGTTACAAGTTTTCTGTAGACCATTCTGTAAGATGAAGCGCTCAGTGGTGAATTAGCGAACGGGTCTGTGCTCGCCCTGAGCAGGCTACACATTAGAACCTTCCGCTATTCAGAACAACAACAATGTTGATGTATGCCAGCAACTCCTCGCCAGCAGCGACGACTGTAGTGCTCAGATGTGATGTAGTGCCATTGTTTGTTAATGAAGTTAAATTGATAATGTGTTTATAATAATCATAAGTATAAGTAAAAAATACACGTAAGTACAAAGAATGGTCATACACGCCGAACACGGCAAACTAAAGTATAAGAAAGAGTAAACACGCAACATTAAAGAAAAAAAGTGTTTACATATATGAATATCAAAATAAAAAGGGTTTAGGTACAGGCCTAAACATTCCGCCTACCAAAATTAATATTAATTTTCCTCCTCTTTGGTGGACTCTGATGGGATAGGATCAGAGGGAAAGGAAGGAGTGGGAAGCAATAAAGGAATGAGTTTACTGGTGGGCGTTTAAGAATTGAAGAATAAGAGGTCTTCTCAATAAGGGGACACTCTGCTGTCTGGCTTGGGATGGACCTTTTTTACTCGATTTAAAGGCCATTGAAATCGTGGAAATGGCTTGTTCTTCTCTAGCACTGAATCTCCACAGCACCAGTTGTTGGATGGATGCTTCCATTTCACTCGTTTCTGCGTCAGGTACTCTATCCCCCATCTTTGCCTTCTATGTCTAGTTAATAATATCTTGTTTTTCACAAGCTATGTCGTTAAAAATAATTACAGAATGTTCCTTAACGTCCTGAGGTGAAAACGCCCAGCTTACTAAAAGTTTGAGATTTTCTTCAAATCTTCCCACGTTCTTTCCTTCAGACCAAGCCACTGAACAAGAGCCTTCTTCTTATTCTTGCGCACAATTTTTTCAACCCGGTAGGAGTCTGGATACTTTACTGGAGTGAGTTCTTGTTCGTAAAACGAACCGATGATGTGCTGGTCGGATGCATCTCGAAGTGTATAACTAGGGGGTAAAGTCGGTCTGACCACGGCGATTCGAAATATCTCGGTACTGAAATTACCCTCATGTCCTTTAGAAAATACATTTTTATGCTTTTAAATTCTAACGTTGTCGCCGACTGAGAATCTAGGAGGTTTTGACTTAATTTTCCTTTTAATGCGAGGATCTATTACCGAAGGACTATGTCGAAGGAGTTACGTAACGAGGTTTCATGTTTATGCTCGAGTGGACGGTATCGTTATACTATCTGACCAAAGCAGGCAGCATATCCACCCATTTGTACGTCCCGTTCAGGGCAAATTGTTTGTACATCTTCGCTTTGAGAGTCCTGTTAAATTTTTCAACCATGGTCGCCTTGAGACCCGAATGCGTAGAATAATGGTTGATTCCCAGATCTTTTAAAAGTTTTTTCACACTTGAATTATAAAACTCTTTGCCGAGATCAGTATGCAGGTAGTGTGGCGTCAACTTTTCAAATATTTTCTTCAAGGCCGAGGCGACTAGGACACCCGTTTTATTTTTCAAAGGTACAGCCCAAGCGTACTTGCTGTACGCGTTTATTACAGTCAAAATGTTATTATATTGTTTATTTACACGAGCGTGGGTGTTCATTTGGACTAAATCTGATTCAAATAGATCGTCATAACCCTTCATTGTAACTCTACGCCGGGGAAAGGCGGGACGGTAGATTTCATTCACAATCTAAGCTTTGACAACATCCATGTCTAGTGATGAACTGATCACTGGTTGTCCGGTACTCTCTTAACAAACTTGACGTGATATATCGCAGACATAAGAGCGAAAACAATGGCGTATGTCAGTGTATCAGTTTTTTCAATATTATGTTAAAATGTTTTTACAAGTTCACCTTTTGGAGAGGGCAATTTTAGTTTCACAAAATACTTGTCTACATATTCTTTTATTACTGCATCGTTGCGTTCTATCGGTTCATCCAAGTTAACTATTCGTTTACACTTCAGATCCACGGATTTCTCCTTCACATACTTAAAGTCAAATGACTGTTCGTTAACTGAGTCGCGGAAATATTGAAGTCAGTTCGCTATCGGGCACGGTAGATAACGCTCCTGTGTTTATATCTCACGGAAGTGCTCTTTGGTTACTACAGTTGAACTAGTTTCGCGTTTGTTTTTTTGCCTAAATAGTTTCATTCTGAAAACGGCAAGTCGTTTTATTTAAATTGTCGGAACATTAATTTGAAAAAATAAATAAATAAATAAAAAAAATAAAAAAATATTTTATTTTTATTTAATAAAAAAAACAATATGTCTACAATGTTGAAAATCTTTGAAAAGTAAACAAAGCGGTGTCATGGGGACATGTCATAAATAAAAATAACAAGAGTTAAGTCTAGTTCTATTTTAGATTCAGCCGAGAATAGTTTGTATTAGATTCCGTGTAGTTTTTTCAGTTATTATAGATTCTCTGTAGACTTATTATTAACTTCTGTGATTGTGTTATATTAAAAGTTTCCAGAATCAAACGTTTTGTACTTATTTGATTTATATTATTCTTTGAAAGGACGGAACTACGGTTAGTTGAACCGGCCTTAGATTTTCTTTTGTAAAATCGTGGTGACCCCCCGACGTGATCTTGAAGGCAGATAATTGGAGACAATTAATTAATTTAACCTTCTAAAACGAGAATAAATTAAAGAGGTAAAACATGGATCAACTGAAGATGCAGAGGAAAGTGAAGAGATCTCTGGCTACGTGGAAAGTCAATAAGATCTCGACTGCTTTGGGTGAAGAAAATCCTGACGGAATTCAAATTCAATCCGACTTAGACCATTTGACCATTATACAAGGAGAACTTGATGACGTAGATTCACAGGTAGAAAAATCACCTTTCAAGGAAGAGGAATTGGAGGAATTGGAGAAAGCGGCTGATGAGGCAAGTGAATATAAAAGTAAATTTTTATATATTAAAAGAAAAGTCGAAGCGTGGCAAAAGTCAAATAATCCAAGTGTCTGTAGCGATGAAAAAAATGTTATATCGGTAGGAAAACGTAACTTCAAACTCCCCAAAATTGAATATAAACAATTTTCTGGTAAACTAAAAGACTGGTTAGGTTTTTGGTCTCAATTTGAGAAAATTCATAACGACGACTCCCTTCATAACAGTGACAAATTCCAATATTTGATGATGGCAATGGAGCCTAGCACAGTGGCAAAAGAAATAGTAGATAGTTATCCTCAGACCGGAGAAAATTACCCGAAAGTTATTGAGGCTCTAAAGGAAAGATTTGGAGATGAGGACTTATTGCTTCAAGTTTACGTTAGGGAATTATTAAAACTCGTGATCTCTAACGCATCTTCAAGTACCAAGATACCCATTCAACAACTGTACATCCAGATTGAATCACATTTAAGATCCCTACAAACCCTAAATTTGGCAAAAGCTAGTCCTGACACTTGGATATACCCCTAATAGAATCGAGTGTTCCAGGAAATATATTGCTAGCTTGGCAGAGAGGTGTATCGAGTTTGGGAACAGATCCCGACCGTCAAAGTTCATAATTAAGTAATTTGATGAGTTTTTTGAAAAAGGAAGTCCAAATTCAGCAAAAAATTATTTTGGCTCAATCTGGTTTTGGCAATGATAAAAATGTGTTTGAAAGTGAAAGCTAAAGTGTAAATAACGAGATAAAAAGAAGAGAAAGTAAACGGGAAGACTTACCAACGTTGACGAGCTTCCCCAACTCTACCATGACAGAATATAGGAACTGTGTTTTTTGCAGCAACCTCCGCGAATCGAAGGATTGTGTAACAGCTCAGAAGATGAGTTTTGAGGAGAAAATGAATAAACTGAGAGAAAAACATCATTGTATGATATGCTTTAAACCTAATCATGTTGCAAGGAACTGTAGAACATATGTAAAGTGTATTATTTGTCAAAGACGACATTATGCAATTATGTGTCAAGAGAGAGTAAACACAGAATCAAGTGTAAGAAGCAATGGAGAAACCGAAGTTACCGTGGGGATGTCCAACCGTGAATCCTATAGAAGTGTAATACTACAAACTCTTATGGTTGAAGTAGTCGGGAAGAAGAAAATGAAGTTTCGAGCTTTCTTGGATAGTGGTTCGCAACGATCGTATATTCTTGAGGAGTTGGCGGAAGAACTGGGTTTAGAAGCATTATCCCAAGAAACAGTCACTCATTCGCTTTTTGGAGGCTGCACTACGAAAAACATTAACCATCAGGTATATCAACTTAAGATATTAAGACCTGGAGGTGGATTTATTGGTGATTTCAAAGTTCGTAGCCAAGACAAAATTTCAAATAAAATCCCTAGGCTCACTAAACTTGATGCACGAATGAAACGAGAACTAAAAGGCAATAAAATTTACATTTCTGATGTCGGTGAAGGCACTCCCGAGATAAAACTTATGATCGGTGCTGATATCTATGGACAACTAATGACAGGAAAAATTGTGAAGTTGCATAATGGGATGGTTGCAGTTGAAACTAGTTTGGGATGGACGCTGTAGGTGTCATGACAGATGGCCTATCGAGAAGAGAGTATAATAGAGATGACAACTGGTCGAAGAAAGAAGGCATTAATTTGAGAAGAAATGAAAGCAAATATAAAATAGATGATATCAAAACTAGGAGAGGTGTTGTAAGTGGCGGACATGTTGACAGTCGAATCAAAAAGGACGATAGAAGGAAGAGATGTATTGATGAAAGGGACAGGGAGAGAAGAATTGAAGATAGGGATCGGGAGAGAAGAAGGAATGATGAACTAAGACGAACTGATGATTTGAGTAGGCGACGCTTTGATGTTAGAGATCACCAATATCGAAACAGAGGTCATAAAAGAGATTCTGGTAGAGATCGACATCGGAAACAGCGAAGATCTCAAAGTACGTTAAAACAAGACCAAGATTTGCCAATAAGAGTTATAAAAGAACATATAGGTCTTCTTATAATTAGACCTGAAATAACTCCTTCAGGGGAAAGATGGCATCGTAAGAGTAGCCAAGATCCAAACCCAAGATGGAAAATTAACGCAGCCGGTACAGCGGCTCTACCCTCTTGAGTTTTGACAGGAGAGTCACTTAAGGCAAACCCAGCAGAACAACGAGACCTAGCAAAGGAAGAATGACCCATGCTCTTTGTCTTCTTTGGGCGGAAGTGTTGAAAATCTTTGAAAAGTAAACAAAGCAGTGTCATGGGGACATGTCATAAATAAAAATAACAAGAGAAATGTAATAATTTTTTAAGTCGAGTTCTATTTTAGATTCAGCCGAGAATAGTTTTTATTAGATTCCGTGTAGTTTTTTCAGTTATTATAGATTCTCTGTAGACTTATTATTAACTTCTGTGATTGTGTTATATTAAAAGTTTCCAGAATCAAACGTTTTGTACTTCTTTGATTTATATTATTCTTTGAAAGGACGGAACGACGGTTAGTTGAACCGGCCTTAGATTTTCTTTTGTAAAATACAGTGTATTGTAATTTGTAATTGTCACAGTCTCCACCGGAGACCAGGTTTCGCCTGGTGGAGGATGTTGCGATGCGAGTGACAGAACCTGGATATAATTATATTGATATTTATGTTTTCGTTGTCAAGTCAAATAGTTGAGTTGAATAAAATAATTGGATTAAGAAATATAGTTTTTCATGATATGCTCTCGTCCTTAACATAGGACAAATTCAAATTTGCTTATTTAACTTAGAGCGTAGGCTTACGCGGGTTGACTCGTAATAAATAACTTGGTTTTCCGGTAAAATCCGCATCACGGAAGGGTTGAATTGCGACGATTCTCTTCCACTACTAAAAGCATTTTCAGGGGTGTGTTGCTTCAAGACAACATCACGATGCACCACACCCCAAAAGATGCTTCTGATAGCGAAACCTTTGCTTATCTGACATATCTGAGGGGTCTATTTCTTCAGGTTCACAACCCGAGCCTTTGGACTCAATTTAAGATCATTTCCTCTGGTAAAGATAAAATTGTTAGGGTGACCGCATTTAGGTCGATTATAAATTAAAGATAAATGTTTCCTACTTTCCTAAATAAGAATTTATCCATCACATGATTCTACCGAATTCTTCTCTCTGTAACCCCCTATCCCTTCAATCTCGGTCTAATCCTTTTAATCCTTCCAGATTAAATGTAAGCAGTTAAAGCAGGATAACTTGGACTGTGTTTCAAGAGTGTACGAAGTAAAAGAAATTGGATGAATCTCAGAAAGAATTAAATTTGTTTTTGGAAGAACAATTTTAGTACTTCTAACAACGAATATAGTTCGTGAAAGATTTATTTGGTTTCTCCTGAGATTCAACTTACTTTTCCTACTTCGCTGCAGTTCCTTCACCGAGTTTCTTATCTAACTGAAATCTTGGAAAAATTCTGCTGTTTATCTCGGCGAGAAATTTACATGCTATCTTTTTTCTCCTCCAACCCTGTTCCAGTTATCCGGTATTAACAACTTACCTTCAATGTCGATTTTCTGCTCCATTATAATAATAGGAAAATTGTCATAATAAAGTGGTTAATACTCTCTCGTTGAAAACCATATCCTATCAACCGACGTATTGTTCGAATTCCAGAGAGGAGAGTCATGTTCAATACTGATAATTATGTGGTTACCGATCATAACAATTTATCATTCAGGACATCGTTAAATCATTACAGGACAAAAAAATTAAAGTTAAATTGATCAGGACGAAAATTAAACCAAACAAATGTAACAGGATTGCTGCTATTACGTTCCTTTTTCCATCACAGAACACCCTTTTTAATAAATAACATCCACCGAGCCTTAAGTTTTAAAACTTAATAACTTCCCCTTAATTAAAGGAATTTTATAATAAATAAGGTTAACACTGTTTAAGATTTTTAATAGAGTTATATTTATTTTAAATTGGCTTTAACAATTATTATAAATGTGTATGGTATTTGTAAAGAATCAATATTATTGCATTTTATAATATTAAATATCGATTTATATTATGTATTTAAATATTTTATTTTGGAAATTTATTCATTATTATATTTATTGCCTATTAGAATGTTTCTGGATCTGGGAAGGATATGGGACAAGCCTACGTTAATTTTACAAGGAATTGCATGGATCAAATAAGGAGCAAAGTAAATGATGAACTCTGGATTCTTAACTTCTTTGAGGTAGTTATATATATTCAAAAGCTTTAATATTTCTTTATATATATTATATATATATATATATATATATATATATATATATATATATATATATATATATATATATATATATATATATATATATATATATATATATATATATAATGTATATTTTTTAAAATGTCTGGTATATTCTTATCTTATGTATGTTTGTAAGACATTTAAGCAGATTTATTTATTTTATCTACGATTGATACGAAATATAGATATTGTATCTCTGTTTAGATGCGAAGAAAGTGATTCGTTACGTACTTGCATTCATTGCGCATGTTGGTTTCATAATTCCTCTTTTTTCCGCCCTAGTGCGGTAAAAAAGAAGAATTCTTCACCTTAACGCACGATTAGCGAGTTTGTTTACATTTAACAAAACTAATTTGCTGTTTGTTTAATTATAGTAACTGTATATATCGAGTTTTTAGTGAAAAACAATGAGTGATTTATGTCATTATGACGAAAATGAGGAGAATAATACGCCTCCCGAAATAATTAATTCGGCACAAAATACAACAAATTAATGAATTAATGTCATCTTTATCAAAAGAGAAATACGATCTTACATACAGGAAGTTTATTAAATATTTGTTTCTGTATTTATTATTAAAATCCAACAATCGTAGATAAAGTACGGTACGCAACTCGAGCGAAAACTGCATTTTGCTTTGCTCGTGTGGTTTTACTACCCTCGCTCTCGCTCGGGTGCAAACTCCACACTCGCATGCAAAATGCTACTTTCCACACTAGACGCGTAATGCACTATTTATCATCACTGTATTTAGCTGATATATAATTTTCTTTTATTATTTTCTAAATATTATTTGTTTAAAACTAATATCCCTACGTAAATCCATATTTTCACATTTCTATAAGTGAAATTAAGATAACAATTTGTTATTTATTTAAGTTATTTATTCAATTTGGAATTAATTAGAAGTATACAATGCATACGTTCCTAATGAAAATATATAAATAATAACGCGACCTGTGCTCGGCACGGTTAAATCATAATTTCTAACCTATCCTTGGCAATAATTACGTAACTAATTTACAGTTACTGAACATATCTTTTATAATATATCCTTAAATAATCACAAATTAACATTTAATATAAAAACAAAGAAAACTAACTCGAATTAAACAATATCAATTTTATTAAATGTATTCATTATTTATGTATTTATTATTTAGATAAATTTAAAATAAACTTTTAATGCAACTATTTTAAGTTATTTCATTTCATATATATATGTTTTATACTTCTGTGACAAGCACATTAAAATACAATTATTATGCCCAGCTTAGTAGGTAGTTAGGGTACCTTGTACCCGTACAACGCCAAAATCTTATCAATTATTCCCTTGATATTGGGCTCATTTTTCTTCTCTCACCGTCCCTTACACGTGGACATATCGTCCGCTCGGTTTTGATGCGGCGTTAGCGAGATCCCAGGTACAAAGTTTTGTGCTTTTATAAGTTAAAGATAAATCATTTCGAGGTGCGTCGCCGACGAATGCAGATGACGAATGCTAAATTAGAACTGATAAATTTTGCTCCTTAAGTTTTTATTAATAATAAATTAACCTTTCTTTAAAATAATTTACTGCTATATATTAATTGAGGCATTATGTATTGTTGATACTTCGATGTTTTGTAGTTAAGCTTTTTACCATAGATTAACCTGAAATTTATTTTTAATTAAAAGAGGACTTTCTTTTGTTAATATGCTAAGTACAATATAATAAGTCGTTGTATTTTTAAATACTGTGTGGCAGGTCTTTTATTAGCCTAGCCACTATTAGTATATTCAAATACATATAATTTAACTTATTTTTTACTTTTTTTCAGCAATGGTACACTGGTCAGATGCAACTTCTGTGTAATTGGTTATCCGAGAGAGTCGATCACTCGCTACATCTTTATCAATGTACATGCTTAGCTCATATAGTTAAGGTATTTCTTCACTTTAAATATATTTTTTTTTAATATATAAATAAACGTTTTGATAAATAAAGATGTTGATAATATATAACATATAAAGATGTATGTAGTACTCGTATATAAAGATGTTGATTATAAGTGTGAACTGCGACTACTATCTATAATAATCTAGGGTTTATCTTCACCATAGGAATATCGACGATCAATATTATTGTGCAAGATTTAAGGTTGCGCCATATTATACATCGTTTAGAAAATAACGATAAATTGGGCCCTATGGACAGTAGTTTCAGGATTTCATATAGGTTATTTAAACGTGGGGAAGAGACAGGCAAAATTCGATTTTGCATCCTAGTGAAAAATTATTTGTGTTAGACTTAAACATATGTATCATATGTTTTACTTTGTTAAAGTCATTAATGATCTAATTTATTAACAAAGAATAACATATACGTCTCTAAAATTAACAATGCAATTAAATATTAATATTTTCATAAAACAAACTCGTTCTATACCGAGCTCCAGACGACGCGACATGGCGTAGCTTGACTAATTTTATTAGACGTAGATTTGAACGGTTCAAAAAACCTTTGACATGTTGAAAATGCAAGAGTTAAACTGTACAGTAAAATAGAAAAACATTGTTAGAAAAGAAGGATATGCTGCCCAGGATAAAAAAAATAGTTTAAATCAGAATACCAGGGTGATCTTAAGGACCAAGGAATTTAGAGATGAATATAAGAAAATCATGGGTTAGGACAAACTATGATAAAAATTGTGCTAAGACTTGCTGATAAATATGTGGTTAAAGTGCACGGATGAGTTGATGTGAAAAAGCGAAGACTGGTCCTGATGGAGGAGTATGGTTGAGCAGGAGCTTGCCTTCTTCACTAGAGAATAGAGCCTGACGCTCACACTGGTAGAATGCCAGCTAATAGTTATTTTATCTTGCTGCTAGAAAACAGCTCTCTAGAGTCCTTTATCTTCTTTTTCACTCTCATCCGGAAAAATAGGAACGGAATGGAAGACAAAGGAATGTCACCCAAAATAAAATGGAAATGGGAGCTGTAAGGATAAATTAAAACATTTACACACTGGTCGTATGGAGTCCGCTCAATGGGTAGGGATAGACCAAATTTACATATTGTTTAAAACAGAGTAGAAGATAATGTCAGTAGAAATGAGTGTTGTCATTATTTATTTTATATTATTAGTTTTGAGGACACTCTTTTAGTTTAGTACCCATCTAATAAGTTACCAAAGTAAAATAGAAGACTTGAGGTATAAACTAACTATTAAAACAAAGAGATATTATTAAATAGTAATTAGACTAAGGGATATTATTATTTATATACACAGGAAATGTATATTTCTTTGTCTAATTTTAATACCCACGCAGTTCATGTCAAATTTGCAATAAAATGAGATAGTACTAAACTAGACAGTAACATTAACATTAGGACGGATATTAGGTATCCACTTCCCTTTATATATAATGTTGATCATTTTTTGTTAACGAGAACAATTGACTTAAAATACTAAGATATCAAAATCATGCTTACAAAATATATAAACTAGTAGTTCTGTGAACAGTAGACCTCGCTCGTTAAAATAACAAATCGGGTTTCTAGCATAGGTTCAGAATAATTATTTATCGTTCAAAAGGGTCTGAAACGTGACTTCTTTTTAGATAAACATTTGTACTTTTTTAAAGTACGTTTTAAGGGCTTTCCAACGATACCAATCACGGCCGGCCAGCTACTATTTTTACCTTTCTTAAACAGAGGTACACAACTTTGTACCCCTCATGTACCCGGTATAGCAATAAATTTCAGGGGTTTCTTTCACGTACACTTTACTACTATAAAGTACATCTTGCTCTATTTCTTTTATGTCACATCTTAACCAAGGTTCTTTCTGTGTTGTAAACAAAGTTCTTCTTTGTCAAAATTTGTCCCCTTCCAAACTAGAGGCAGATGTCACTAGTGATCGCAGTCTTTCGTTGCATTCATTACCATTACCATCTAGAATCTAGAGCAACCAGGGTGACAAATCCAGTTGGAGCGTGCATCGGAGATTCAAATTGATCGCATGGCGACTGATTTTGACATTTGACCAAATTTTCTTCTTTTTTTTTTAATTCTTGATTATTGTTTTGCAGAAATTATACACGGATTTTGAGTTGCAAGGAGTCATGGAAGATAAACTGAATTCTAAAACCCATCAGACAGTTTCAACACGAATGCAAACCGAAGAAGCAACCTGTGCCTTGACGATGAGCTCTAGACGTGATGAGGATTCCGAGTCAGTGTAAATTATTTTTTTTATTATTAATTATATTAAATTAAATATAATACAATTTTTAATGGATGATCAAATAATTTAAATCTCCACTATTTTCTTTTTTTAACATCATTTTTAAAAGAAGAAGGATGAATGCATACTGTCACGAAATCGGATACGGATAAGGTCACGCCTTAGTGAAGCCATTATCTCATTTCTCCGATCTACAAAATTAATAATAAAATGTTGTATATTTAGCCTTTTAAATTCATACAAATCAAAAACAAAAAACAAAAAAAACGGTCCGAGACAACTCAGACAAACTTTCTCATATACGAGTTCATAATTATTTAGCCCAGTGTTTTCCATTTATTAATTTTCGTATGTACATTTAATTATTATTGAACATTTCATCAAAATTTATCATAAAAAAAACAACTCCAGGGCGGGGAATCGACCCCGGCTCTCTCCGTCCGAGTTTTAAGCAATTTCTCAGGAACTAGATTTTTCTCGGGAAAACGACTTATATCGTTAGATTCGTATTTAAATGGGCTACATTTTAAAAATTTTTAATCAAAATCATCGGAACCGTTTTCGAGAAATAATTTTTTTTCAGAGTTTTTGGGGGGTATCGCCGCCAAATTTAGAGCTATAATTCGTTTCTCGATTTCGCCTCGGGGTATGATTTTTCTGAACATGTATGCCAAATTTCGTCAAAATCGGCCCAATAGTTTAGGCTCTGCATAGACAGATGACAGACAGACATTTTTTGAAAAACACTTTTTTGGACTCAGGGGACCTCAAAACGTGTAAATCCATCAAAATCGAATTTTTGCGCCATCACAATACTTTCTCTTTATATGAGAAAGTAAAAATGCCATGGTTATAAACCGCCAGGCAGAGTACCTTCTTTAAATTTAAACATAAATAGTTATGCAGTGCACACTTCCTTTATCTTATCCAAATAAAAACAATATTTCAAAATTAGTATAAAAGGTTAACAGAAATATATATACAAAAAAAAAAAAAAAAAACATTTTAAGGAAATTACTACATAAAATAATCACCGCATTTGTCAAACTACTAGAATAGTACAGAGGATCATACATTTTTATGATGAAAGTAAAATTAAATTAAATCATATATTGAGAATAATAATTAATGTAAACCTAACAAAACTTTGATTCTTACTCCAGAAACGGTTGAGTTCAGTTCTAGAGCTGGTATTTACTAGTTTATTTAAACATAACTTAAAATTACATTTTTACTTTATTACTTCAGATATGATCTATCTCAAAAGTTGCATTTGTACTAAAATTAAAACAAGAATATAAAATACATGGGAAGATGCTTCAATAAAATATATCTAATATAATTTATCTGAAATGTTTATTTTTTTTTTTAAAGAAATAAATGTATAAAAATAAAGAGTATAATCAAATTTATTTAGAAGGACTATAAGAAAGGAGTGAGTGAAAGGCTAAGTAATTTATTGGGTAATAGCAGTGCTGCTGAATTTATAAGCTAATGTTAGGTAAAACGCTAGGGCAGTCTAATCCTCAGCATTAAGAAGCTTTTGCACTAGATCAGTCAGTGGTTAACTTGTTGTAGCCAAGATAGCGCAGTCCTGCAAAGAGCGGCACTCTGTTGAAAAGTGATAAAAATGTCTATTAGTTGATCATGATCATGACACAGAGGGCATACAACATTATCACTATCAAATAATTAATAATAATAATAAACAACATACAACATTAAACACAACATGACATGGCATACAACATGGCATACAACATTATCACTATCAAATAATTAGTTGTTTTGACTGAGATTTTGTGGTACCACTTCATAATTATGACTAGAGAGGTTGGTAGAAAGTTACACAACAATATTGTCACCACAATTTTTATTACACATTAACTCACAAACGCGTTTCGACAAATAACATCATCTTCAGTGTGTGTTAACTTAGTAAGGGTTAATTCTGTGGACTAGGGTCGTGTGGGTAAAGGGATTACTACGAAAGGAACGAGGTAAGGGATATGGAGTTGAGATCTAAGTCGGAAAAACAATTAAAGGTAAAAGGTTCAGGTAACATTTGGTTTTTCAACTGCTAAAATAATACTTTCTTATATGCAATTACTAAAATATCTTACAACTACTACATTATTTAAAAAAATATATTTTTTATAGGTTTTATAAGAGCAGAGTTGTTAAGATTTGATTTTTCATTAAAACATGCTATACTTGTGTCTTGGATAGCTCTTTGAATTTCTAAGTTTTCTAAGAGGTCCAATTTCTTATTTTTTTTGGCACGAGTGAAGAAGTTCATAATTATCAACATCAAATGAATGATCGGTTTCTAGAACATGGTTGGCAAAACTAGATACGTTAACATGTTTTTGGTGTCTGTCATTTGATATTTTCTGCCATGATTTATAGTGCTCTGCAATGCGTGTACCTGCTTGTACTGTTAGTTTATAATACATGTTTGTAAAATAGTTAGCTTAGTACAGAATTAACCCTTACTAAGTTAACACACACTGAAGATGATGTTATTTGTCGAAACGCGTTCGTGAGTTTATGTGTAATAAAAATTGTTGTGACAATATTTTTCTCTCTAGTCATAATTTTTATCACTATCACTTAACCAGGGCTTCCATGACAAATTAATAGTATTCCATCTTGCCTTTATAATTATCTTAGCTAAAGAAAATGTTTGAGTAACTAGATATTTTTCATGGAAATCAAACTTTAATGTGGATACAGCAGATGTGTTTCACTGAGTTCAGCACGTGATAAGTTCTGCTGATTTTCACTGGCCTTTATAGCAGCTAATAATTTACCAGAAAATGCTACCCAGTTTTGCACAGGTTGCACTACTACATCGGCTTTGATGTTATGCTTGTCGATTAAAATAGACCACTCTTTAAACCATGAAATATGATTAAGTCCTATTGTATATTGTATCGTTTGATGTTAAACTTAAAAATCATGAGATCATCAACTATGTATAGGTAATTTTTGTAATATGTTACAATAAAAAAAAAAAATTGTTCATAAATTAAAAATTAAATAATAATTTGAACTATTAGGTGAGGTTCTGGGCGAATATTATGCAAATTGAAAGTTAGAATAAGCAACATTAACTTCTGACATCAAATTATAAAAGTTTTACTTCATTAATAAAAATATAAATATCTTTAGATAATGTCGTGAGGTAAGTCCTAAGTTTAGCGTTGTGAAAGCGGTAACTAGGGTTGGGACCCAACCCTAGTTACCGCTGTCAATGTCGATACATCGACATTGACACTGATATCCCAACCCTAGTTACCGCTTTAAATGTCCATACATCGACATTGACACTGATATCCTAACCCTAGTTACCGCTTTCAATGTCGATACATCGACATTGAACTCAGAAGGACTTACTACACTATTGAACTTTGGATGTATCAGTGAAATTGACGATGAAATGAAGAAACATCAAAATCGAAAATATCGACTTTTTTAACCATTAATTAATATTTATTAATTTTTTAATTATTCGATTTATTTATTTATTAATTAATTATTAAATTTATTAATTAACTTGCCTATGTTTCGCATACCGAAAATGCAGAAATATAGCTCATAAAACCTTACAATTTAGTATAAAAACTAGTATTATTTATGTCAATAATGTAACTCAGAGGTTAGAGTTTTGGGCACACATAAGCAGCACACTCTGTTGGCTGTCGAAGGTAGGTACTAAAAAGCTATTGCTTGTTCCAGCATTATACTATAAACCTTAACTGTGTTCCAATGAAAGGTTTCTACTTATTCTAGAAGTACCTAAAAGTGTTATGCCAATGAATCAGCGAGTAAGTGGTTCAATTAATTATATTATTAATTAATTAAGTACATTATTGATTAGTTCAAAAAAATGTATTCGTCTTTTCTACTTGATTTAACTCTAATGCAGAATAATTCTACAATTTATTTTTATCGTGTTGATTTCCATAACTGTAATTTTCTGTTATTTAATAGATCGAGTGTTTTGTTTTTTCAGGGGCTACCCGGATTCCGGTATCGACGACGACGATCATGGAAAGCCTAAAATAACCATTAGAGAATCATTTGGTGACGATGGAAACTACGTTGTTAAAATAAGCAATGTTACTGCTAATGTAGTTGGTAAAGTCGGTAACGTTTTCGGTAAAGGAATAGGTGGTCTAACTAGTAAATTTGGTGGGGGTAGTTGGTTTTAATGTATCTAGATAATTGTGTTGCTTGTACCCTTGACAAGAAATTCTCAATCAGAGAGGTGTGCTTTTTTTATGCCGATTTTTCTCCTATTAATATTTAAGTATGTTAAAGAAAATAAATAAATAAAATAAAATAATAATAATAATAATAGTCGTATTAAAGGATTATTAAAACATTTTTTCCATAAATAATTGAATAGACAAATAATTAAATATCACAATGAATTATCAAGCAGCGAAAATATTTATCAAAATACATCTTAATTGCATTTATCATATAAATTAATTTAAAAGTTTTGTTCATTAAAAAAAAAAAAAAAAAAAAAAAACTTATCTTTATCTGCTGTTCAAATATTGCAACTTCAAAACATACTAAGTGAATTGAAAATAATAGTAGTCAAAAATTTTAGTCATATATATATATATATATATATATATATATATATATATATATATATATATATATATAATTTTTTTTTAAATACCACCATTTATATGGTTATATTTATTAGATGCCTCCTGAGTGATCAAGGGTACAAAGTAACTGACATATTTTTTAAGACTTGTTATTTTATTTATTAGATAAATCAATTGTTTTTCGAGCTGATCGGCACATATGTCCTTCTTTTTACGTTGTCAAATCGTACTTCGTAAAAAATTATTCCTCTAAGGAACAAATCTATTATAAAAGAAAAAGAAAAAGAAAATTAAATTAAAAATAATTAAATAGTTCAAATAAATTAATGAAATTATTAATTTGACTTGGTAATCAACAAATTTAAATATGACCGGTGCTTTTTTTTTTTTTTTTTTTTTTTTTTTTTAGCTTTATTTATTTTGATTATAACCAGTTAAATTGAGCCACAAAGTTTAATTTTAGCATTTCTATATACTTTACCTAAGTAATTAGAGTGAACAAATAATTCATTTAAGTTGGTAAAATTTAATATTTTATTAATAAGGTTTTATTCAAAATGTTAATAAGTTAGACTTCTTAGGACGTTGTATTCAAAACTTTAATACTTCATTAACAGTTAAATTAATATTAAGCCTCGAAAACCACTGAGAGAAAAAAAAATGTTAACTTTTAACTTTTCTTTCCCCCCGTCTATTTCACAAATAATTGTGTAAGCAAAGAAACTTCAGAAAAAAATTATAATAAAAGAAAATACAATCATAGAAAAACATTCAATTTTGAACGTTTCAATATATATATATATATATATATATATATATATATATATATATATATATATATATATATATATATATATATATATATATATGTGTGTGTTTGTGTGTGTGTGTGTGTGTGTGTGTGTGTGTTCTATGCAATGCGTTAAGAATTATAATTAATTACATTAAGGCAATAAGTTTTAAAAATATGTCTGGTTTTCGATAAAGTTGATGTTATTTCATTCAAAGTTTAAGTTCTTATTTTTTATTATATTTTAGCTCATTGCTACACTGTATACAGAATTTATAGGTTTAACTTTTTATTTGAATAAAAGTTCACTCGTTCTTCTTATTTAGCTTTTAGTTAAGTTGTTCTAAGTGATTGTTCGCTTGTGTTAAATATTGAAAACTTGAGTAATTGAATCAAATGTCAAGTTGATCACTCGTTCTTTTTTATTTTTAGTTGATTTGATTTAAAGTGATTGAACACTAGGTCAACTATTATTGATTTTAATATTTTTTTTTCTTATTGATTGTTCACTAATTCAACCATTTTTAATTTGTTCTAAGTGGTTATTCACTAGGTTAATATTAATTTGATCTAAATGATCCATCACTAATTCAATTGTTAATTTATTCTAAGTTAATTTTAATTATTTTTCTTTTATAATGCTTTATTCTAAGTGAATGCTTTTCTTTTATTTTAAGTTAATCTTATTATTTATTTTTATTTTTTTTCTATAACAAAATACTTATTTTGATCTAAGTTAATAATCACTTGTTCTTCTATTATTTAAGTAATCCTGTTTAATTGTGTCAATGTATTTTGACCATAATAGGGAAATTAATAACATAAATAAGATAAACATTACATTGAAATAAATATGCCAACTATTATTTCTTTGTGGCTCATGCGATAATTTTCATTTGTTTTAAGGAACATTTTAAATTAATTAAAGTCAATATTTAATTATTTCCGATAATCAGAAAATAAATAGCCAAAATTTAATTTATTTATTAAAATAAAGAACCATAATTAAATTTATTCATTTAAATAAATAACCATAATTTCTTTTTGTTTTTTTATTTAAATAAATAACCTTATAAATTATGATTATTTAATTAAATATTAATTGATTTAAATAATAAAAAAAACATTATATTTAATTTTTTTTTTAAATAAATTTAAATATTGATTATTTAATAACTTATCACTTATTTTCATGTAATTCAAGTATTCTATTGAAGTAAATAATCGATTAAATAAATAAATTAAATTTTATAAAGAATTAATTAAATTAAATCTTAATTATGTGCCAGGCTCGTCAGCTCGTGAAATAAAAAACGGACTGATATATAAGCCTGTGATTAATCATTCAAATAATATCATTTTATTTGAAACATTAAAATAAATAAGATTATAATAATTAAATTATCGTCATAATGGAACGTGCCGTTAACAATTATTTGTGTATAAAAATAGAATTTTTTAAAAAAGGCATTATATATAGGATAACGTATTAATTCTTTAGGAAATATATTTGCTTTTTTTTATTATAACAAGCACATTAGATAAATTATAATATTAAATAAGGAAATAAAATGATAATTAAAATGAAAAACAATACTGCGTTTGTGATAAATAATAAATTATGTTAGTAAAGTAAAAAAATAATATAATATTTTGTTAGGAAAAAAGAAAATTTAAAAAAATAAAAAAAAAAATGAAAAGAAAGTGTCAACTAATACAGTAAACGATTCTTCAAATTTTCTATCGAACGGTTTCTTAACTTCAGCTTTTCAAATTAAGTTTTAGGTTTATTTTAGAAATCCGTTTAAGAATTATATCATAATTATTGTTGATGAAAAAAAAAATAATAGTTATAAGTAGGTATTAGAATTTATTATTGCGTCATTCCCTTATGTACTATTAAGTTAAAAAAATTAAGACTAGGTTTTGAAGTGTAATTTAAAGAATAAAATGATGAAATAAATCTACCTTTAATCATAAACATTTGCTATTATCATCGAATTGAAAACTTCAAAATTATTTTGTTTTAGTACGAGGTAGTTATCTTATAGTATTATTATTATATGAAGCTAAACAAAATAAGTTTAATTACAAGTAAGTGAGTATAATTGCAAAGTTAGTAACCTTAATTTTTCACAATTATAATTTTATACGAAATTATAATAATGCCCTCCCCCTCCCCCTCCCTAAAAAAAAGAAAATTGATTTTCATTTTTTTTTTGTATTGAAAGGACTGTGCTTGATTTACTTAGGTAAAAAAAAGAAATATTTCTTGTTCATTGATTTAAAAAGTAGTAGGGATTTGTAGTCATGTTTTAGATAATATTATAAAATAGTAAGCTTTAAAAAATTATTTAAGAATGGTAGGGAAAAACACTAAAAAAAAATGCTATACAAAAATCAATACTAATGTGGTGCAATATTTAGGCTCGTTTTCTATTACCTAGAAGAAATTTAAAAAATTATAATATATATATATATATATATATATATATATATATATATATATATATATATATATATATATATATATATATATATACATATATATATATATATATATATATCTTTTAATATATAATAGGTATATTAGACCAAATATCATATTTTTTAAAAATCAAAACAATATTTTATTCATTATTTAACATTTTGAAAAAGCAATTGAAATAAAAAAAAATAAAAACCTGAAATTGCTTTTGGTATTTATTCTTTTGAGAAGAATTTTGCACTGATTTTTAAATATTCCTTTTTTGCCTAAGAATTTTTGAAGTATAAGATTTTTTATACTTACATGCAATACATGTAAACCTATACAAATAATTTATTTATTGCTTAAGGTGTTAACTTTTTTTTGCTTAATTTTTATTTTATTTGTTTTTTAAAAAAAAGTGTTGACTAAAAATGTATCAGTAAAGGAAAAATATAGAAATCGCCTTCTTAAGGGACCTAATTTATTAATATAATATTTTTGTATTAGTTAAATTTGATTTTTAACTCGACTTTTAACTTTTAACTTTTAACTTGATTATTTACTTAACTAACTTAACTTAACTTAATTAACTTTTATATATATATATATATATATATATATATATATATATATATATATATATATATATATATATATATATATATATATATATATATATATATATATATATATATATATATATATATATATATATATACAAAAGTTAATTCCCTGTCATGAAAATGATTTTACTTGTGTTTATTTAAGTCGTAAATCATTAAATTTTTAAAATATATATGATAGAAGAATTGATTTACTTTGTTAGGCTTAGCAATAATTGTAGACGTCGCTTGCTCATATTTTAATATATCATGGAAATCACCAACCCATTTTGAATTATTTATATTAATTGATTGAAAAAGTCGAAGATTAATCGAAACCCAAATTAACTCAGTCTTAAAATAAATATTTAATTAATTAACAAAATAAACTATTACTAAGCGACGGAGCCTCTACTACAAATTTATTATAATAATCAATAATGTTTAATAAAAGATACAGTTAGTAAATACTTCTAAGAATTTTCGATTGAATAAATATGTAATACATACAAATTATTTTTAAATATTTAAGAAAGAAAATTAGTTCATTATAATATTAGAAATTCTATGAATCATGTTAATTAAGTTAGTTTTGAATTCTTAGATTGTACAGTTCACAGGCTCTCTAAGTTGCTTTAGCAATTCATTCAAGTTTTTACCGACGATAGAGTGGATTTTAACAAGCCATGTCTCTTAGATAAAGATGGTCTCGATTAGCAATGTTTATGGGATTGAGATGACTTTGCCAAGCCGTATTCATTGGATAGAGGTGGATTTGACATGCCGTACTTATTGGAAGAAAGTGTTTTAGACAAGAAATATTCATTGGATAAAGTTGATCTCGAGAAGCCATGTTCATTAGATAAAGATGGTCACGATAATCAATGTTTATAGGATTGAGATGACTTTGCCAAGCCGTATTCATTGGATAGAGGTGGATTCGATATGCCGTACTTATTGGAAGGTGTTTTAGACAAGAAATATTCATTGGATAAAGTTGATCTCGAGAAGCCATGTTCATTAGATAAAGATGGTCTCGAGTAGCAATGTTTATAGGATTGAGATGACTTTGCCAAGCCGTATTCATTGGATAGAGGTGGATTCGACATGCCGTACTTATTTGAAGGTGTTGTAGACAAGAAATATTCATTGGATAAAGTTGTTCTCGACAAGCCATGTTCATTAGATAAAGATGGCCACGATTAGCAATGTTTATAGGATTGAGATGACTTTGCCAAGCCGTATTCATTGGATAGAGGTGGATTCGATATGCCGTACTTATTGAAGAAGGTGTTTTAGACAAGAAATATTCATTGGATAAAGTTGTTCTCGACAAGCCATATTCATTAGATAAAGATGGTCACGATTAGCAATGTTGGTAGGATTGAGATGACTTTGCCAAGCCGTATTCATTGGATAGAGGTGGAATCGACATGCCGTACTTATTGGAAGAAAGTGTTTTAGACAAGAAATATTCATTGGATAAAGTTATTCTCGACAAGCCATGTTCATTAGATAAAGATGGTCTCGATTAGCAATGTTTATCGGTTTGGAATAATTTTGACATGCCATATTTATTGGATTGGCTCGTACCCTGCAGACTTATCAAAAGAATTCTATTTATACAGAACATTATTTAAAAATAAAGTTTGTCAATATATAGAAAATGCGCACTAACTTATTTAGAGGCTTAAATTAATAGACTTTAAGAAAACTAATGCCTCTTTTATTCAGAACTTCGTTTAAAATCCACGTTATTAATTAAACTAGGACATGCGCACTAAATACGTATAGCTCGTAAGTCAGTAGACGTTACGAAAAAGAACGACTACTTTATTTAGAGCTTCAATTTAATTTTTTTGTCTATATACTAAGATTTCCGCACTTGGCTACGTAGTACTAACGAACTGTGGACTACAAGTGTCCATTGAGTACCCCTAATATATGAATTTTACTTATATTAACTACAAGTATGTTTATTTTCTTAAATATTACATTCGAAATGCATACTTCTATCTTTATTACTATACCAAGTCGAAATTCGTGCTGGGCTAATCATATTCCTTTATTTAAAAGGTTGATTACCTTAATTTATATTTTATTACACATTTCTTAAAAGTTCTGGCAGCCTCGTTAACTCCTTTGATAGGCTGTATAATACCTCTAAATTAATTCCACAAATTTAAATAAATTATAAAAGAAAAAAAAATCCACTGAAAAAAAAAAATAATCATAAGCTTAAATGATTTAAAAAAAAAAAGAAATATATAAAAATTATAGAATTCTCCTAGAAGTACAATTAAGATAATTCTAAGTTATACTACTGACACTGGGGTGACATGTAAAGCTTTTAAATTGTCAAATTTTATAAATATTTAGTATAAACAATATATTATTTTTCCGATTGTCGTAGTAATGACATATACAAAAGAATTTTTTTTTATTATCACTATAAGCAAAACTGATAAATAAAATAAAGAGGTAGAACTTTCTTGTGCAAGTAACGGAGTCTTAATAAAATTTAAAATATATATATAATTATATATATATATATATATATATATATATATATATATATATATATATATATATATATATATATATATATATTATGGTATTTATATCCATTGCACATTCTCAAATAAAAAATTAAAATTATAAAAATAATTATTAAGATTGTTCACAAGCCTTTAATAAACTTTATATTGTAAAAGTTTTTGCTTGCATATTTTTTTAATATTATCTAATTATTATTATTAAGTGTTAGTATTTTCTTATACAGAAAATCTCCGAAAGGAAGGCAAAAGTTAATTATTGAATACAGCAGATGTTCAAATGCCATAGTAAAAAAAAAAAAAACAAATATAGATATAATACATTATTTTTAAGTCTACTATAAATGCCTCCATATGGACGATGTATTACACTGCTACAAATGTAGTAATTAAAAATTAGATAATGAGGAACCTGTGTTAAATATAACATTTGTTTATTTTTTACTAAACAGTTATTTTAAAGATTGTAAATTCTTATTTATTAACTAACGGCCTAAACTATATTTAGATAAACTTTACATAATCTAATTTCTTTTTATCTAAGTTATAAAACGTTGAAATGATTTTTTTAGGAGACTGGATACCTAACTATTTTTATCAGTATTGATGAAAATATTATAAAAAATTATGTAGTCATTATTTATTAATATCATTTTTATTTTTGTTTCAAATTCAAATGGGTTCCCAATAAACATTAAACGAAGATTTACTAAACATAAATAAATCATTAAATTATTCAATATAGAAATAACATTTCACTTAAATATCAATTATTAAATTGACTGATAGAAACAAATATACTGAATAATAAGTGCAATAATGTGGAAAGGTTTAATAGCATCTTTCCATCAGTGGTAGCTTTGATCAGAGCCAACTTTCATCTTCCTTTCTTGTAACAAGTTTTCCAACTTAAATATAGTATAATATTTCGTATAAGAAAATAATATTGTTTCTGTCATTATTTTTATAAACAATTATTTTTTCTCACACATAAACTAACCATTAATTAAAATTGATTTTGGTTTATATATATATATACTCGCCGGCGTCAGCTGGCCTACGGCCAGCTTTTGCCCGTCGAGTGGCCAGGTAGATATATGCCAGGTACTTGTATATAGTAGTTGGTACTTGTAAGATCTGGTAATGTTGTAGGAGGTTGTGGGATATTGTAGCCATCAGGCGGGTTAATTATGCTGTTATAATTCCCAGTCTATAAATGACAAAATAAACAAACGATAAAGCAAACAAAGAAACAAAGTTGAAAGCTATTGACGTCTAGAGGAGCTGAGCTAGTATCTGTGAAGTTGTAGAGCGGATTGAGTAAGGTGGGGTGACGGGAGCGACAGGAGAGGATGGGAAGATCGGACATATTCCCGTCTCTGTCTCTTTTTATGGCGCGGCACTATTAAAGTAAATATGTATTAATTAACTTTGGTACTAACAAACATTTTTCGGAGAAACAATGCATCTAACATGCGCCAAATGTGGTGCACATATAATTAATTTAATAAACAAAACACCCAGCAACCAAATCGTAAAAACTGCTATAAAAACAGTTTTTTTTTTTCAATTTTACCCCCCTCAAAACTAAAAATAACACAAAATAGAACATAACAAAAATTAATCTGCTATTTAAGAGCTTTTTAACGATATAAATAATATTATAAAATATTAACTTTAACATTTGTATCCCTGTACTCTAAGGTACAAAAAAAAAAAAAAAAAAAAAAATGAAGGGGCATTAATTTAACTAATAAATAAATATAAATAAAAAAAACCTAATTATAAAAATTATTTAAACCCTTCAACCTGCAAGAAAATTATAAATCGTTACAAAAGTACGAGTACAACATTTTTAAAAAATAAACAAATATAATAGCTTTAATGTACAAATCAAGGCCTTTCAAATGATATACAATACAATATTAAAAACCAAAAAAGTGGTCACGTGACACGGTACACAGAAAAACGTTTAGTCTCAAGTTCTCAGCAAATTGGATGAACTAATAAAATATAAGAGCACATATAATAAATTTTATAAAATTGAATTTAAAAAAAAAAAAAAAAAAAAAACGTAAAAATCGCTATAAAACAGTTTTTTAATTTTACCCCCCTAAAAACTAAAACTACCACAAAATAGAACGTTACGAAAATTAATCCACTATTCAAGAGCTTTTCAACGATATACATCACATGATAAAAGATTAACTTTGACATTTGTACCTCTGTACTCTAAGGCCTAAGGTACCAAAATTATATTTTAAAGAAAACAAACAATACAAAAGGGCATTAATTTAACTAATATACAAATATAAATAAAATAACCTAATAACAAAAAATTATTCAAACCCTTTAACCTACAACAAAATTAAAAATCGGTACAAAAGTACGTGTACAACATTTTTAAAAAATAAATAAATATAATAGCTTTAATGTACAAATCTAGGCCTTTCAAATGATATACGACACAATATTAAAAACCAAAAAAAGTGGTCACGTGACACGGCACAAAAGAAAAAGTGTACTCTCATGTTCTCAGGAAATAGGATGAACTAATGAAATAAAATGTACTCAATTTAAAGAGCCTTACGGTGAGATTTAAGCGCCCCAGTCAGAAATAAAATCAGTCAACAATTGTAAAAGATATGGCCATTCAAAGTCAAAAATAGAAAAAAATAAAAACAAAAAAAATCCAAAGTTATCAGCATTTAGGGTACAACCGATAGAGATACGAAAAAAAGTTATAGAACCAAAGTTGTAGATCTTTTAAAATCAGTTACCGCTGGTGTTATCCGTTTTCCAATACGAATTACCGTTTAGCTGCAATAAGCCCAAAAACAGCTTAAAAATCAAGTCGGCCATTTTTATTTTTTTAGGGGGGGAAGAAGTGGGAAAAGTGAACTTTTTATAATTATTTTGGTTCACAATATGGACATTGTGCGTCGAATGGCGCAAACCTCAAGTCTCTAGCTCTTCTGGAAGTGGGTAAACATTAATGTCAGTGAGTGAGTGAGTGAGTTAGCCATGCGGCTTTATAGTGTATAGATATATATATATATATATATATATATATATATATATATATATATATATATATATATATATATATATTTATATATATCGTTATGGTATTTTTAGGTACTGAGATATAATAACGCACATCTAAGGAATACTCAGTGAATTGTCGACCACAAGAAAAATTACAATTTTTTTAACAAAAGAAAAAATTTAATTATTATTTAAAAAAATTTATAATTGCATGAGATCTTCTTTGATATAAGCCAAAATCAATTGAATAATTTTAATTATATCTCTCGTTGCTAAAAATCTCCCTCTATCTATTTTGCACAATTGTTGCCCCAAGCATCATTGAGTTTGAAGTACCAGGAACTTGCTGCTGCTACTAAAGCAGGAAAAGCATGAGTTGTAGGGCTTGCAGTAGTAATAAGATATTCGTCATAGTCATTTGAATAGCCCCCTATTCGATCTGATTTTCCTACTACAATTTCAGCTGGAGCTAAACTTTTACTATCTGATAAATGTAGGAAGTATCCCTCTTCACCATCCTTATTCCCAGAATTTTCAGAGAATATAGGTGGATCTGGCGGATCCATTGCATCTTGAACGGTTATTTCTGGTTTGAAAAAACAAAAATTATAATTTTATTTTTAATAATCAACTCAAATTACATAAAAAATAAGTGTCATTAGCCATTTCCACTTATGCTCGACTAAGCTGATTATCTTTTCTTTTTTGTCGTTATGTGCCCAGCGTAGCCATATAGCTACGCTGAGATAAACGAGTACTTCTAGTCTATATAATTTAACATTTCTGGATAAATAAAGGTTTGAACTCATCTTTCAACATTCTAGATTAAAAATTAATGACAATAAAATAAATATTTAATTAATTTCGATACTTATCCTAACAAATTATAGAGGTGGTCGATGTCAATAAATTTACTCATTTTTTTCTCTCTTGTATGTCAACTCAGTAAGAGCTAAGACACTAATACGAACGTAATTACATAAAATAAACCTTCCTCAAGAGGTAATGATTTAAATAAACGCCCTCGGGTAAATAATAATCATAATAAACAAATAAATGTAAGTGGCAGTCTAGTGATGCCACATGGCTGCGCTGGGCACTAATTGGTTAACATATTATAAGAGAAAGAGAGAAAAACAAAAAAAAAAAAAAAACGGAGAAAGGCAGGTAGGGATGTGAGGGTGTAAATGTTCAAGAGGTGGAGGGGTAGGCTGATGAAGTTAGAGGATTACTGGGGTCAGGTACAAGGTATACATTACAAATAACTTAAATACTAAATAGCTAACCTACATGCATCTAGGTACTAAAAGAAAAATAAATTAAATATAATACATCTAGAAAAATCAACATATTGTTGAAATAATAAATACTCCTTTAAAGATTTTAGGTGGTTAGTAAGAGTTTCTTGTCTTAAATAAATTAATAAAGAAAGGTCTCTAATATAATTTTATTTTCAATAAAAAAATAAAAAATAAATAAGAAATAATAATAATTTAAAAATTAACAATTTATATAAATTTTAATTAGTGGAATGAATATAAACTATTGTACTAGGATTAACAGGTTAATATAAAAGTATAACGCTTATAATTAAAGAATTAGTCCAGTCAAATGGTGCACAAAATGGGCTCGAAGTGGAAGGTTCTGGTGTAATTGATTTTAGTGGTTTATTTTATGTTTTTGGGGGTGCTGAACACGAATATGAAGTTGTCCAACAAAATTTCCCCCCGCAAATATGAGAAATCGTCAAAATAATAATTTTTTGTTGTTTTCCGCTTATAACTTGCAAAGCAAATCAATTCACGCAAAAAGTGGCCCACTAGTAAAATATAAAGGAGACAATAACCTTCAATTTATGTTTATAACATTTTTTAGTACGTCGTATGGTTTCATTGGTCATTGGAAAGCTCTTTAAGAGTACAGTAATTGTTGTTATGTACAATTTTGTCATATATTTATATAAGAGGGGGGTAAAATGAAAAAACAACATATTTTTATGCTATTATTGCGTTTTTTTCCATTTTACCCCTCACATATATGAAAATATGACAAAATTTTACATAACAACAATTGCTGTACTCTTAAAGAGCTTTCCAATGACATGCATCTTGAAGGGTACATACTATTTTGTCTTTTGTTCCCCGTACCCCTGATTACCAAATTGTTTTCCCCCCATCCAAATTCTAAACCAAATTTTTCGTATATTATCATAATCCAATAATACGTAGATTTCTTTGAAAATTAGCTCGTTAAATCATGGATCATAACTGGTCCTTTTTCATAAATTACCGATTTTCCCGATATTTCAACTTCCATTTGCGTGAAAACCATACGACGTACAAAAAAATGTTTATTTTCTCCTTTATATTTTACTAGTAGGCCACTTTTTGCGTGAATAGATTTCTTTGCAAGTTATAACTGGAAAACCACACAAAAATTATTATTTTGACGATTTCTCATATTTGCGGGGGAAATTTTTGTTGGACAACTTCAGATTCGTGTTCAGCACCCCCAAAAACATAAAATAAACCACTAAAATCAATTACACCAGAACTTTCCACTTCAAACTACCATTTGACTGGACTAAATAACCTTGCACTAGTAGACTAATGATTTAAGATAATTAATATGAAATTAGATTAAAATTGAGGTACATTGGCATTATGAATAGGTTCGACATGACCTCATTAATAATAATGATTTTGTTAAAGCATTGAATGTTTTGGTTTTGTAAGGATCGGCGAATTTCTACGGTTTCCAACAAATCCAACTTTTTTCCTTTTTGACAATTATTGAGCAATTCGAATTGGTCTTTATTAAATTGATGATTGGTTTCCACAATGTGAGTGGCAAAGCTTGATTTGCAATTCGGGTTCCTTACAGCATTATAGTGTTCTGGAATTCTGGTGGATGTTTTCCTCCCGGATGGGCCAACGTAAACTCCTTTGCACGTGTCGCATGATATTTTGTAGACACCGCTTTTCGTCTCCGGTTGGTATTTTTTGTTTTACCGTTCCAAGTATTTTACCGAGGGTGTTGTACGGTTTAAAACTTACTTTGATGTTGTCTTTTTCTAATACCTGGCCAATTATTTTGGAGATTTTGCCTAGGTATGGTAAGCTGATCCACTGAGTGTCCACTTTCGAATTTGATCTAATTTGGTTTTTGAGTTATGAGATTATTTATGACATTTGTTGAATATCCGTTATTTTTAGCTATTGTTTTTTATAGTGTGCATTTCATTTCCGTAGTCTATATTGTATATAGGTATTTTAAGTGCACGGTGGATTGATCATGCTATGAAACGCTGCTAATTTGTGTGTATTATAGGTGTTGGATGAGTTGTTTAATATGATATCTGAGTATGTTTCTTTACGGTAGACTTTAAATTGGTGTTTATTATTATCGTGGTAAATGGTTAAATCTAAGAAATTTATTGATTTGTTCTGTTCTAATTCTGCGGTAAATTTTATATTGGGATGTAGAGAATTTATAAATTTTAAAAATTGATCGGGTTGTCGGTTGGTGCCAAGCCAAAGACATAACACCTCGTCAATATAGACTATGGAAATTAAATACACACTATACAAAACAATAGCTAAAAATAACGGATATTCAACAAATGTCATAAATAATCTCATAACTCAAAAACCAAATTAGATTCAAATTCGAAAGTGGACACTCAGTGGATCAGCTTACCACACCTAGGTAAAATCTCTAAAATAATTGGCCAGGTATTAGAAAAAGACAACATCAAAGTAAGTACCGTACAACACCCTCGGTAAAATACTTGGAACGGTAAAACAAAAAATACCAACCGGAGACGAAAAGCGGTGTCTACAAAATATCATGCGACACGTGCAAAGGAGTTTACGTTGGCCCATCCGGGAGGAAAACATCCACCAGAATTCCAGAACACTATAATGCTGTAAGGAACCCGAATTGCAAATCAAGCTTTGCCACTCACATTGTGGAAACCAATCATCAATTTAATAAAGACCAATTCGAATTGCTCCATAATTTTCAAAAAGGAAAAAAGTTGGATTTGTTGGAAACCGTAGAAATTCGCCGATCCTTACAAAACCAAAACATTCAATGCTTTAACAAAATCATTATTATTAATGAGGTCATGTCGAACCTATTCATAATGCCAATGTACCTCAATTTTAATCTAATTTCATATTAATTATCTTAAATCATTAGTCTACTAGTGCAAGGTTATTCTTTAATTATAAGCTTATACTTTTATATTAACCTGTTAATCCTTGTACAATTGTTTAAATTCATACCACTATAATTTCAACTTTATATAGATTGTTAATTTTTAAATTATTATTATTATTATTTCTTATTTATTTATTTATTTTATTTTTTTATTTTTTAAAAAATAAAGATTATATTAAAGACCTTTCTTTAACCATTTATTTAAGATAAGAAACTCTTACTAACCACCTGAAGGAGTCTCCGTCTAAAGGAGTTTCTATTATTTCAACAATATGCTTATTTTTCTTGGTGTATTTATTTTCATTTATTTTTTATTTTTCTTTTAAAAAAATAAAAAGCATGTGGGTTAGCTGTTTGGTATTTAAGTTATTTCTAATGTATACCTTGTACCTGACCCCAGTAATCCTCTAACTTCATCAGTCTACCCCTCCACCTCTCAAACATTTACACCCTCACATCCCCACCAACCTTCCTCTTTTTTTTCTTTCTTGTAAAATAATCAGCAGTGTAAAATAATCAACCAAGTGATGATGGCGTTAAGTCGAAACCGGTTTTGTAATTTTTTCTTTTTTGTTAAAATATTGTAATTATTCTTGAGGTCAGACAATACACAGACTATTCCTTAGATGTGTGTTATTATTTACTCAGTACCTAATAATACCATAATGTTATCTAAATACCACAAAATCTCCGTCAAAACTAATAATGAATATATATATATATATATATATATATATATATATATATATATATATATATATATATATATATATATATATATATATATATATATATATATATGCATGATTGATAGAATATTTAAGTTTGAGGATGAGCGTTGTCTTATCTAGTTTTAGGTGTAATAAGAAAAATATTGTATATAGCGGAATCCAAAAGGTGTTACTATTCAAGGAATCCAAATGTTTTCAAAGTTTTGTTTTGTGGCAAATTCGGTCTTATAGTTAACTCTCAACAAAGTCTCTTTTGATTTAAATCATTTGATATAAATGGGAGCAAGTGAACTATTAGTTATATTTGTCATTGGTTGACAATACCATTCGACCATAATACTGTTCCGGATGACAAATTTAGTCAAGATAATGTCTAGTTAATATTACTACGCAGGATCGTAGACAAATATTTTCGATTCTACCGCTACGCTGCAGCGTAGCGGTAGAAGCGCGCTGGTTTGAAGCTTATCATTTATATTATAATACTGCTCGGGATCATATCGCATAATTTCTTACTATATCGCTTCGCAGGTCCGTACCGTATGATTTCTATTATATGTTCTACGCTGGTACGTATTGAATGTTTGGTGGACCGACTGTCTGGCAGCTGGCATCTGCCATCTACCAAATATCTTTCGATGGCTGACTGAGTAAATTTAATAACGGGTAAAAAAAATAGTGATCCTTTTTATGAACTTCTTATTTAAATTAAAATCTAAAAAATAAAAAAAAATATAACTTGTGCTTTTTAAGTACAAAGAAGTAATTCAATCGTAGAACTGCTGTAGCGGTAGATATTTTCTGATAAAATGAAACTTCTGATAAAATATTTTTTGCCAGTGAACCGAACTATAACATATAAATAAATCCAAAAGAGCATAATTATAAAATAACCTTTTTTGTCAATAATTGTTTTTTTTTTATTTTTTCGAAATTTCAAAAAAGTGGTATCTTTACTTTTGGTCGAAATGTATGTGATGGGTAGAATGTTCAGGAATTTTTGCAGTTTACATTTTTGGGGTGTTGACGTACCCTTTCATATAATTTTTTTCAGTCGCTATATTTTTATAATGTGTAGGTAGGTACTATACACATATATGCCAAATTTCAAAGTGACCGGACGAAAGGTGTAGCCGTGAGAGCAGGCGACAGACGGAGGGACAGACAGACACACGCAGGAAAATATAAGGGTCCTTGGTTTTGCCTACGGACCCTAAAAAGTGAGAATGAATTAAATGGGAAATTTGCTAGTTGTTTTGGCCTTTTTTGTGTGATCCGGCTATTTCGAAGGCATAACATCTCATTTAAAGAAGTGACAATGTTAAAGAGTGTGAAGGACAATGTACAACATTGGTCTTGCTTTTTCATTGTGCTGAAAGCTTAGCCCCCACCGCGATTCTATGTTGCGGGGCTGAATCGGTGCTGTTGTGATTCAGAGCCGCAACAAGTCCCCGGGTCCTCGGAGCTTATTGCGGGTTACGTGATTAAAGATTTTGAGTCGAAGCATAGTCCATATTGGGACTCTATGTGATGATCCACAACAAAGACGCGCAACATTGAGCCCCGATATGGACTAAGCATTAAACGGAAGAACCATTAGATTACTAGTTCTTTGAGCGGAGGTATGGTCTGATATTGTAAAACTTACTGTTTAGAACTCATCGCGACGATTATTGCTATTGATGTGAGCCTTAAAAAATTACGAGGTCTATCTATAAATTAACGGGACCGGCTCAAAACAGGATGATTATTTACAATTTATGGAAAGTCCACTCTCGCATTGACCCAGTCTTATTTTTCACTTGTTAAGATAACAGTTTTAATATAGCTGTGACGTCTTTATCTTAACAACCTCCGATGATTCAAAACGCGTTCCAACTCCCAAAATTAAAATCTGTGGTGAGGAAACCGTTTTGAGTCGTTGGAGGCTGTTAAGAATAAAACAGTTATCAGTAACCGAAATGCACACGCCTTTGCTCAGTAAAAAAATAAGAATGGGGAGATGTAAGAGTGGCAATGGGGAATTGATTGAAGGAGAAAAACCATAGGTTTTCCTTAAATTGTAAAACATATCCTTTTTTATTTACTTTATAGACAGATCACGTTCTCAAATAACGAGCAGTGCCTTTAGGATTCAGTCTTGCACTCACTGTCTCAGACGCGGTTTCCTATGACATTTAAGTTACCACAAAGGAGCAAACTAATGTTAATTTATGTTTAGGATCTAGATTTAGTAGGGGGGCTAAAGACGCAATATGCAACGAAATAAAATAACTCGCTACCCTCACACCCCTAAATAAAATAGCTCACTATTCTTAGACTAACCGGAATGAAAATATTCACTATTTCTCACAGTAACTTAATAAAAGAAAACTCATTGCTAGTGAAAATGCTCAATCGTTGTCGCTACTGTAAACAATTTCTTGTTAATCTACAAAAATATATTTTAATATTTTGAATATAATAACGTTATTTATAATAGTTAAAATAATACGGTTCCTTGAATAAGTACAACCTTCGACTCCCCGTTAAAAAAATTGCACATTTAATTAACCTACAAATAATTACGCAATTGAAATAGCATAAATTTAAAAAAAAAATAAATAAATAAATACAAATATAAGCAATAATATTGAAATTCCGGATGTCCATTCGTTTATTTTAAAACTCGCCCCTATATTATTTTTAAACAAATGGGAATATTTACTAAGATACTTTAAACTAATAGCTATCATAAGCATAGATGATTGTTTTCGTCGTATTAGTATTGATGAGAAAGAAAGAAATAACAAGTGAAATAATGGAATAACATTTGAGGATAGTTATAATACAAGAATGGTGGTAGTAACAATAATCAGTGGTAAATAAAAGTTAATAGAGTAGGTGTTGAATCATTTTAAGGGTTTTCAATGCGATGCTGAATCAACATATAAACTGGTTGCTACAAACTGGTTTTGAATATAATTTCAAAAATATATTTTTAATATTTAAATGGGAGATGAGTGATTATATGATGATAATCCAAGTCAAGCCTATCGGTGCCCATTAACACTATGCACACTTCGAGCCTTCACTATGCACCTATATATACAGCTATACTTATAGTGTAGTGCCTACACTTGCACCTATATATAGAGCCTTCAATATGCAATTATATCATACAACTGCTTTTGGTTACCATCCTCCGTTCTTATACTTCGAAAAAGTAAATATATTTTCCAAAAAGTTGGTAAATCTACGTATGGCTTCGAGCTGCATTTTCTATTCTATCGTCTTTCTCTTCAGTCCTAATTTCTCCTAATTAAATATTCACATAATTAATTTATCCTGATAAAAATCCAATTTGTGATTTTATTTTATATTTATTATTGTGCTGATCAAAATAAAGCTTTAACAACAATAATATTATAGTCCTGTTCGACAAATTTATTATCTCTATATAAAAAATTAACCTAATTTTTAGTTGTATTTCCGATGGGATATATCCGCTCAAATTGTTTGGAAAGTTTATAATTTTGACTAGTAAAAAAAATAACTAAAACGCCTTTTTCCAAAAAGAAATATTAAAGAACTTGGTGATTTTAAGACCTTTATCTTATTTTTTAACATCGTTGCTTCCTTAAAGAAGTGCGTATTTAGGAATACAAAATTTATTTTAAAACATTAAGTTAAAGTGATTTGTAACAATACTCTCAAGAGGAGTAAAATACGAAGATATTTCACAAATAAACCCAAAGAAAATTCGGAAATATATTTTTTTTTAAATATTAGGGGCGGGACTTAACAGTTTATAATTATTGTTGCTAGATATATTAGGTATAAGGTTAGTGCAATTTTTATGTATAAACAAACGATAAAAATAAAAAAATAACAAGAATTAGCTTATTGCGCGCAGTCGTTTCCTTAGAATAGTTAATTTGACACCGATCTAGTGTTATATTTTTAATTAAATTAATACATTCATTTACCAATTATGTTATTTAGTTTTTCATTGTTATGTTTTATGTATAAAATAAAAAGAGCTTTGTTTTAAAAAATAAAAAAGCTCTAAATATTTGTATTACCATGTTTGTTTTCAATTGAACATTTTAACAGGTTCTTTTATAAATTCTTGTATACAATTGTGTTTAACGCATCGATGTTTTCATTCATTAACCGATTATTTACCTATGCCTTGATTAAGTTACATTCATTTTTTTTTTTTATATAAATACTGTTTATAAATAGATTGTTTATGTATAGCTAGTTATAATAGAAAAACTATTATAACTACGTGCCTAAGTTATTATTATTATTTTTATTTTTTTACCATTATGCATATTAACTGTTAAGATTTATATAAACAAAAAAAAAAAAAAAATACAATGCAGTGTTAAGTAAAAAAAGAAACACATTGTTATATATCAAGGCCTTATAGATTAAAATAAAATTAAAATTAAAAACTGCAATTTTTTGAATGAGAGCATGTGCGTGTCACACTCTTTAAATAAATTAAGTATCATATTGTCATTATAATTATATTATTGAATAAGTGCCTACCATATAATACATTTTATGAGCATATACGATTGATAAATTTGGAACAAGCAAAAATGTAACCTGGACGATTGCAAATTTATCAATTGCATTATTTCATAAATCTTAGAAAATTATTAAAAATAAATAAATCTTAGAAAATTATTAAAAATAAATAAATCTTATTATTTCGATGGAGGTTGTATTCCACCAAAAAAATCCCCTTTTATTCTTCTGCAGATTTGGATAAAGCATAGTTATAAGTAAAAGGAATACTTTTTAAATACAACTTTAATACATTTTAAACGTGATTTACAGGACCGCATAATTTATATAATCAGAATATATTCGCAGGCATTAATTATACGGAACTCCTAAATTCTTATTATGCATTTGTTTTACCATTTAAAGAGAAGAACAAACAATTTGTTGTTTATTGTATCTTTTTTTATTATTTTTATTTTATTTAAGAGCTTACAGTTAAATAACTTTTTTCTTAACTGTCCTATAATTTGCTTTATACTCTTGTTAGAGTCCGCATATTATCACTACTGGATTGTAAAAGTTTGTAAAAAGTTATTCTCTCTCAATGTAAAAACGCCACTAAGCAAGGAAGTACGATATAGAGATTTTGTGAAACTAATAAATAAATGCAAACAGTTACAAGTAAATTGTTAACATTTGGTAATTCTTAACATAGATCGGGTTTTGGCTCTATAAAAAAACGGTTATTATCTATATTTCATATTCTTATTTACGATTCAAACATCATATGCGATGATTATGGAATTGTAGAGTGTAAAGTGGGTGCACATAATTTGGACAAATACAAATATTTTAACTAATTACGTGGGAAGTGAAGGTTAGTGAGTTTGTCAATAAAATATTCTGCAAGTTTGGTTGAAATAGAATAATTCAGATTGTAGATATGAACTATTTATTGAAATATCATCAACGCTATCGCTCATTCTGAGGTACTGAAGGAGAAGCCACTGAACCTCATCAGTATTTGAGCTCGACTGAGAAAACAAGTAACATTTTATTGAACAATAGCTTTTAGCCCTACACTGATTGTTTTCAGGAGTCCTGTACATTTTGCACCATCAAATGTTCAGAATAAAAGCTACAGTTGTCGAGAATCGTCCGTAATTATTAAAGCCCATCAACAAAAATAGTTGATAAAACTATGAGCTTTTATCTTAAAACACTGATGATTTTCCGGATTCGCGAACATTAACAGTTAGTATAATAGCTCAACTATCCTATCTTATAAGAAAAGTAAAATAAAAATTGATAGAACCATATCTTTTATCGTGAATTGATCTTTAGTATTCTTTAACGAAAAAAAAAAAAAAAAAAATCTAGTTAACCTCTACAACTTAATCTCATAATTCTTCATTTCTAGAATATCATAGAGACAATTTATTTAATCCTTTAAAAGGATAAATTATGGTTTTAAAACTTTTGATGGATCGATATTGATATTTAAAAAAAAAAAAAAAATTGTGATTTAAACTTAATGAAAACAAATGTGTATTTTATAATCTATACTTACATACTTAATGCTAATCCTAATCTAGCAGCTTGAGTAGAGGAGCGGCAAAAGACCTTGCAGGCTGCACGGTCTTGCGCCAGCAGGTCTGCTCGACTTTAAGTACAGCTTCTCTGTCTCAGACAAGTAGCTATATTGTCTGACCTGTTGTTGTTCTTCTTCCCCGGGGTCTTTCTCCTTCTGGTCTAGCTTCGAGTGCCTGCCGAGACTACCTATTTTCGGGCATTCTTTGGGTGTGTCCAAACCATCTCAGTTGCGAGGACTTGACATTTTCTACCAGCGGATCCACATTTAATGATGTTCTGATGGCAGTATTCCTTATTCTGTCCCTTCTAGTTTTCCCAACAGCTGTCCTGAGATATCTCATTTCGGCTGCCTAGAGTTTCTTCTCTGCTTCGGATGTTAAAGCCCATGTTTCACTGCCATATGTGAAGATTGAGATGTGTAACTGTAGACAGCCATTTTCGTAGGCTCGCTTACTTCCTGCTTCCAGGGAAAGTTAGATAAAATTGCCCGAAGCATTCTTCCTGATTTTGCGATTCGGTTATTTAGTTCATGGCTTAGTTTCCCATTTTCTGATATAACTACCCCAAAATACATGAAGTAGCTTACTTGTTCCGGTACTTGTCCGTTAAGCCTTACACTGTGATTTCTGCGTTCTTTATAATCTATTTATACTAGAATTAGACACTTTCCTTCTGTGGAGATACTATTTTTATTTTATTTGTTTTAATAATTTATAATTTCTTGTGATTATGATGTTAGTCAGGAAATCCCGATTGCCTTTCCATACAACTCACATAATAATAAAACTCTCCCATACGAACATTTTCGTATGGGAGAGTTTTATTATTATTTCTCCTATTAACATCATATGGGGACGTCAAAATTATCTGGTAATTGAGGATCCTGCATGATATCTAATAGAAGAAATTCGATGATAATTTATTTTAAAAGTTTCATGATGGAGCAATATTTTTCTATAAAAAGATAGATAAGGAAACATTTAAGAATTTTTCCCCTGAGCAATATTAAAAAAATATATATGTTGATATTGTTTGTTAATAAAACGTTGTACTAACACTTATTAAAGTAATTAAATAATTCAAGTACAAATAATCCGAAAAAATAATGAGAAAATGTATTTTTTTTTTTTTTTTTTTTTTTTTTTTTTTTTTTAATTTTAGCATACAAATTGAAAAATTAACTTTTTAAATAAACTGCAAAAATGTTATTGCACGATCGGTACAATCAACTTGTAAACAACAACCACCATACTCCGCACTTAGCTTAATCAATTAAAAATAATTATAAATAAAAATCAAGTATATTTTTATATAAACTTAGTCTAAGTACAACAAATTATCATGTATTTGGAACAGTAAATAAGTTATTAATTACATTTCTATTATTAAAATGAAATACAACCCATTTCGCTATTTAGTACAAAAAAAATAATGTAGTGAAAGTTCTTTTATTTATATTATAAATTAAGACATAAACAGGTTATAGATATAATTTTTATCCCAATTTAATTTCTATATCATGTTCTAGAGCATTATTTTATTTATTTAACTATAACAAATGTTGCTGCGGGTAAAATATAATGAGGATTAACAATGCAATTATAATATTGAATTTTCTATCGCTCACGTTTTGGTAAGGTTTATTGTTTAAACATATTTTCAATTACTTATACATGCTGGTTCCTTTCTGTAATTTAATCCTTAACCCTAGAAAGACACACATATTTGTTTTTACATAAACTCTATGTAAAAAAAAAAAATAATAATAGGTTAAATTAATTAATTAAACATTTTCTTATTTAATTATTTATATACTTTTGTAAATATAATTTGTCATACTAAAAATACCATTTAATTTTGACCAAAATAAATAAGGATTTTAAAATTAAATAGTATACATATATATTTTCATCAAAATGTTTTTAGAAAATTTTGTACTTTTAAAACAAATATATATAAAATTTGTTGTTCGTTAGATTGGGTTAATATTTTTTATTTACATATAATAAGAGTTCATTTACAGTTTTCATTCACATATAATCAGAGTTGTTTTACAGAAATCAGGAACAAACGTTATAAACAAATTATAGATTTTCTTACATACTCTGTCAAAGTTAAGCATTTTTGGCCTTAAATCTTTACTGTGATCCACTAAATCTTCACTTGAATGAAGTTATATACGTCTACTAATAGTAATAAAAGATTTATTTTGGAACTTTTGACAGTCTTAAACATTTCAGCAGCACATATAGCACAGTTAACAGTGGTATATGAAACAATTACGTTAATGGCACACAGGGGTCTATGGGACCCCAACTCTAATTTTAATGAATTCTGAAAGAAAACTAAAACTAATAACATAGGTATTGTTATCAGTATTTACGCAGAAAGGTTCAAAGGTAAATTATAAGGGAGTCTAGGTTTAGAGAAATACAAATAAAAAAATTATAGTTTGTATGGGGTCTGTGGGACCCTAATAAGTCGTTCTAGGGTTAAGTATAATAATAATATATATGTAATGGAACTGAATCGTAGAGTAGTTACGATACCAAACATTTTGGATGTCTATAATGCAGTGTCTTTGTTAATAGGGAGTTTATAACTGGTAATCAATATTTGTTATTTTCAATTGCCCAAATTCTTATTTAAAGGGTTCCTAAAACGTAGCGATTTGTTGTTTAATTTCAGGTTTGACCAAATCGAAAAAAAAATGGCAGGGGCTCTATGTTTAACAAACTTTTGAACTGAGTAAGATCGTGTTGAAGGACCTTGATACCATTATTAGTTTGTATCGGTCCTAAGATTTAAACATCTATATTAATATTTTTATGGGAGCAGCTGTGCGAGGCTGTTATCAAGGGCGTAACTGATAACAAAAGCGCCAAGCTTTTTGCCTAAAACCTAATAATGAGTTAATATAAAGCCGACAAAAGAAATTAAGTAGTTAACTGGTTAAATTAAAGTGAATGCTGCGCGAGTGTCAGTGAGGTTTTAACCATTTACGAAAATTAATGAAAAACCTTGGTTAAGTTATTAACTGAATTTAAAAATGAGATTGAGCAAGAAATAATGGGTGTTGGAAAGGAGATATGCGAATTGGCTGCGAGTATTTCTCAAGTAAACGAGAAGCAAAGAGAAACATCGCAAATAGTAGACAAACACAAAAAAGGCTTGATTCGTTAGAGCGGGAAATCAGGAAAAACAATGTTGTTATCTATGGAATAAAAAGTGATGGTTTCCACCCTAAAGAACTATTGTTCAAAATGTTTAAAGAGTGTTTAAACATCGATGTACATCCAAAAGAAATAGAAGACATCAAAGTAGTCGGCAGGAAAGCAGCTGATCAAAACCCTCCGTTGCTCATTAAATTTCGAGACTTCGATACTAAATTATCCATCCTAAGAAGGCGAAAAATATTAAAAGGGTCTGAGATATTTATAGACGAGGATTTTCCGAAAAAGATTCAAGAGACACGCAAGGAGATAAGGAAGAAAATGGTGGAAGTACGAGATAGAAGGAAATTTGCTGTTAAGAGGTACGAGAAATTGGTAATCAGAGATTATACGCCAAGAAAAAATAGAAATCCTGTTAGAACAATTACAAATGCCAGTTTGCCTCAAGATTTTAATAAGAACACCAAAAGATATCTTAGTACATTCCCAGGAAGTCTTGAACCAAAGCCGACTCTAGAGAACAAGAGATATAAACCAAGTGACTCAAAACAAACAAGCCAAGATAAGGATGAGGGAGAAGAAGGGAGCTCTTCAAGTGATGTAAAGAATCAAGGATCAGAGGAAAGTAATAAGTGTGAGACACAAAACACATAGCAGCCAAAGAATAAGAGAATATGTCAGGACTCCACTCCCATTGTTAGGCCGGTCACCTCTGGGCAAGTAGACCAAAACTCTTGTGGAAAGGAAAAAATATTAAAAATAGGAACGAAATTGAAACGAAATTGAACTCGAAATGGCTCTTGATAAAACAAACATGTATATTTTAGGCTGGCGGAAGTGAGGAGGAAAGGAATGCGCATCATCAGAAGAAAAAGTGGATGGAGCTTTTTCTATAGCGGAAGAGAAAGAGCAAAAAAATGGCCTTGTATTCTATGTTAATGAAGCGGAAACTAAACGAATTTTAGAATTTAATGGCATTTGTGACAGGATAGCAGTATTTAAGTTGTTGAAAGGCAAAAACAAAAGCCAAGGTGTTATTAATTTAGAGCCATCGTCATTAGTACAAAAAACTGTTATAAACCACGTTGAAAACACCTTTTTACGATTACTTGTTACTATGGTGGATGGATATTCAGGTGTAAATAATTGATGATTTAGGAATTGGATTGATATAGGATGTGGAAAGACTCAAAAATTCTCCTTTTTGAGACTTACCACATCCTAAAATATCTAAATTCCACTGTAAATCATAAAACGGATTCAAGCAACATTCACAAAAATTACAATTTATTTTTTAGAAAATTCAAAGACAATCAGTAAAAATAAGTCATAATTAATCAAATCTTGTGTGCGCCATGGTCGTTCTACAAAAAACAGTTAGCAGTAATCCTGTACGGGCTACCCTATGTAATACATTATTAAAAACAATCTTCAAAAACTATTATTGATTGGTCGTTTCATATGACCGGAGGAAGTAAATCGACAAGAATTCTACTATATCGTTCTTATACAGATTCAATTATTATTTATTTTTTTTAAACCGTTAATTGGATGTGAATAAATTTATATTTATTCCGTAGAAGACTATACACAATTACGTATGTTTTAAGCTCCATAGGTGTCGATCTGTAACACTAAGTATGGTATCTGGCTTTTTATAGTCAGATTGTTAACTACGGTTACACACTCACACATATAAGCTAACATAAGCTACCTCTAAGTACTTATACATACTTTATACATACTTATACATGTATGTATATACATAAACAATGTATATCAGAACATAATCTATCAGTTTATATTAATTAAAATTAACAAGCTTTATGGTATCTTGTTATCTACAATAATGTAAACTTACATATGAATGTATATATAATTTAATTGTAGTTTAAGCTTCGTGGTAGCTTATCAACTACATTTTTTGAAATTATGCTGGCTGCTCCTCGAAAGAAGTGACCACTTCGGGGTGTAATAGAAAATTGAAAGACTAAACACAATAGTTTCGATGACCATGGGATCGAAACAAAATTGTTTTCGCAAAAATAATATTGTTAAAAATCATCGATAAACATTATATGTTCATCCTTAAAATACTCAAAATCGCAACCTTTATTTGAAGCACACCTTGTACAGCATCGAATTCGACGCAGAATGAGCTTTTATATTTTAGACTCGCCGGTCTTGGCTGGCCTACGGCCAGCCTTCGCCCGTCGAGTGGCCAGGCACTTGTATAGTGTTGGCACTTGTAAGATCTGGTAATGTTTTAGGAGGTGGGTTAATAATACAGTTATAATTATTCGCAGTCTAAAAATGACTAAGTTAACTAACAGTGCAAAGTAAGAAAGCGATCGACTATGGAGTTATAGAGGGGATTGAGTAATATGGGATGACAGGAGTGACGGGAGGGGATGAGAAGGTCGGACATAATTTAATAAAAAAATAACACAGCAAACAACACGTAAAACCCGCTATATAAACAGTTTTTCAATTTACCCCCCCCCCCCCCCCCCCCCAAAAAAAAACCACAAAATTGAACGAACAGAAATTAATCTACTATTCAAGAGCTTTACAACGATATACATTGGGACATCGGACATTGCGCGTTGAATGGCGCAAACCGCAAGTCTCTAGCTCTTCTAGAAGTGGGTAAACATTAATGTCAGTGAGTGAGTGAGTTAGCCATGCGGCTTTATAGTATATAGATGTTTTCTTAAAGTGTTTTACAGTAAGTTGCGTAGGTTTTAAGAATTTTAAGGATTAACGTCAAATAATGACGATTTTAAATGTATTTTTGAGAATAACTCGAAAAAATGATATTCGGGAGCCAATTTCATAGGAATTTGAGCCAATTTCATAGGAATTTGAGCCAATTTCATAGGAATTTTTATTTCGTTTGGCGTCAAATTGTGTTTTATCAAAGAGACGGAATTTGGCCGTTTTGTTCGTGGAATCCTATATAAATATAATAAAAAATATTATAATTGCAATTGACAAGCATTATTTTACCTTGTTGTATAACATTCTCTAGTTATAATGCCAGTAATAGAACAATCAAGTGTAGAATTCAACCAAGTACAATCCTCTTGATCTGTACATTGAACAACTAAGCTAAAATATTAAAACGACAGGAAGGTACTATTTTAAAAAGAAAATGCAGGAAATTAATTTTTGTTTTTTACAAATACGTAATTAATATTTTCAATCACTTTTTCTCTTTTTCTCTATTGCTCTATTGCTCTTTTTTACTTCATCTCTCATTCACACTTTCGCAACAAATAAGTGATCCTTTAAAACATCGTAATAACATACCTCTATTGTAATAATATAAGAAATAAAAGGTGAAAAAAAAATCTGTTAATATATTGTCAGGAATTTTATTTATATATTGTACTAATATTAAATAATATATAGAAAAGTGCCCTTTTAAATTTATATGATTGTTATTTAATGTAGTTTCTATGAAAAATAAAAAAATTGCCTGTAAATATATATTGTAAATTCATAAGGTGGCACAGTGTTGTTATCTTGTTATTAGTGAAATCAACGGATTTGTTTTCATAGATTTAAAAAAATAAAGTTGTTGTTTACGAAAATTATCTTAAAACAACAATTTTTAGGATTAGCTCGAATGAAAGACGACACATTACAATATGGACAATTGTTATTTTTATTTATTTATTATTATTATTTTTTTTTTTTTAAAGCAATTCTCTTCAGTTGATGTATACTATTCAAATAGTATACAAAGGGCATTGTTTAATAAAGCGAGCTAAGAATATTTATAATGAAAACTGGAATAATGTTTCTATAGAAAAAGAAGACAGGTAAAATAACTCCCAACCGCCGAAAATCGAACAACAAATATTGTTTTATTTTTTTATTTACGGCAGCAAAGTGCATTTTTACCTGTCTTGCTTCTGTCTTTAATATGTTTATTAGTTTAATTTTAGTGGATTGCAAATAATTTTAAATTTTTTAAATTAAATAATAGCTCTATTAATGAGACGGTCATTTTATTTTTTGGTGTTACAATAACAATAATGGTTCGCCCCACTCCTTAAATCGTTGCGAGACAGGGTGCCAAAAGTCACTGCGGTCCAAACTTATGGAGAATATCAATTAAATATATTACTAATTAATAAATTTTAATTAATCGTATCCAAAGTATATTAATTTATCTCCTGCACATAAGTTTGCTATTTTATTGTGTCGTAATTTTAATTGGGTTAATTGACGACATAGCAAAACCACAAAATATTCAGCGGACGTTGTATTAACGCTGTCTTGTAAAGACCTAGAGTGGGAGAAAACGCAACAACCAAATTCTCTATCTCAAAATTTAGAATAATCTATAAGTGGTTGATCCTTGCATTCTTTTCTATCAGGCCGTGACATGTAATTCAGTTTCTGTTCTGGGTGAAATACAAGGTTAATCCCAAATTTAATTTGAAAACTAATTAGAGAAAATAGTTTTTAAAACTATTCGTCCACTAAAAAAACTATTAATTTACACAAGTACCTTGATATTTACTATTAAGTTAGTAACTGTTAACACTTATAAAAAGTGACCAAGTCTCATTAGTACCTAAAAAGAAAATTTCGTTTAACAACTGCTCCTAGCAGACAAGGTTACATGCTAAAAGCCTACGTTTATCTTATTCCTTTAATACTCTGCCATACTTATAAATGGCTCATCATTAATATAAATTGATAAAGACTAAAGAAAAAAAATGATGTTCAATATAATCTTATGTTTTATAAGGTTGTTTGCCTTATTAGGATCAATATATAGACACATTATCTACAACAATATTAATTTTAACAATTGTCCTCATGGATTAGAAGATTTCTTTTATTAGAACTAAAGAGGTATATAAATAAATATACTCTGTATATATTTTGTATGAAATTTAGGAATATTAATTCCTTATTCCCATACTTATCTAAACCTTATATAACCTTGTATCCATATACCGTAATTGATTTATGCTTTTTACATGTTATATATTATAATAATTTATTTAATTTGCTATTGATGTTACTCTAAAAGTGTAAATTGTATGTGTTATCCTATTCCTTAAAGGCCCGGTCACACAGGAAGCGGACTGTCCGCGGCGGACTCTGTGGGCTGTTATTTTACATTACCCGGGTCAAACAGAAAGAAGCTGTCAGCGACGGACAGATCCAGTCCGCCGCGAACAGGTCCAGTTCGCGGCATAGGAATCGCACCTTAAACGCGATAAATAATTTTAGTTAATTGTGTTTTTACCTATTTTAAAAAATTGCAATAAAACTGCTTTCATAAATATAAATTTATTGGTAGCACAGTAATATCTTTAGAACACATTACAAATTGATTATTGCTTTCTGAACCGTAGTTACTGATTTAAAGTAGTATCGGCTGCGCTTCCCCATGCGGTAATGTAACAACAAAACACAAATAAATGAACTCAATCTACAGCTGATATAAAACAAAAAAAAAACCACGTGTTGAAAAATCACGTTTTACTTTGTCCACATACTGCTTGATTACACCAGTCCGCGGCGGAAAGTTCTCTTTCTGTGTGACCACCCTGTCCGCTGCGGACATTTCTCTTCCTGTGAGACCACCCTGTCCGCTGCGGACAGTTCTCTTCCTGTGAGACCACCCTGTCCGCTGCGGACAGTTCTCTTCCTGTGAGACCACCCTGTCCGCTGCGGACAGTTCTCTTCCTGTGAAACCACCCTGTCCGCTGCTGACAGTTCTCTTCCTGTGGACCACCCTGTCCGCTGCTGACAGTTCTCTTCCTGTGAGACCACCCTGTCCGCTGCGGACGGCGGACAGATTCCTTCTGTTTGACCAGGATAATGCAAAATAACAGCCCACAGAGTTCGCTTCCTGTGTGACCCGGGGGGGGGGGGACTTAAAGGTTAAAAAAGAAATCTATTGTGTATAATTCTTCATTATTCCTGGGATTTTTCTACAATACAATTCTAATATACAATACACTGTTCAAATCTTGTATACAATTGTGTCATTGCTTAATGCTTCTTACTTATTAGATAATTATAAAACAATAATATCAATTGTAATTTTTAATTCTACATTAGTTCAAACTGTAAATAATTAATGTCATCCCAATCATTTTTTTTTTTTTTTTTTAAATTACTATTTCTAAATACTTTTTTTAAAATATTAATTTTAAATTCAAATAAAAAAAAATAAAACACAACTCACAAAAACAAACACCAAACACCCATATAAAAAAAGAAGTTATATTGCCGTATAAATAATTAAAATTCAACTTAATTTTGTTATAAGGTCCCAAGATTCAATAATTAATAATAAGTTTAGAATTTGGTTTTATTGACCGCTTATTTAACAAATTAAAATACTTCTAATATATCTATAAAAACTTTTTTCTTTATTTTTTCGTATTTAATAAAATATTAATAACTATAAGCACACAATTATTTAGTGCTTGATGATTACTTACAGTTATACAAATGATATAATAATAACTATCATTGACTTTAATTTGCGATCGATGTTCAGCCCAAACTGTAAATATCAATGTTATTGTAATCTCATTAAAAATAATACAAATTTTATTTAATTTTTAAACTACATACATACACACACTGATATTGGTACGCGCGCGTTAGCACATACAAAAGAAAACACTCGTACATATACGTACATATAATGTATAATTAATACTATTACTTATTTACCTATCCTTCAGAAGTAATTGAGATAGTACTTATATATGTAGATTACTTAATCTATGTACTTATTTTGAAATTCCGATTTCATGTTAAAGAAATAAATAATTATTAATTATTTATACAGCTTTTTACCTAGAATTAATATAATAATCGTACGAAAATTAAATATCATTTAATTCGACCTCTCCTCGACCTTTTCATAATGTGACTCAATAATTATTCGATCTTTATAAGCTTGTATACACAATTGAATATCAAATATTATGTGTATCCTGGCTCAATTAATACTACTTGAATAAAAATAATTGTTTAATGAATTTTAGTCCAAATATGTATATATATGTTAATGCAATCTATTCGCTTTTTGTTTTTTATTTTATTTTAAAAATAAGTATATTAATAAACTAGAAACCTCAATAATATACCTAACCCATTTCACGATTATAAAAATAAACAGCTAATTTAATAAAGATAAAATAACTAATTACGTAACATAAAAATATATGTAATTGTAATGATTCCACGCACTCTTTCTCTTAAAATAAAATAGAAATAAATGATTATATCTAGTATACAATTGTGTAGCTTATTTTATATATATATTTTTTTTAATTGTATTGTCTATCAAACTTCAGTTTAAACTGTAAATACTAATGTAATACCCCCAATTAATATATATTCCAATCAAAATATTACACACAAACAAAACAAAAATTTAAAACACACGCGCGCGCCGAATAAAAACTGTAATCAACCCAAAATAAATAATTTTAGTGATATTAATGTATAATGTACAATCTAGAAGTAAATTTTTATCTTGCCTTAAAAATTTTAATACATTTTTTAAATCTAAATGATTGTATTTTAAGTCCCTATCCCTAATAAAGTTATAACGAAAAATGAAAGTAGCATTTGTTTTATTTTTAAATAGACAGCTTGACAAATAATTAAATGTATTATTTTTTCCTATTGGGTTTTAAATATATATATCCATACATATATATATATATATATATATATATATATATATATATATATATATATATATATATATATATATATATATATATAATTTTTATTATAACCATTTATTTTATCTACTCACGGCAGCAAAATTAAACATTACTTAACTGTTTTTAGGCTGGAAAGTACTATTTCGCTGATTTGTCATAAAATAGTAAAAACAGGCAGGAAAGTAGTTGAAACAGTCAGGAAAATGCTTTCTCTGCCTAGGCAGGGAAATATTTCCCTGCCTAGGCAGAGAAAGTAACAAGTGTTTACCACAGCGTGTTACCACCACTGATTTTGTTGGTGTTTAGTTTTATTTTAATTTGTGTTATTTTAATTTAGTTTCATACTTGTTTTATTACAAAGTAGTGTTGTATTATTAATTTATTATTATTATTATTATTAAGCTTAAAAATAATAAGCTGAAAAAGGATATTAACTGTAGGTCTTTGAATAATTAATCTCAAGTAAGAAGTGGCAACACTGGAGCACGACTTGTTTTGGTTTGGGTCTATTGACGATTCATCTCAAACTCTTCCTAAGCATCCATTTTTATCTACGTAGCGTGAGTAGATAAAATATTGTATGCAACATAGGCAGCAAAGGAAACATTTCTGCCTCGTTAATTCGTTGCCTTGTCAAATAGGTAAATTACCTGCCTCGGCTTCGCCTCGGCAGTTAATTATCTTAGCCTGTCCTCGCCTTCGGCTCGGAGGCTAATCTAATCACTCGTCAGTATAATTACATTTTGCTGCCTAGTTACATAAATAACTATCATTCTATAATTTTTAATTTTAATTATGAAATAGAAAAAATAAATTATGTATACATTATTTCTATTTATAAACATATATTTTTAGTTTACACATTAATATTATTAAATCATTATTATTAACCAATTGTTTGATATTTATTAACGAAGAAAAATTATATAAAATAATAATATTAATTCCTCCATTTATTTTAATAACGTCAGAATTATTGTATGCACTTATATTTATATTTATTATGTATTAAATTGTACATAGATGTGTAATGTACAATTTAAATTTGATTTCTATTAGGAATTGATAATATGATAAAGAAAATAATTGATAATCTATAGACATTGATTAGTTAAGAGTAAGAAAAATAAATCAATAATTCTTTTGTAAACAACTACACTTTATATCCTTCTCTTTCCTTCAATCTCTTTATCCTCTAACTCTATCTCTCTTTAAAAAAATTAATTATTTTATCCAATTTTTCATGTTATATAACTTATTATGTTATTTTCTTATATATATATTATCACATTGTTTAAAATTAATTTTAATACCGTATTTAAAAATAATAAAATAATGAAATAATCTAGAAAGTGACCTTTAAGAGTATTGTATAAAAATTTATACGATTGTTATTTCTTGTAGATTGTACTTACTGTACGTAATTTTGCTGTAAATACAAATTATTTAAAAAAAAAAAAAAAAAAAAAAAAAAAAAAAAAAAAAAAAAAAAAAATCAAAGTTGGCACAAAGTGCTATTGTTACTGTGTTTTTGCTTAATGAATACAAGATATTATAACTGTTTGTATTGTTCTTTTAATTAATTTTCATCCTCGTTTTCGTACCATTACCATTTTTAGTGTTTCGTTGGTAAAAGCAAAAAAATAAACCCTCATAGTTTCGTTCCTGAGTCTGTCTGTCACTCTGTAGGTTAACTTTTGAACCAAAAAAGATTTTTAAAAAAATTAAACTTTTTAGTATCAAAGATCTTTTTGACACGCACACAGGAAAATTATAGCGAACTCAAATTTATCAGCTGTTTAAATCCAAAATGGTGGATAATTCATGTCTCTAATTTATTTATTTTTTAAATTTGAGTGGAGTATCAAATGGGTGGTTCTCAGACTACAGGCAATTTTCATGTCCACACTCTTCAAATTGCACATAGTGCTATAATTTTATTTTATTTTTTAGATAAATTATTTTTTACCATAAATATGCAAGTTAAAATTAAATGTAAATATGCTTTAACAACGTTTTTAATAATATTCGGCTTTAAAAATATGTTAAGAAGTGGTAAAACTGTAATTACCATGGATGTCCAGAAATAGGATTTAACATTTTTTTGTTAATATATTTATCTTAAATAAGTGTATGGATAAAATGTATAAATACATGCATTCAATACAAGTGAATAGTTAATAAAACGCAATATTTAATTTAAAAAAAATATTGCATTAATTTTCAGAGCATTTTGACTTGTGTCCTTTTGTTATTTGTCATTACCATGCTCGAAATAAAAACAAATCGTAGAGAAATTTAGTGTAAGGAATTTTTTTTTCTCCCTCATCGAAAGTCTTTTGGAATGCCTGCTGATAATAAAAGGCAGTGAGTTTCATGTTATTCAAGGTGAGTCTGCTTCTACCATCAAAAGAAATCACGTGTTCTGGTATGTACCTTTTTAATTGAAATTACCATGGTTGTTTATAACACAGGTTATAATTGTTTGTGAACGATTTTGTTCCTGTGATTTATTAGCATAATACTGCCTGTTTACATTATGTCAACAATATATTTTATAAAGACATTTTTAAAGTAAATAATTTACTTACAATTTTGAAATGTAATTACCATGTCTTTAAATAGTTGTAATTACCGTGGGTCTTATGCATTTTTAAAAACCACGGTAGTATACTGTTTTACCACTTCTTAACATATTTTTATAGCCGAATATTATTAAAAACGTTGTTAAAGCATATTTACATTTAATTTTAACTTGCATATTTATGGTAGAAATCATTTATCTAAAAAATAAAATTATAGCACTATGTGCAATTTGAAGAGTGTGGACATGAAAATTGCCTGTAGTCTGAGAACCACCCAAATGAGAGGTATTAAAGAGTGGATTATAAAAATATATAACACTTATGGAACTCTATTCGTCTTACACGACTTTTTGTCAAAAAATGTCAAATCTCCGTTAGTCCAACTTCCCATGTTACCACACAAGCTCAACCTTCTCATTCTCAAGTACAACAAACTCAAACCCAACAATCTCAAGTACAACTAACTCAAACCCAACAATCTCAAGTACAACTAACTCAAACCCAACAATCTCAAGTACAACTAACTCAAACCCAACAATCTCAAGTACAACTAACTCAAACCCAACAATCTCAAGTACAACTAACTCAAACCCAACAATCTCAAGTACAACAAACTCAAACCCAACACTCTCAATTCCAATAATCTCAAGTTCAACAGCCTCAAGTGCAATCTCGTGGTAAGATTATTTTATAAAGTATTACATTCAATGTTAAAAGAGAAGAACATAAAGAGTTTTATCTCCAGTAGGCAGAAAAAGTAATGATTTTAGATTAGTTTAGAGGGACTAAAGTAAGTCTTTTCTTCCCTTAACTCAAAAAGTAGGGAGAAAAAGTAAAACCAACTTGCCAATTGCCAACTTAATTATTTTATAAATAGTAGAGAATGAATGGCTAAAGTAGGAAAGTTGTGGAAATCAGGTTGGCGACACTGCATTTTCGACCTTAATTATAATTTGCGCATATCATTGTTTAAACCTGCATCTAAATAACCTTCTATTTGAGTTTAATTGCAATTCTAATTTGTTTTTAATATTGAATCACTTATAATTATTGCTATTAAAAGTGCTAACAATTATTGTTATTTATTAAAATAATTAATAAAAAACGTGCAATGGATGATTATGCATTTTTTTTCTCTCTACTGGAGATAAAATATTGCATGTACCTCGGGAGTAAATGTTGGAGGAATAAGTATACGACACAACGTCTTGAACCGAACACAACTCTTTATTGTATATCAAAAGTACAAAGTCAACATATACAAGTAGATATAAAAATATATAAGCAAGTATTATCAATAAATAATAAATACATAAAATTTCCCCAACAGATCCCCCCGTAAATTTTATGGATAATATAACTACTCACAATATAACCATATTCTATAAGAAACACTTATTCTACCAAACAGGCGAACAGTCACACACACAACACATTTAATTTTTGTTTACATTTATCCAAAATAGCTTTTGGTGTAGATGTGGTTAGAAAATCTGCTAACTGATTTTTAGTATCTACATAATTCAAAATTAAATTATTATTAGTTATATTTTCATGAGTTAAATTAACTTTTCTAATGATATGATTAGACTTGGTGGATGTAGTACCGTCATCTAGTATTGCCAAAACAAACCTTGACCCACCCAACGACAACGAAGTGATAGGTCCGATTAGGTCAATATGCAATAATTCAAGTGCTTGGTTTGATTGTTTCGGAATCACGGATTTGAACGATTTACGAGAATATTTTGCACTAACCCATGCTTCGCATATTTTTTGCGATTTGTCATTTTCCCATGTTAATTTGTGTAACATATTTTTTGACTTTAATTGATCCATGTATTTATAATTTAAATGACCCAGAAGTTTATGCCAAGTAGTCTTGTCATAAACATCGGTTTTAAGTGCAATTTGACTTCTAACATTTTCGGCAACAAAAAATTTACCTACTTTTTCCCCAGTGAATATTTGTTTTCCTAATTTATCTTTAACTGTGCAAAATTTTGAATCAAACGTAATTATTTTGTCATCATCTGTCAATTTTGACACCGATATTAAGTTTCCTTTATAATTTAGGTACAACTAAAACGTCTTTTAGTTTTAATTCCTCGCCTTTATTTTTTAACAAAGCGTCATCGATTTTAGCCGCATTAATTTCTGTATCGTCCGCTAAACTCACAGATTTTGAAACACGTTTAAGATTATTTTTTTATGCTTAAGGCATCACCCGTCATATGACTGGTTGCCCCGCTATCAAATATCCAAATTGACATTAATAAAAACCCGCTTTAACTGTCCAAGCAGCTTCAGAACTATACTTTAAATCAGAATCAACATTAACTAATTGTGCTTCGTTTTTATTATTTTAACGAGTTTTATAATAGTTTCGTTTTTGTTTATTTTTATTTGACGGATTAAACCAACACTTACTTTGAACATGAGATGATTTTTTACATATTTGGCAGAATTTTTTATTTTGAAATCGGTAACCTTGATTTTGGTTGTTGTTTTGAAAACTATGGTTTGCTTGGACTCCGGTTCCTTTATCTTGCTCTTCAAGGAGTTTGAGGTTGCGGCGCAAATCACCTATTTTTGCATTTGGTTTATTATTAAGCATCAAAAAAATATTTCCGTACTGAGTAGGTAGACCTCTAAGAACTGCAATTAAAAACTTTTCATCACTAATTTCCGCACCTAAAGTCCTAGCCTTTTCTAACAATCTTTCACAACGTAAGAGATATTCTTGCCATGTTTCATTAGTTTCCATGACAAGACTCCCTACATCATTGCGAGCCTTAAGTTTTTCGCGTGAGCTACTTGAATCGAAGTGCTTGCATAATGAATTCCAAACTTCCTTGGCGGTTTCACAGTTGATTATTATAGCTACAAGACTATCATCTAGAGTACATGAAATAATTGCGAGAGCTTTACTGTCTTTAGCCAACCATTCCTCGTATTTGGTTCCTTTAGATTTTGCTGGTAGGCTACTTTCAAGTATGTCAAACAACCCTTTCCCTTCAAGTGCCGCTTTAACTCTATATATCCAGCTTATAAAGTTGGATCCTGTCAACTTAGGAATTTTTTGAAAATTATTATCCATGGTCAATTTTATTTTTAAATTAAATTATTTGACATTCAATAATTGACACAATATATTTGAGTTACGACTCACCTTCAGTTAGTCTTCAACACGTCTATATCTTCATCCTGGGCCCCATAACCCATGTAGGAGGAGTAAAAGTATACGACACAATGTCTTGAACCGAACTCAACTCTTTATTGTATATCTCAAAGTCAACATATACAAGTGTTGGAAATACACGGATTAAACCTGGGTATATTTATGTCACCGATTCCTTTTGTTATTGTTTGGATTAAATTGTCAGTCTAGTTAATAATTATCTCCCTCGGCTGCGCCTCAAGAGCTAATTAGCGTTATTCCCTCGGCTACGCCTCGGAATTTAGGGACCATGGTTCCTTCGGCTTCGTCTCAAGAACCAACTTATTCGCTCAGGGAATAATGGCTCACTTTACTCCGTAGGTGCATAAATAACTATTCTTTATTTTCTATAGGATTGGATAATCTTTTTTTTTTGCTCTTACTTTTATGTTCCGATCAACACATTATTAGGTTATTACAGGACGGGGGATCTGGCTTCTTTATTTATCTATTCGATGTGATCATCAGTGTAAAACATGTGTCACTTCTTCCAACTCACCTGATATATCGCTGTATTGGCCTAAGTTTCAGGTAGAGTTGCGGTATTACGCTAATCATTTGGCTAGGCCGGTCCCCATTTTGTGCCCATTGATTTTTGTTCTATCGTTTCTTAGTTAATTATGGGGTGGTCAGAGGAAAATTTATTATATCTAATTGATATTTATAAAACCAACTGTTACCGGAGCGATGGCTCTGAGTGGGGAGTCATGAGCGTGATAGAGAACCTTATCCCTCCTTGAATTGTGTACAATCAAACTGTATCGTTCACACTAGGTGGTTAAGCAGCTTTAAATATAGTTCTTAAAATAGTATAGTTTCATTTAACGGCTCACACAGGTTCTATGATTACTTGTATTTTTCCACGGAGTGTTGTGGCATTGAGGTACTAATATCAGCGGTGTAAGAGCGAACAGTGATAGTAAAGCTGTAGGAGATTCCTCAAGATTCCATCAAGTTCCTCAAGTGTGCACATAGACGAAAATAGTTTAAAAACTTATTTTCATTTCACCGTAAATCGCAAAATAATACAGTAAACACGCCTATTTGTCTCGTTTTCATTGATAGGATGAACCCACAAAGTTCTATTTCGGAAATTTTTAAAATGTCGGTAGGTGGGTCAATGTCAATGTGGCCGATCTCCCATTTACTAATTTAACTTGACAAATAAAATAGAACTTTTAGATATGTATTTCTTTTGGGCGATGCTGCGTATAAAGTACTAGGGTGTCATAAAAGTTTGGCAATCACTAAACTATACTAGATCTTACTTGATTAAAAATTACTGGAATTATTTAAAGCCTTTATCGATTCCCTACCATATTGATATCTCGGTCGATTTCCCAGAAAGGGTAGACATTTATTAAACGAATCAAATAAAACATATGAAGCCATGGTAGTACTGGAAAGTATGATCATTAATTATTTTTCATACTAACAATTCGATTGAAGAAATCCTTGAAAATTGTGGTTTTCACTAGTGTAGTCAAATTAAATGTAAGTATAAATATAAGAGAGTTAGTGAGGTACGGTCTGAAAAAAAAAAAAAAAAACTTTTTACCAACTAGTTAAAATATATTTACATCGTCAGGGTAACTTACATATGGATTTAAACTTACATTTTTTATTTTATTAATATAAACAAACCTGTTTTATAAATTGACATTATTGACAATTAATGTCTGTTAAAGAATCTTGTCATGTTTCTACGTAAGAAGAGAGATGAATAACAAATTTAAAAATTGGATATAATGTTGTGATAACAGATGCTGAGGTTATTGGTGTCAGTTCTAAAATTGACGGTGTTATTAGTTTTAGATAAATAGTACATTTCAAGGACATCTATAAAAATGTCATGCAATTTCCCTGACTCTGTTTTTAAATTCAGGGTCATCGAAAAAGGTTTCTGTGACTTTAGTTGTCTATTGCACTAAATATAAACAAGCGATATGTACAAAATCGAAGAGAAGAAAGACTGCATAACAAATGGAGTTTTGCTACAGCGTTGACCTTGAAGTCACTGGGTGCATGCGCTATTTACAATTGCAGGTGTCTGACCAATCAATCATAGCGATTGTATTCAGGGGGAACTCATATCAAAATTATATAAGTGATGTAAAAAAATTATGAGTTTCTGCGAATTTCGGTGTAATAAATAGTACACCTTTAATGCACACTTAGTTATTTATATTAAAATCATGGACACCTTTTTCGATAACCTATTACTTGGATTATACGAAAGGATATAGATCGTAATAAATGAAGTATCCGAAAATCCTGTTACAAGGATATATAAAAAATAATATGTTCAAGTGTGTGGAAAGCTGTATCATCATTATAATTGAGTATGGCGAGACCGTCATAATACATTGTTAATCTAAAAAATAATTAATGTGTAGACTGGAAACTATTTTGTTAATTTTCCTTTTGACAAGTATAAACCACGAATCCCGTTAGTCTCGACACAACAATAGATAGCCAGTAATAGGAGTTCCCGAAATTGCCAAAAATGTGGTCACATTATATAAAATTATATAGAGCAATTGTAGAGGGTGAGTGTATAAGGAGAAGGGGTGAAATAATGAGTTCAAGGGGTAGAAAGAGGGACAGAGATAAAAAAGCGCGAGGTGTGGGGGGTGTAAGTATAAGTTGTGAGTATAAGTACCTAGAGGATGAGTGTGCAAGGAGGAGGGGTGAGAGAGTAAGGTAGGAAGTGGGACAGAGAGAAAAAAGAGCGAGATGTTGGGAGGGTGTAAGTATAAGGTGTGAGTATAAGTACCTAGAGGATGAGTGTGCAAGGAGGAGGGGTGAGAGAGTAAGGTAGGAAGTGGGACAGAGAGAAAAAAGAGCGAGATGTTGGGAGGGTGTAAGTATAAGGTGTGAGTATAAGTACCTAGAGGATGAGTGTGCAAGGAGGAGGGGTGAGAGAGTAAGGTAGGAAGTGGGACAGAGAGAAAAAAGAGCGAGATGTTGGGAGGGTGTAAGTATAAGGTGTGAGTATAAGTACCTAGAGGATGAGTGTGCAAGGAGGAGGGGTGAGAGAGTAAGGTAGGAAGTGGGACAGAGAGAAAAAAGAGCGAGATGTTGGGAGGGTGTAAGTATAAGGTGTGAGTATAAGTACCTAGAGGATGAGTGTGCAAGGAGGAGGGGTGAGAGAGTAAGGTAGGAAGTGGGACAGAGAGAAAAAAGAGCGAGATGTTGGGAGGGTGTAAGTATAAGGTGTGAGTATAAGTACCTAGAGGATGAGTGTGCAAGGAGGAGGGGTGAGAGAGTAAGGTAGGAAGAGGGACAGAGAGAAAAAAGAGCGAGATGTTGGGAGGGTGTAAGTATAAGGTGTGAGTATAAGTACCTAGAGGATGAGTGTGCAAGGAGGAGGGGTGAGAGAGTAAGGTAGGAAGAGGGACAGAGAGAAAAAAGAGCGAGATGTTGGGAGGGTGTAAGTATAAGGTGTGAGTATAAGTACCTAGAGGATGAGTGTGCAAGGAGGAGGGGTGAGAGAGTAAGGTAGGAAGAGGGACAGAGAGAAAAAAGAGCGAGATGTTGGGAGGGTGTAAGTATAAGGTGTGAGTATAAGTACCTAGAGGATGAGTGTGCAAGGAGGAGGGGTGAGAGAGTAAGGTAGGAAGAGGGACAGAGAGAAAAAAGAGCGAGATGTGGGGAGGGTGGAAGTATAAGGTGTGAGTGAAAGTAGTGAGTGTGTAAGGAGGAGGGATGAGAGAGTATAAATCTGTGTATGGGAGGTAAAGGGCACTATCTCCATTTTTTACGAAATTGAGGTTTTAACAGTTTCCTATTTATTTTTCCCCCTTTTTTAGAGGTACATGGCACTATGTCCTAAAACTAAAACTCACGGATTTAGCCAGTTGGAAAAAGCACTATGAACTGTTACTGTTTTTGCTTCTGCCCAGCTCAGTACGGTTGCCAACGGGGTGGGTCTTAACAATAAAGGGGCTAAATCCTATGGGGCCCAAATTCTGAAGTATTAAAAGATAGATACCGCAGAAGTTGTGTACCATAAGAAAGGTTCAGCTCACAAGTAAATTAAATAATAAGTGAACAAGTTATTTAGTAAACAAATTAACAGAATAAAATTATATTTTAAGAAGAGAATTATCATGCACAATTCTATAATGATTAGGTACTTAACTTAGTAATCTGGCAATCAATAATTTAATAAAAAATAAACAGACAAACAATCATTAGAGTAATTGGTACCATAGAATATACTATACTTAATATAGGAATTCATATTTGATTTTAAATGAGTATCTTTTTAATAAAGAACAACTTATACATATCTGACAATAACAAATTTAACGTGCACATTTGAGCTTAACCTAGGTATAAAATAAATTAATAAATTAGGATCACAATCATCGTATAATACATATACTCACATATAGGTAACTACTCAACTTAATAATAAGAGCTCTGGGTATCTTTGTATCTCCAAAAGGTAAGTATAAATAATTTTGTAGTTTGGAACTCAAGCCAGATATAAATATACATAAATAAACTTAAGACTAAGACTTAGCTGATGTGAAGACAGGTTGATCCAAAATTAATGATTCAGTGGTAACACTCCTCATGTAACTATCCTCATCAGTATAGTTGAGTAGATCATCTCATCATCATAACAAGAGGTCAGCATCAGTCACCTCAGGTAAGATAATGATCCTTTCAATTGTACAACCTATACTTTCCTATATAGGTTAGATTGTATCCACCGCACATGTAAGTCCTTTATAGCTATTTAGTTCAACTATAACAGCTTAACTGATCACTACTCAAAACCAACTTAACTTTTAACCATTTTGACAAAAGTTAATTAATGCTGACTGAACCTCTAAATAATTAATTAGGATTAACAGATTTTACAGGACTGACCCTGGCATGCGTAAAACCATGCCCTTTAAGATTGGGAGGTCAGACCGCTGGCTGGTTCCTCGCTCAGCCCAGAACTGGCGGCAGAGGTTATAACGCCGAACCACGAGGGCCGCTAAAACCTTAAGGAGGGGAAAGCCTTATCTCAGGAAACCTTGTTGTTTATAAACAATCTCAGCCTACAATACTCCTAACTAGCTTCTAACAAGTTAGTTTCAAAGGTAAATATCTAATAAACCAACCGACCTAAACATCACAGTTTAGATACGTCTAAACCGTATAAACTGTAAACAAAATTAACAATACAATTTAACAAAAGCTTAAATTTGTAACAGAACCAACATGCTGGGGAGGTAAAGAGCCCTATATGGACACTTAGCTGTTTACCTCCAAAGAATTGAGAATAAGTTAGCACTATGTCCAGATAGTGCCCTATACCCACTCCACTTAATAGAGTGAGAGAGCTACTAGTCTTATCAGTATGGCCTTGCGCCTTGCTTTGTTAATATTACAAAAAATAAGTAAAAAAAAAAAAATCATTAAAATAGCTCTCCTGAAAAATTTACAATTTGGCACATAGTGCCCTTTACCTTCGATACCCAGAAATATGTTTTTGGATTTGAAATGTTTTGATTTTTAATTGGGGTAGGTTTTACCCTCGACAGCTTTATTTAAAAATAACAACAAAAAAAAAAAAAACACAAAAAACTCGCTAACTGTCATTCGATTTACTTTTCTCAAAAAAAATAAAATAAAAAAGCTTATACAAAAATGATATACATTTCAAGGGCTAATATAAGTTTATTAATAATATCTTCATTCTTCTATCTTGGTTTTCTTCTTTTGATTAATTTACAATAATATTTAGATGATTAAATTTAAATGACTCCATTTTAAGAAGATAATTTTCACGAAATGAAGAAACCATAATTACACAAATAGAATATGTCCATATAAAAGGGAAATTTTAACGAAAGAATTATTATAGAATTAGAAATGAATACTTGCTGGTTGGAAAGATGGCGTGTAAATGGTTTCTTAAACATGTCCAACAAGTTAATTAAACGGAACAAACATTAGTCGTCCATTTAGACTTTTTCATTAACATATTTATTATTGAATATTATATCAAAATTTATCATAAAAATAACATAACTTCTCCTCGGCGGGGAATCGAACCCAGCCTCTCTCCGTCCCCGTTTAAAACAATTTACTAAGGAACTAGATTTTTCCCGGGGAGACTGCTTATGATGTTAGATTCGTATTTAAATGGACTTCATTTTAGAATTTTGTAATCAAAATCGTCGGAACCGTTATTGAGAAATAATTTTTTTCAAGGTTTTTGGGGCTTAGTGGCCCAAAATTTAGAGCTAAAACTAATTTCTTAATTTCACCACGGGGTATGATTGTTCTGAACATGTATGCCAAATTTCGTCGAAATCGGCCCAGTAGTGTAAACTCCACGCGAGTTATATCAAGTTATATCAATATAGATTGCTGACTCTGTCAATACATAGAAACAACGACAAAGACATACTCTTACAACTTAATCTATACGTCAGAGCCACCCTGTCTATATAAGACCGACCACACCCTAGGATCGACACATTATGATTTTAGACTTTGTATAAATATTATTATTTCAGTCTTCGTATTATTATTATTCTATAACTAAATGCACATTATTCATTTCACTTTGCCATTGTATAATTTTATACACTTAGAATCAGTTTGTTGTTGTCTCCAACACTGACCCCCAAAATATTAGAGGCAGTTTTTGTAGATGTAATTTTTATACGTGATTATTAAAAATAATCGTTTTTAAAAAGATACTCCAGAGAGTTTTTCACTTAATTCGCGTCTGCACAGACGCCACACGACAGGCTGTTAATTTTATAAACCACATTTTTGGACTCAGGGGACTTCAAAACGTGTAAATCCATCAAAATTTCGAATTTTAGTACCATCTTCAGTTTATATGAGAAAGTAAAAATGATATTACTTTTATTTGCTATTATATAGCTCTAGTTGTCATTCTTGTTTTCTATATATTTTTACCCATCAACGACAGTGTTATACGAATCACGTTTCTATTTCTGTTTTTCTATATATATATTTTACCTTATCGACAACAATGAGTATTACTAATCACGCTTTCATTCCTCTTTTCTTTGTATTTACTACCTATCAAAAAACAATTTGTTTTACGTATATTATATAACTTAATACTTCTCCATAAGAAAAAAAATTGTGAAGCCGCGAAAATTCTAATTGGAGATTTTTATGGATTTACACGTTTTGAGGTCCCCTTAGTCCAGAAAAGTGTCTTTTTTTGGGGGGGGGGGATGAGAAAAAAATTATTTATCGAAAATGGTTCCGACGATTATAATTTAAAAAATTCTTAATTGTAGTCCATTTAAATACAAATATAACGATATATGCCGTTTCCCCAAAAAATCTAGGAAAAAATCTAGTTTCCGAGATAATGATGAAAATAAATCTGATTTTGTTGAAAATTCAAAACCCAAAGTAAACAGCCACCTGTTGAACACATTTTACTTATTTTTTTTTACTTTTCCTCACTACCTATGGTAGGTAAAGTGTTGTTTTCACCCAAATATTTTTTTTTTTTTTTTTTGAGATTTCAACGGAATTATCCGTTTTGGGTGTTTTTAAGACCTCCTGAGTGGTTTTCAGCGTGACGTCTGTATGAATGTATGTGAGTAAGTATGTGTGTGTGTATGTTATCATCATAGCGTCCAAGGTATTTAACCCAGAGAGTTGAAACTTGGCAGAAAAACAGTCCTTACCTGTAGTGGTGCCACCCGGAAAATCAACTTTTTCCGCCATCTTGAACCCAGTTTGCTGAGTAAGCAAAAATTTAAAAAATCGAAAATGGTCCTGATCGAGTTGAAATTTGGCACAAATGTACCTATCTGTATGACAAACAAGCCCATCAAATTTCATTTTGATTTTGGATGCCATTTTGAAGTTATCAATTTTTGAATTTTGAAACTTTGCCGGTTAATAATACCGAAAGTATAAATACGTTTTTGACATATAGCATATCGTTGGAACCGGCAAAAATTAAGGAACTAATATAAAAAAAACCCGATGAAATTCAATTAATTAGTTTAAAAGGTATAAGCGAATATAATTATTTATTAGTGCGATAATTTTGATGACGTCAAATTTTACATACCTGTCAAATTGCCCCAAAAATCAAATAATTGAATAAATGAAATAAAATAAATAAAAATAATGTATAAAAATTATTTAAAGAGGCCACTTTAGTGGCCTCCGAAGTGAGGAAAAGTTCCGAGGTACCCCCTTACCTGAGTTGTTTTTATTTAAATCAATTAAATGAGATATTACGAAATTTAAATAGTTTTAAGAGAAGAAATTTGTCTGAGTTTGAGTTAACTCGGACCGTTTTCTTCTGAATATTTTTACCCGTAATATCTGTCTGTGAAGACACGTCGAGCTAAAATTAAACATGAATTTATCTTAATATTTAAAATGATTGAATTAGCTTACTTTTTTTTGCTTAGTTGACACTTAAATTAATGAAACATATACTGGATGACAACAATTTTTTTCCTGGTGTATTTTTTGTTTTAGTAATTTTATTTTTCCTTTTGTTTTGACGCTACGTAAATTTATTCTAATCCCCAAAGCCTCATCCATAATCTGCTAGGACCTTGTGAAGGGAGAGGTAAACTCATACTGTCGTGTTATATGTTTGATGTTCAGCTTTTGTCAGAGGGTAGGTGGGGATAATATGGTACGCAAGCGCATAAACTAGCAGGGGGTTGTCTCCGGCCTGAACTACCCAGCCAAGCCGGCGCAGGCCTTCAGTTTCAGTTCGACCTTAGCCCTCCGATATCTAACGTTGATCGCAATTAGTTCCGTATTAATATGCAACCCTTAACAACTATTGCTTATCGACATACACAGCTCAAATAATGACCATTCAATTGACCCATTTTAATTTTGGTGTTGTTGGAAATATCTTGTGAAAGTAATTTTGAAATACCTCTCTTTAATTCAATTAAAGAAAGAATTAAAAGCTCCAAGCTTAGTGATAAAAGAATAACTGTAATTATTAAATTGTGCTGATAAAAGTTATCGATTATGGCTCAACTATACATTAAAGACCCAAATAGCTTTACTGCTGAACGCGAATGCTTTTTAAAAGAGCTACATAAGTTTCATGAAACCAGAGGGTTAGTATCCTTTCTTATCCAATTCCATTTATTTGGATCATATCAAATAAAATTTACTTTGTGTTTTTCCAGTGAAGACAAATATATTGTGTTTATATATATTTACAATTATTTATAGAATGTTTCTTAAACTGTTCATAGCAGATAGCTATAACTTCGTGACCTCTGAACTTATCAGGGAATGATAAAATCGAGTTAGCCAACTCGATGCACGTCCAACAGTTGTCCAAGCCATGTTCGTGACGTTAATTATCTAGCAACTGGTATATGATGCTATCTTGCTATTTAGTGCGTTTCCAGCTGTAACATTGAGTGATTTCTTTAAAAAAAAAAATTTAAAATGTGTCAAATTCTACAACAGGCTTTGATTATTATATTGCAGTGTCAATAATGAAGGAAATATTCGTTCAAACAAATATAGGATTATCAATTTTCCTACTTTCTATCCATCTGAATAGCTCAACGCCTAATTGACATAACTATATAGTATACAAAAGTTGCTTCGATTAACTGATTCATATTGGAGTAAGTTGCCTATGAGTTTTATCCAAATTGACCGAGTGTCGAATACTTATGTCTTGTATCCTTGTCACTTTATTATTACTTGGTTATCTCAATGCCTCATTGACATATTTATATATTAGACAAAAGTTGCTTCGATTAACTGATTGATATTGGATTAAGTTGCCTATTAGTTTTATCCAAATTGACCGAGTGTCGAATACTTATGTCTTGTATCCTTGTCACTTTATTATTACTTGGTTATCTCAATGCCTCATTGACATATTTATATATTAGACAAAAGTTGCTTCGATTAACTGATTGATATTGGATTAAGTTGCCTATTAGTTTTATCCAAATTGACCGAGTGTCGAATACTTATGTCTCGTATCCTTGTCACTTTATTATTTCTTGGTCTATTTGAGTTAACCGATTTCAACCTTCGTTGCTATCAAAATACCCTTTAATTGAGTTATATATTTGTGTCCGAACATGTACAGCGTGAAAATGATGCGGTTTCGCATTTACAAAATACTTTTCAGATTTTAACATAATTTATGCAGCCAATTTTTCATTTAATCGCTCAGAAAATGTTAAAAATAAATTGTGGAAATAATTAATTACCCCCTGAATCCCCCTCCTCTCCGATCTCGCCCTTAGACACGCCCTTTTTAGGGAGGCGAGTCTAATAGAGACCAATCAGTGAAGAGAATTAATTTTAGAATATTTATTGATCTCCAGGAGCGAACCTTGAATTTTAGAAGAGAACTTCTGACAAATGAGTTAAAGTTCTACCTTCAACCCCTTCAACATTGGGTAGCTTTTAATTTCATGATTTTTAAAGATGCCTACACCAGATAATCACTAATAATAAAATTATTTCATGAATGGATTAAAAATAATTCATGCACAATTAAATATTTGTATCGTGAATCGAATGAGGAATTACTATTGTCTCTTTTTAATCTTAAATTTTTTTCTTTGTTGTTTTTGTTGCGGTGTTTGAATTTTTCTTGAATAACTTAGTATTATTTCTATTCCAATAGCTTTAGTCACAAGAAGGGAAGGGGAAATCAGTCGTTTCGCTACCACTTCTTGAAGCGTATTGAATGCTAGACTTGGTGGTTTTGAATTGAGGAAATATCAATTTGTTAGGTGTTTTTAAGTTTTTCGTTGCTTTAAGTAAACAATAACTGAAGATTCTTCAGGAATAAGAGCGGAATATCGGCCGTTACATGATTGATTAGCGATTTCAACGAATACCAACAACTAGATAGATTATATGTTATCAATCAGCTTTGATGATGGTACACATATTATGGTGATCAGTGGTCATTCATCAGTGTGAAACATCTTACCTCCGGCTTCGAGCCATCGCGAGGGATAATAATTGATAATGACATTGGTCTTAGGTTTGAAGTCAGCAAATGCGCTAACTTGGCTAGTCCGGTCCCTTCCTACTAGGATAAGAATAAATTACAACTAAATTTCAGTCAGTTGCTAATGACTCTTATAATGAGCAACTCCCTTGAGCATGATCCTAGTATTGGTTTCATAACGTCAGGATTAACAAAATCTCGGACACGGTTTCCTTCGGTAAATATAGAAAAACAATCTGAACCGTTCATACTGTACGGTTTGTTGATCTTCGAGTCAAAGATCATCAACACTTCTCAAGATGGTTCGAGTAGTAATCGCAAAAGATATATATATATATATATATATATATATATATATATATATATATAAAATGTCTGCGGGACCCCGGCTTGTTTCGGGATCCATATGTGAACTAAAGTTAAAGAAGAAGAACAAAAATAATTCTACATGCTAAACATGTTTGACATACCAGTTAAGTTGGTATAGTAGATTCAGTGCCCCTTAAATAACTATTTAAAGTATAATGTTTAAAAATAAAATAAAAATCTTAATTTGAAGTTAAATGTTAATTTATTTAAATTAATAACATCAATCTCGGTTGTTCCATTGTAATCTTTCCTACACTTGCGAAAGATTTAACTATTATTTAAATGAAAAGTTATTTTTTTGTTTTTGTGCAATCGAAAGGACAGCATTTTTTATGCTACGCGCTTATAGCAGAAACAATAAACACTTTACGGGGTAAGGAAAGGCTGCGTGTTTGTATTTAGTGATTCGTAAACACAGAGAAGGGTGGGAAGTTAAGAATAACTTCTTTACAGAACACTCTCCCCAAACCTACTATCTGATCTTCAAGTCCCAACTTCAGAACAGATATTTTAAATAGGAAGTTTTTTCGTAAAAAAATATGTAGTTGTATTGTTATTCTATTCTTATTGCATTATACACCACATTACCTCAGACTTCAAACTCGCAAAATAACCCGTATACTTTATTACCTTCCGAAGATAGAAGATAGTACAACAAACACAGACGATGTCTGGACTCGCTCAACAAAATAGTCGTATTCCTAATATCTACGTCATCAGGCAGAACCATTCTAAACGCCTATAGACTCCTCCTCTTACTCACTAAAATCCTACGAAAAACAACGCATTTTCAATGACGCTTCGTCGTCCAAAACTTCGCTGTTTCCTCTATTACAAATAGGATCAGTCATAACCTCGTAAACGCAATCTCTTATCCATGGGGCATATGTATAAACGTACTCAAATAACGTCTCCTTCGTGATTTCTTTTACTTTATGTAGTCTGTAGCAAACAGCCTAATCTCAATAACAGTTAGTGGCCAGTTGTACCTACTGAGATTTTTATTGAGTGGTCTGAACTGGTCTTTATTAAACCTTGGCTCCTGCGGCTTATTTGACCATATATTTTTTCCCCCATGAGCTGACAAGAGTAAAACTGAATGGCTTCTCCTTTCTAGATATATCATAACTTAGCTGCTTTGTTAATACAAAAAGGGGGGAAAATAACCTTTGCACATTGTACAATCTTGAAAGAGGCTATTAATTGTAGTTCCCATGATTAATGGCTTGAATAGTAGATTTGGGGTGTGGGGTTGAGGATTGATGACAATAGAAATAAAGAAAAGCAGCGATGCTATGGACCGAAGATACATTTTAGAGCATTCTTGTATAAATCTTTAGATGGCATGATATTCTGCACGGGTCGTTTTCATATGTGTAATTTTAATAAATTATCGCATATTGTAGACGTGCTGGGTCTTTTTGTAGAACCTGGGACTACTGAGGTACCCTATTACCTGCCCTACTCTGTTATGGCTTGCGACGGATGTACACAATGATGAGGACGTGAGTTTCAAATACACTGTCAATTATCCATTATTTTTTCATTATGCCTACAATACAATAAATCATGTTATAATTGTAAGCGTAGTATTATTATTCACTATTTCAAACAATAATCACCATGTAATATTTTTTCTTTTTAAAATTTTAATTCATTCAGTAATTTTTTTAAGTGCGATGGTATCAGGCCTGACACCTTTTAAGTTATACCATCCAATATCGGATCGTATCAGAAGTAAAATCGGAGTGACCTTTACACAATGCGATTTTAACATCTGATAAGATGCTATATCAGATTTTATCGGTTAGAAATACTAAGTGACCTTTTCCACGATGATATTTTTTAGTTGAGTGATAATTTTATGACTTTCTTCTTACCCTACATTAGCCCTCGAAGTAGATCCAAACACCCAGAATTGGACTGGAATGGTTAACGATTAAACGATTTTTCTGTGCCTTATATCTGTTGCATGCGATATTTTTTCGCATCAGACTTACTAAAAATCGGATGTTTGGCCCCGAGATTGGATGTCGGATTCGCAACTGATACATCCCTGAGAAAACATTTAGTCGTTTCAGAATCCAATGCAAACTTACCTTTCTCGACCTTGTTTCTTCACTTATAATTGGGACGGTTGAAAAAGGGTCTTGATTGACATTGGAAGGGAAGAAATTCATAAATGCCACTCTTTTCTCTATTCGATACCATGTTGGGTCTTCTAATTATTCCTTTATTATTTTTTAAACCGATTACTTTGTAGTTGCAGTTTCATTGGCTGGTACCGAACTGCGCCAGCCTCTTAGTCTAAAATGTCTGAAGGGTGAGGTCAGGCAAGCCCGGGTTATATCCACTTGCACTCAGTCTAACCCAAAGAACTTTGTAGCGGACTTCGAAATTGGAATCCAATAAGCCACAAAATTAGGGAATAAGTTGAAATTTAAAAAGACTTCAATTACAGGGTGCAGATTTCATTTAGCTCAAGCTTGGTGGAGAAAAATTCAGGATATAGGATTTACTGAGGACTACCGATGTTCTACCAACAATGGTCAAGGTAGTCTTCGGGCTACCCTATTTAGACCCTGAAGAAGTTGAATAATGTTATATTGAAGATTATATTAGCAAAAAAATAAGCCATCGCAATGATCGATTTTGGGACTATATCACCGAGAACTATATATTGATCTGTCGACGGCTAAATTCCCAATACCAATGTGGGCTTCAAGCCGCCTAGAATAGAAAACAACCAACGCCTGCGAAGCATTCTATTCGAAATTCAAGTTAAATTTTAACAGCCCTCATCCTAATATATTTGTCTTTTGTCAAGTTGTAAAGAAAATCCAAGTTTCTAGTGAAGTGCCGAAATTAAAGCGTATTTTCTTTGTATTTTCTGGCTCAATTTGAATTCTGTTCTTACGAGAAAATTCTACGGATTCTCCTATGCACGCGATTATCGCGTATCTCATTTGGCATTCATACGCGTTTAAAGGTTTATTTTCCTAAACACGACTCCTCCAGCGATAGACGCTCAAGCGGTAGTCGTCCAGCAACTATCCCTGATGGCTCCTCTTCTGAGTTTGCATGTTACTTTTTTCGTAGCTGAGCGACTCTTAACCTGCAAACACTTATAATTTTGTGCCAGCTACTAACTCTCAGCGACTATCGCTGGAGTCTCGTCTAGGAAAACGTACCTTAAAACGTGTACATCAAAAATAAGGTTACGCAGATTTTCTCCACGTTCCAGTCGCCTCAGCGCTCTAATGTATTTATTAAAATAACTCCTGGTCTACTTGAATATAGGAGACTCGCAACCGATTTTTAATAAATTGGTGTAACAGTTATTAAGGCCTCAGTTATAATATATACAACATATATATTTAATTAAAATACGTAATAGGCATTCTACTACTATGAACATTTTTTTAAACCGAAAAAAAGTCATTTTTATCTTCTAATTTATTGTTTTTGAATTTGTAATAAAATGATAATTTTATAAGGTGGAGGGGGGGGGGGGGGGGGGCGAGATAGAGAGTAATGCTAAGCCCAAGCTACTCTTACTGATAACTTTCAATGAAGGCTTCTCTTTAGAACAAAGGAACCATTCAAAAGGTTTTTTTTCAATTTAAATTCTAAGGAAGAACTGAAAACAATTAAATATGACCTCCATAAAACCCCGAAGCTATGAAGTGGAGCAAAGGACTTGAATAGGGTTGCCAGACGTCCCGGTTTTCCGGGATTGTCCCGGTTTTGGACTCAAAGTCCCCCGAAAAGAGTCTTCGGGACCCCAAAATATCCCGGTTTTTACTGGAGACGTAATAATAAGCTGATAATTAATTTTTTATAATAATTCATAAATGCGTAGTTTTAGAAAGAAAAGGTACAATAGTTTTATAGATAAGAAGTATTTTATAAATCTAAGATTTTTTCTTTTACATGATACCGATATTGTACTGTATTGAGGATCCATATACATATTATAATATGATAAGTTGCAACTTACATAGCACGGGCGTCTTCGCCACGGAGACCCCCCCCCCCCCCCCCCCCCCCCCCCCAATGTCTGAGGTTGGGGCAACAACGAAAAACGATTATCATAGAATGACAGTTTATTATAGATTTTAAATAATATTGCATAATGGCTATTGACTGATCTATTTAATCTACAATGATTAGGTGCACAACTTTTATTGTATTACAATTACTATTTTTTTTTTATTTTGTATTAGAAAAAAAATGTGTACTTATGTTAATACTTTTTTGCCAACGAACTACAACATAAGTTTACTTTTATGACAAATGACAAAGTATTAAAATCAAATGTCACCTCAGAAATGCATAAAAGACGCTGTTTGAGAGGTCATATTTTCAAAATTTTCCGGGGAAGGGCCCTCGGACCCCCCGGAGAGGGGGGGGGGGGGGGGGTGTCCCAGTTTTTACATTCAGAAATCTGGCAACCCTAGACTTGAACCAACTATGTAGATGTTTTAATCATGCCTCATCTATCACTACATATACAGGCATCAATATTTAATAAAGGTAGTTAGGGTTGGTTTTTAGTCAGTGTGCATACGCTTACGAGCGAGATAAAGTGGATTTATATTAATACATTGGATGTTTATTATGAGACGTGGCACAGAGTACAGAGTACAGAGTACAGAATACAGAGTACAGAGTACAGACTACAGAGTACAGAGTACAGAATACAGAGTACAGAGTACAGACTACAGAGTACAGAGTACAGAATACAGAGTACAGAGTACAGACTACAGAGTACAGAGTACAGAATACAGAGTACAGAGTACAGAGTACAGAGTACAGAGTACAGAATACAGAGTACAGAGTACAGACTACAGAGTACAGAGTACAGAATACAGAGTACAGAGTACAGAGTATAGAGTACAGAGTACAGAGTACTAGATCTCGCCACCAGTAATGCAGCCTTTTTAAAATCCTTTATAAACTTCACTTCTGTTTGTTTGTGGTTCCAAACATCTTTGGAGGGCTGATTAACTCTCTTCCACTCATCCAATGAATATGAAACCTGGCACATAGACTCTGTACACATGCAAAAACAAAAAACCCCTCCGAGACAGCTCAGACAAATTTTCTCATACTGTAAAATATTTAAATTCCATAATATCTCATTTAATTTATTTAAAAAAAAAAAAATAATAATAACAAGTGTTGTTTACTTTTTGTTACCGATTTTCAACAAAATCAGATTAATTTTCATCGTTATCTCGAAAACTAGATTTTTCCGGGAAAACGGCTTAAATCGTTAGATTCTTATTTAAATATTTAAATGGACTACATTTTAATCAAAATCGTCGAAACTGTTTTCGAGAATTTTTTTTCACGTTTTTTCAGAGTTTTGATTTCGCCTCGGGGAATGATTTATCTGGATATATATGCCGAATTTCGTCAGAATCGGTCCAGTAGTTTAGCCTCCACAGACGACAGACAACCATTTTTTAAAAACCACTTTTGTGGATTTAGGGGATCCATCAAAATCTTAAAATTGAATTTTTGCGTCATTTCAATACTTTCTCCTTATATGAAAAAGTAAAAAAAAAAAAAAATAATAATAATAATAATGTAAATTCATATTAATTTTTAATAATTAATAAATTTAAAAAAATAATTTAAATAATCATTTTATTTTTTTTAGTTAAAACATATTTACTTTTATACAACCAAGATGAAATTTTTTCCAATATGATTAATTTCAAGAAAATCTCGGTAGAAATTGATTTTGTATTAAATTTATTAGATATTTATGTAAAAATCTACAATTAAATTTAAATAATATCCCATATAAATCGAGATTGAGATGTTATCTTTTTAATACTTTTATTTTGAGTCATTATTACTTGATTATTCTGTTCTTAAACGGCTTGGGTAAACTGGTATATGAGTTACAATAACATTTTAGAAGATATTTCATGGTTCATTCATTTGCATAGTTCATAACTCCAAGTGTGCACAAGTACGTAAGAAACTTCTTATATTATGACCCCAGAAAATAAAAATATGTTGTACTTATTATACTCTATAACCTTAAATACAAGAAACCTATGATCCTTTTGTTGGTGTAAAATTTGGAGAAGCTTGAAGTCGAATGAATCTACACATCTGGCGGGCATGTGTTGGTGTAGAGGCTAATTATAGACCTATGACTCTTTCCTCTACCCCCACTAGCTTTCTTAAAAACTCCTTACACCAAGCGTCCACTTATAGAATATTTATGTTTTCTTATTCTCTCAATCATTCATGTACTAGCTTTCGCCTATGCCTCGAAGTCTTACCTAATATATTAAAGTATCTATGTCTAAACGTAATCTATAATAACGTACTTTACATTTTATTTGTTTTATAAATACTATAAACTTGTGCAACTTCAGTGATCGAAACCGGGTTGTAAGCATTTGCTATTGTGGTTTTTTATTTACAATAGTCTAACTCAAGTGATCAAAAACCGGGTTGTACTAAATATTTGCTATTGTGGTTAAAAAAAAAAAAAATTGGAACAATAGTCTAACAGTCTAACTGAAGTGATAAAAACCGTTTTGTACTAAATATTTGCTATTGTGATTTTTTTGACAAAAGTACAATAGTCTAACAAAAGTAATAATATAATACTTATTAACTTATTATCAGAGACCTTCAAAATGTAGCATTTATTTTTATGAAATGCGGCACTAAAAAGTGTGGCAATATGTCACTTATTTTGGCCAAATGTGGCATTTATTTTTCAACTTTCCACCCCCCCCCCCCCCCTTTTCTATTGTAAAAGGGATATTAAATCGTGCAACTTGAGTCCTATTAACTACATTATTACAATTTACAGGTATTTACAATACCCTACAATGACCCACATTGAGCAGTGTTGAGCTAGAGCTAATGGCTCTTAATCCTTAGGGTAGTGACACACTTCGCCACCCGGGTGGCGCCACCTTGTTGATGCAACTTGCTTCTGACACCTGTTTTCCGCCACCCGAGTTTTTACTTTTTTCGGGCAGTCGTGAAATGGACCCGGAGGAGATAGCTGTGCATGAATATCATTATGTTTAAATAAGAAGGGAAAAAGGCGTTTTTGGGTTCATCAAATAATTTCAGACAAAAAGAATATCTACTAGTTTGTTTCATACAATGTACCTGTATCAAAGAGGACAGTAACAATTTTTGCCAAATGTCGTGTGGAACTTTCGACGAATTGCTTAGAATATTGAAGAACAGTTAGACCAGTAAAGACACTTATATGAGGGATGCAGTTTGCCCCTGATTTGATTGAAGGAGTGGGGACAATGGGAAAACAATGGGCTGACCGGGTGGCGCCACCTGCAGGTAGCGGCTAGACAGAGGGACGGTGGACCGGGTAGTGCTACCCGACTTGTGGCGCCACCTCGTGTGGTAGGTTGCATTCTATTCTCATTGGTGATTGGGTAGCACCACTTGAGTGGCGCTACCCGAATGACGAAGATAGGAATCCACGTCGCTTGGGGAATCCTCAGCACCTTGAAAAATCCTGCCCGTATCTTAATGCAAGGCCGTATCTTACCTGGTTTTATGGGTTGTAGCAGAACCCCTTAGAATATTAGAATATTTCTATTTTTTTTCTCAGAACTTGGCCCAAATCAGGCAAAATGTGGCACAAAGTGTGGCATTTTAGCGAAAATCGGCAAAATGTGGCTTTTTACCGAAAAATAGGCAAAATGTGGTATTTTAGTATGGCGCCATGGCAAAAAGGCATTTGAAGGTCTCTGCTTATTACACACTTAAATAAAAACACGCTGGTGTTTTAATTTAAAATAATTTATAATTGTCTAACCACAATGAAGATAAAAATTTCGATAAAAGTCTTTGGACTATTTTCAATGATAATTGTGCATAGGCTGAGTAAAAGAAATACATCTATGTGTAAATAAGTACAGCAATCAGTCCGAGACAATTCAGACAAACTTTCTCATGTACGATTTCATAATTACCTAGCCCAGTGTTTTCCATTTATTAGTTTTCGTAGGTATATTTATTATTATTGAACATTCAAAATTTATCACTAATAACTTCTCCTTGGCTGGAAATCAAACTCGGCCCTCTTTCCGTCCGCGTTAGCTAAGCTATTTTCTCAAAAATTAGATTTTTCCCGGGAAAGCGGCTTATATCGTAAGACTCGTATTTAAATTCACTATATTTATTTTTTAATCAAAAATGTCTGAACCGATTTTGAGATTTTTTTTTTTTTTTTTAACTTTTTCTCGGAGTTCTTGGGGAGTAGCGCCTTCAAATTTGGGGCTAAAATTCATTCCTTGATTTTTGCCTCGGGGAGCGATTTTTCTGAACATGTATGCCAAATTTCGTCAAAATCGGCTCAGTAGTTTAGGCTCCACGCTTCTGCACAGACATTTAAAACAAACAGTCTTGGGACTCGGGGGACCTCAAAACGTGTAAATCCATTAAAATCGATTTTTCACGCCATCACATTACTTTCTCTTTATGTGAGAAAGTAAAAAGCAGTGTGGGTTGGCGTTTGTGGAGGTAATTAGTATGGTCTGATTGTAATTTTTATGGATATTATGTTTAGACAATTAAAGATTGTTTCAACTTAAACCACCAGTATATTTATATTTAAGGTTGTTATCATTATGATTACAACAAAATATAGGTCAATACAACCTATTTTCTAACTGAAGTAATCAAAACCGGTTTTTACTACATATTTAATTCTGTAGTTAAATTATTTTAAATTACAAAATATACACAAATAATTAGCGTCCAGAGTAGGAAGCAAATTAACATAATTCATGTAACGTGTACAAAAAATCTATTTCCTATTAGGTATAAGAAATAATGTCTTAGACTTTGATATAAATCATGGTTTCAAAAGAATATTGCAATCTGACCAAAAACCACTTGTGTGGTAAAAAACACAACCCGCCAAGTTTGTGGTCCAAAAAAGTTGTGAAATCAACTTTCTGTCCAGCCAAGTGATGTTGGCACTTTCTCCTGACCAAACACTGTAAAATTATTTCTTGTTTTAATTCTTCTTTGAATGACGAGAGGAGGCTATATTAGTTTATTTTCATTCCCAGAGAGGTGGGACTTGTTTCACACTGAAACCTAACTCTAAACACTGACAAGTCTGGTGATTTGGAATCCCAGAGAGGTGAGAAATGTTTCACACTGAAACCTAGGTCTAAACACTGACAAGTCTGATGAGTGAGAATCCTAGAGAGGTGAGACATGTTTCACACTGAAACCTAGGTCTAAACACTGACAAATCTGTTGAGTTAGAATACCAGAGAGGTGAGACATGTTTCACTCCGAAACCTAGGTCTAAACACTGAAAAATCTGGTTAGTTGAAATCCCAGAAAGGTGAGACATGTTTCACACTAAAACCTAGGTCTAAACACTGACAAATCTAGTTAGTTGAAATCCCAGAAAGGTGAGACATGTTTTCCACTGAAACCTAGGTCTAAACACTGACAAATCTGGTTAGTTGAAATCCCAGAAAGGTGAGACATGTTTCCCACTGAAACCTAGGTCTAAACACTGACAAATCTGGTGAGTTGAAATCCCAGAAAGGTAAGACATGTTTCACACTAAAACCTAGGTCTAAACACTGACAAATCTGGTTAGTTGAAATCCCAGAAAGGTGAGACATGTTTCCCACTAAAACCTAGGTTTAAACACTGACAAATCTGGTTAGTTGAAATCCCAGAAAGGTGAGACATGTTTCATACTAAAACCTAGGTCTAAACACTGACAAATACTAAGAATGTATTGTCCGAGTTCGTTGTACCGATATTTTTAAAGTTATTTGAGACAAAAAGGAATTAACACTTGTTTTTACAATAAAATTAAAATAATATTTCAATATTCAATTATATTTCATTTTTCCTTATATTTTCTACTTATATCAATCTCTGTTATCGATTCCAGAATCAGTTATAGATACTTTTAAATTTATATTCAATATATGTTCCATTTACACCAATCAGTTATTCATTCGTACACCAGGGGGGGGGGGGGGGGGGCATCCAATGGAAATAAATGCATTAAAATAGTTTAGGATGCGTACACTGTTACTTACTTAACTTATAACTTCGGAAATCTCATTAATTGGAAGGAAATCCTACTTATTCATAGAGAACGTGACAAAAATCTTCGTTTAAAATTAACAATATTAAATCTTAGTCCTGTTAACAAAGGAAACATTGCGGAACTAAATCAAAAAGTTTTGATATAAATCATTGATGTTTTTAAATTGAACATATCAAGTCCTGAAAGTTCTGAGGGGAAGCTATGGCCTAAATCTTGAAAATTTCATTCATTTAACATTTTTATTCATTTATTTATTTTATTTTTTTTTTACAAATATCTAAAAAATTATTAGTTTGACCTAAAATGTCATTTCGAATTAATTAAATTTTCACATAGTTCTGTCACTTAATTAAAGATGATAGTTACTCTACAATCAAAGTCCATATGATTTTCTTGATATCTAGGAAGTTTAAATTAATTTCTTTTTTAACTACAAGTAAAATTAACGTATCTGTAAATTAATTAAAGCAATTTTTATTTTTCTTTTTATTTGAACCAGCTTACGAAGAACTTAAAATAATAAACATAGTTTTGTAAGAAAATTTCCAAGAATTCTAATGGTTTATTTTATCAAATGGTAAATTTAAATTTTCAGTATTTGACGCAATATCTTACTTTTCTTAGCCCAACCTTCTTCTAAATATATAGACAGAAAAATTGGAACTATTCTCTAAATTGGTGCGGTCATATTCTCTTTTCAGGAACTTCCGGACCATTAACATGTTCATTTACAAACACCAAGAAAATACTTATGCCAAATATACAAACTTTCCGATTTTGTTCCACAATATGCCCATATCATATCTTCGTATACTGGACTGTTTTATTCGTCTTAGGGAGCCAGGAGAAACAAATATTATATATATACATATTTTTTATAAATAAATTATTTGAGTCATTATTTCTTAAAATTTCCACAAAGGCCCCCCCCCCCCCATTTTAATACCCCCCCGTTTGATTGAACCCCAATATTTGGTTAAACTAAAAGCAGGGGGAGGGGGCCCGCACCGCATAATCCACCTGGGGGCCCACATACTTTAAATCCGGCCCTGGTCACGTGAGAGCTTTTCGTTTCATTTACCTTGATCCGCCATTTCTTGAACCAAGATTCCAGGAGTGTAAGGTGCTGTTGAACATGGTCGGAGGCTGTACGTGGCGACTTATGAGAGGATAAGATATACTTATCGTCGGTAAAGGAAGCAAGAACAGTTGTAGGGTGCTGTGGAACGTCGAAAGTATAGATGTAATAGAGGATAGGACCTGATAAGCTACCTTGGGGCACCCCTGCTTTAATAGGAAAGATGGAAGAAGTCGAGGAGTTGTAGGAGACTTGGAAGGAACGGTTTTCCAGCAAGGATTTTAGGATGACGTAACAGGTGAAAGGAAGGATACTCTTGAGCTTCCAAAGTAAGCTGACATGCCATACTCAATCAAAAGCCCGGGCATCATATAAGAAGATTACCGAACAATACTTTTTCTGTTCAAGGGAGGAAATTATATCCATAACTCTGTGACACTGTTGGACAGTAGAATGAAGGGAGCAGAAGCCAAGCTGGTGATCTAGAATAATCACTTTTTTAAAAAATAAAAGAGAGGAGTGGAGGGGGCGCCGAAAACATACCTCGCACGGTTAATGTTTTGGGTCGGGCCGCCCCTGATGGTGTGTGTGTTATGGTGGCGTCTAGTCACAAGAAGCATGTTATGTGGGCATTTTCCAAGCACATTACCAATTGGGTAGTTTCTATTGTCGTAAAAGTCGACTCCTAGACTTGTGGAAAATTGAAAGCTTAATTCAGGACTGGTATCGTTATTGACAGAGGAAATTATTCTTCAGTGTAGCTCAGTTGGCAAGAGCACTATACTGGAAATATATACGCCCGTGGTTCGAGTCCCGGCGCTGGAGTCTATTTTTCTCTGTGTATCTCCCGTTGTTAATAATAATTATAATTTGATTTTAATTGTATGTATTATGTATGTATATTATAATTACTAATTACAATTACAACGCAATAATAAGGAAAATATCAATAAGCTTAAGCTTAGTAAAGGACCAATAAAAAAGTCTTAAAAATAAATTGTAAATTAACAATATTAATTTATGCATTAAAAAAAGTCACATTTAACATTTTTATTCATTCATTTATTTATTTATTTATTTACAAATATCTAAAAAATGATTAGTTTGACCTAAAATGTCATTTCAAATTAATTAAATTTGCACATAGTTCTGTCACTTAATTAAAGATGATAGTTACTCTACAATCAAAGTCCATATCATTTTCTTGATATCTAGGAAGTTTAAATTAATATCCTTTTTAACTACAAGTAAAATTAACGTATCTGTAAATTAATTAAAGCAATTTTTATTAGTTTCTCACCATTTTTTAGTTGAAAAGTACGTTTCTAATCACTTTTTTGGAGGTTTCAAAAAGAAAATAAAAGATTGGAGGGGGGGGGGGGGGGGGGGGCAGAAAACATACCTCGCACGGGTGAATGTTTTGGGTCAGGCCGCCCCTGATGGTGTGTGTGTGTGTGTTATGGTGGCGTCTAGTCACAAGAAGCATGTTATGTGGGCATAAGAAACTCCCTGCTTCGAAAAATAGAATATTCTACACAGATAAATGGGTTTTAAAAAAGTTTTTTGAAAATAGACTTTAATAACATGCACGGTAATTACGTTTGAAAGGGTACGTAACTGGAATAACAATCGGAATTAGCGCTAGCTCCCAACTGAAGAGTTCAGCTCAACCCCTATCAACTGTTGTAAGAAAACCAGTGTTGCGGCATTGCAAAAATCTCTCGCCACTTAAAATCTCCCTGCCACAACCAGAGTAGGTTCACATTTATATAATGCCACAGTAATTGCATTTTTTTAAAGGATAAACATTAACGTGAAGTTCCGTTTAGTAATAATTTGTCATTTTTAATAACTAACACATATTTTAATCCTGGTAGGACGCTACTTCAAAATTATCCAATAAGTTTTTGAATAAAAATATTAATGTATGAGCTAGAGTGAAATGAATAAGAACAACTGACTTGAGGACAGCCACGGTTGTTACAAAATCGCCTTTTGAAAATTTTTGTAGTGATTAAAATTAAGCGGCGCATTATTTTTTTGCTTGGTTGTAGTTTTGTAAGCTTAACTGAGTTACCATGAAGAAAATTCCTGTCAATTATGTGAAAAACGCTCCAGTTATTCATCTAGAATCTAGGACATGAAAATTGCACTTTAAATTGGAATCACCCATATATATATATGTGAGGCTTGTAAAATGTTTGATTCTATCATTTGATTCGACTATTGTTTAGGATTGTGTATTGTCTAATTTATTTATGTACATTTGCCATAAAGACTTTATCAGTTGTGTTTGTGGATATAAGCTATCTAAAAATTTGGAAAATATTATGGTTTTAAATTCATTTAAATATTTGTTATCTTAACCATAATCGATCTTATTATCATATTCGAAGCCGTGTTTAAAAGAAAGTAGCATTTATTTTCTATTCAAGACGTCATATTTACCAAATTTCCTAATTCTAGGACCACTGGAAGTTGAGGTAATAGACCATAATAAATTCAAGATATAATTCAGAATATCTGTCGAAATAAATGTACCATTACCTTTCTATTTTTGGTACCATAAAATGTAAGTCTATGTGCCAATTCAGATTCAGATTTTAGCTACACTGGAAGTCGAGGTAATAGAGTGAATTTAAATCCGAGATGGCGACTATAATCAAGCTACTAAAAGGGATTCTTCGGTAATAATAAAAATTCATATTTCCTACATTGCTTTTTTGTTTTGTCTTAATAAAAAAGTATAATAAGTTGCACTTGGTGGAGTAAGGTGTGAATATTATTCCTTAGCATTTTAGGTATGCACTTATTTAGTTCTTTTAGGGGGTAAAATAGCCGCCATTTTGGAAACGCGATATTTATTTGTGATCTATTATTCACTACCTTTGAAATGATACCCCACTCAAAAATTAAAAAGATAAAAATTATGGGTCACAATGGTAACGGACGCCTAAGACTTCTGAAATTTGACTTTTTTATATTTACTACCGGGAATATCATTGGCCTACAGAGATGTAAATTTATTATTTTTTCTTCATTATTATGACCTGTCCTTATAGGGGTGACATGTTTTGGTTTTTTTGGTAATTACTAGGATGAAATGGCAAAAAATATAATAGAATAATTTTAAAATAGACATAATGTAGTTGTTACTTTTATTATTTAAATATTTTTACATGGCTTTTATAATATTAAAATGGTTAATATTATAAAGGCAAGTGTAATTGAAATGGATCTCATATAACAAGTAATTTTAATAATGTAAAATATAATACATCCATTAATTAAATTAAAAATCCTTAAGTACTTGCCAGCAAGTTACTAAAAGGGTTTCTTAGGTCATAAGAATTCATGAGTACATTATTATTATTTATTTATTTATTTCTTTTTTTAAACAAAAGTATAATTTTTTTGTATTTTTGCCTTATTTTTAGGACCAGTCCTAATGGAGTAGCAGGGGGGTGATATTTTTTTGCGTTTTGTTTTCATTTTTTGGCAGGTAAAATGGACGCAATTTTAGAAACACGATATATATTTGTGAACCAAATTTAAATACCTTTAAAATGATACCCAACATCGAATTAACAAATCACAAACATTTTGGGGCTCCATAGTTACGGCCCCCTAAAAATTCTAAAATTTCACTTTTTTAGATCATCTCCCGGAAATTTCATTGGACCATAGAGATATATATCTAAGTATGTTTGCCTTTTTTAGGACCTATTCTAATGGGGGTAGTGCAGGGGGGGGGGGTACATTTTGGGTTGTTTTAATTTTTTGGGGGGTAAAATGGCCGCCATTTTGGAAACGCGATATATATTTGTAATCTACATTTCAATACCTTTGAAATGATACCCAAGTTGAAAATTACAAAAAATATAAAATATTGTGATCTATTCGCAATTGATCGCAGATCGCAGAAATTGGAGTGTTTAGGTCCACAATAGTTTTTCTGTTTTTGGGCAAAAAAATGTAACTTGTATACCAAATTTTAAAGTCTACAGCTTCAGTAGGTCGGGAGATATACTCCAAGATGCGACGGACGGACGGACTGACGAACTACCAAAAGACCTTTAATGATCCTTTAAGCGCAACTGCCAAAGTTCTTTTGAAGTATTGTACATTGTTTTCTCTCTCATTATTTTTCCACTTCTCAAATGAATTGAAATTAGAAAATGATTTTTTGATAGATTTGAGCTTTAAATGATGCCTATAAATGACCTGAATAAGAAATATCAATTACTTTTTTCCGATCATGAAAAACATTTTATCTTTCGGCAAATACTGAATACGTAATTTGAGAACAACGAATTCCTTTTTTTACAGTGTACCTACTGATCTTTTGTGGCTTGTAAGAGCCTTTCTTAGCAAACTGTTTATTTCAAATATGGCAAGAATAATAGTACAATCGTAATTTTATTAATAGATAGCAATATGGATTAGATGCGGTAATTTGTTAGCTACTAAGGTAATGTTTATCTTAGAAATCCTTCAGTTCAAAACACACTTAGCCAAAAACAGCAATAATAGCTTCAGTGATACACAATTAAATTCACTCGGCCAAAAGAACAAAACAAATAAACAGGATAAAATATTAGAATTAGAACGAATAAGTTGTTCTTAAAAAAGCACTGTTGCAACTTAGAGATTTAGATTAAAATACGATTAGAACATCACCAATTAGTCAATGTTTTTACAATCAAAAGGTATTAATAGATAAATAAATTAGATTAAGGAAGATGTTTTGAGATGAAGAAAAAATTTCTCATGACACAGAGGATTCCAAGAATCCCATGGAGTTTTAATTGTAAAAATCAAATTATTATTATTATTTAAAACTCTATTCTTAATGGTGGTCAAAATTAACCATCACTTATCCAATTCATTTAATGGGAAATTGATAGGATGTTAGGATTGTCTACCAGTCTCGTCATCACTATAATATATTTGCATAAAAAATTACAATTCACTCAAGAGCATAATCTGAGTATTATTTTAATGGAAGACGTTAAAAGGGGAAAGAGTACTAGTAGTTGTGCTTGTTAGAAGTTGAATAGAAGAGTAGGTGGTCGAGGGTAACACGATCATTCCCAAACTAGATATTCCACTCTCTTCGGCTAGTCAAATATTGTTTAAACGTCTAGTGACCTCGAAACCTTAAAAAGGCGGCCATATGTTAAAGTGAAAGTACCTTTAATTTGCTTTTTTAGGTATTATAAGTCTATGTAGCACATTTCAGATCTCTAGGTGCACTGGAAGCTGATATAATAGAGTAGGGCTTTCCAAATTGCTGCGGGATCCAGAATAAAAAAAAAAAAAATCCAAAGCCAAACGTTGTCCATGTTGATTCCTGACTCTGGCAGGGAGCCCTATACTCCAAGTTCACCCTCCATCCCGAAATCCCCATATAAATGGATAGCTGCTTAAGTGGTGTGGCACCTATCCAGTTGTGTATGTCAATTATTGGGTTTATACAGCTGATAAAGCAGCTCTCTAAACTCGTGTCATCAATTACATTATTACTGTTTAATAACTTGTTGTTTACTTTATATAATTTAAAGTGTTTATTTTCAATTGTGACATTTGTACAATTTATGAAATATATTGATTGTTAATGTTCAAATTAAAAAAGAATTTCTTATTTAAAACATGGCGCTGTCGAAGTGGTGACCTTCTCTGGATCGTTTCCTGTATATTGAGAAAGAAAACTATGGAGTTCAACAGACCTGAACCTATCTCACTGGATGGTGATCTAGGGGAAAACTTCAAACAATTCTTCAACAAATGGAAGATGTGGACAACTATTTATTGGCCACAGAAACCAACAGGAAGTCGAAAGCGGTTCAAGTGGCCCGATTAAAAAATCTAATGGGTAAGGACGCTCTTCATCTTTATAAATCGGTTTGCCCAACAGACAAATATGAAACAGTCGGGTCAATTATATCGATCCTGGAAGAACATTGCTTCCCCAAGTCAAATGAAATAATGAATATTTTTAAATTTGTTTCGTGTAGACAATCTGATGGAGAACCTTTCAGTAAATTTTTGACAAGTCTAAGAAATCTTGTTAAAAAATGCGATTTTGGGGACCAGAAAAATAAGCGAATGAGGGCTCAAATAGCTCTAGGAATCACGTCAAACATTGTCAGAGAACGGTTGTTACGCGATGACGCATGTTTAAATAAAATAATTGAATATTGTTAAGCTGTCGAACTCGCTAATTCAAACTTAAAATTGGTAAATGAAGAAGACAATTTTACATCACAAACAAATCAAATATCATTTCGAAATGAGAAACATCCAGGCCAACTTCGCAGCAGTATCAAAAGTACAAACTCCAATTTTAAACCACCGCAGTCTAACGAGCTGGGTTGTTTTCGTTGCGGAGGTCAACATACTGCAAGTCAGGAGTGTCCGGCAAGTCTAGTGTGCTTCAAGAGAAAGCAAGGTCCTCAAAAACTTGATGATGTCCAGGGCGAAGAACAAGCAGTGGATTCGGATAATACGGCTCAGGAAGAAGTGAACTCAGTAAATCTGGTAAACACTGTCAATAAGAGGGTTTGGTTTAAAACAATATTAGTTGACAAACAAAAAATCAAATTTAAACTAGACACCGGGGCGGAAGTCAATATTGTCTCTTATGACGTTGTAAGACATTGTCCACTAGTGCATAAAATAAAAAAAAGTAACGTCAGGTTAGAGGCTTACGGCGGGTTTAAAATTATACCCATAGGCAAAATTACAGCCCAAGTTGAAACAGATAAAAAAAAATAATTTAATAGATTTCTTGGTTGTGAAAGAAGGCTTGACTCCGATTCTCGGACTTAATGCTTGTAGTAGACTTGGCCTGATACAAAGAATTGACGAACTGGCCTCAGATGTAAATGATGGTAAAACAAAATTGTATAATGAATATAGGGACGTATTTGACGGTTTAGGTTGTTTTCCAGACCAGTGTTCCATTAAATTAACAAAAGATGCCATCCCTTATGCTAGTTCAGCAAGACGTATTCCATTAAAAAGCCAACAGAAATTTAAAGAAAAGTTAAAAGAATTAGAAAATAAAGGAATTATTAAACAAGTAAATGGACCTGTGGAGTGCGTTTCTAATGGGGTTATCGTTGAAATATGTGATGGTTCTTTAAGAGTGTGCATCGACCCTCAACATTTAAATAAATTCATAGTGAGAGAACGATTTACAATTCCAACAATTAATGACATTTCCCCCCGTTTGGCTAACAAAAGTTTTTATAGTGTTTTAGATATTAAAGACGGGGTTCGGGGTTTATCATATCAAACTTAATGAAGGTTCTGCTAAATTTTGTAGTTTTGCCACTGTTTTCGGTACTTATCAATTTTTAAGGTCGCCTTTTGGCCTAGCTAACCTGCCTGAATTATTCCATAAACTTGTATCGTGGTATTTCGGAGATATTCCAGGTGTGACTGTTTACTTCGATGATATTTGTATTGCATCGGATAGCAAAAAAGAAAACGACGACATTTTGAGAAAAGTATTAAAAAGGGCTTGAAGCCTAAACATAAAGTTTAACATTAATAAATTTCAATATTGTCAGTCTGAAATAAAATATTTAGGAATGTTGTTTTCAGAAAAAGGCATGTAAAGAGATGGGGAAAAGGTAAAGGTCATTAACGCTTTAAAAAATCCTAACAACAGAGTTGAGTTACAAAGATTATTAGGGATGGTTAATTTTCTGCGGGTTTTTATTCCCCTGGGGGTTTATTTTATTTTATTTGTCACAGATTATTTCACCTTTTATAGAATTATTTAAGATGGATACTGCCTGGTGTTGGACTGAGGTCCACTCAGAGGCAATGAATAATATAAAAAGAATAGTGCCTAGCAACCAAGTTATGGCCTCATTTAAGCCTGATGCTCCGATAGTGATTCAGTGTGATTGCTTCCAGGATGTGCTAGGGTGTTGTTTACTGCAAAACAACAGGCCAGTATATTTTGCTTCGCGATCACACAATTCGGCAGAAACTGAATATGCTCTGTAACGGTATAACCGTTACAGCCTACGATGTAGGCATAAATATGAAGAGCCCGAGCCGACGGAGTAAACCGAACAAATGCGCATGCTCCGGAATCTAGATAAGCTAGGCAACTCCTTCCACAGGGCAGAATTTAAAGGCAGTTGCGAATGTCAAGTGACCAATAACGTATGTGCGCGGATTTAACTAAAACCACATCGTAAATAGGTCTAAGTTTTCGTCAGCTCAACAAGCGAATTTACTGTAGTGTACCATCCACAATCCGGCACCTCCTAGGATAACGATCCAGCAACCAGGAAGGACCTACGGTATGACTGGTACTTTTCTACAAACGGACAATTAAATTGATTATTATTATTTGATTAAAGCTCAAATGTTTAAAATATTCATTTAGAACTTATTATTTGCAACAGCCTAGAACCTCTTCTCAAACGCTCTTGTCTCAATAAAACCGAGTCTGGAGCGTTTCAGCTCAAATAGAAAAATAATTTCTGGCAGTTTCATTCTCTTGTTCAAAACTTCACACAGACGCAGATTCAGTTAAATTCTCTGACGACCGGTTTGTAGAACTTAAAAAAGAGACTATCGAGGACGAAGTCCTAAGTAAAGTAAGTGAATATTATAAACATGGCTGGCCTGAATCAGTGGAATCAGGAGGTGAATTAGCTCATTATTTTAAACTTAGAAACGACATTCAGTTAGATGACGGGTTGTTGTATTTTAATAATAGAATTCTAATCCCTAAAAAATTACGATATTTAATTATTAAGAGACTTCACGAAACTCACTTGGGTGAAGCGAAGATGAATGCAATTGTTTCCAGTTACTATTATTGGCCAGGGATCAGGTCGGATGTTAAGAATATAATAGACTCATGTAGTGTTTGTCAGAAGTATCGAAGGTCAAATATAAAAGAGCACCTTATCAATCATGAATTGCCGACCACACCATTTGTTAAAGTAGGTGCAGATATTGCCGATTGGGCAGGAAAATACTATTTAGAGCTGATGGATTATTATTCTAGGTGGTTAGAGGTGATAAAAATCAACAATAAAACAAGCAATGCTGTGAAACAGGCATTGATTCAATTTTTTTCTATATTAGGAATTCCTCAAATTTTAATAGCCAACAATATGCCATTCAGTTCATATGAACTACAGGAATTCGCAAAAAAAATGGGATTTCAAGATTCAAACAACTAGTCCACATTACCCTCAGGCAAATGGATTAGCAGAGAAAGGTGTGGGGATAGCAAAGAAAATCATTAAAACGTCTTTAGAATCCGGTGAAGATATGAATTTAAGCCTTCTTAACTATAGGAACAGCACTGTGGCAGGGCTGAAATTTTCACCAGCGCAACTATTAATGAGCTGGGTGCTACGGTCAAAACTTCCCGTCCCTGCTGATAGGTTGACAGTGAGGACAGTTCCAAACAAAGCTAGCTGACACACACTAGCTGACATAGACAAAAACAGGGACTACCAAAAGAAGCACTATGATATAAATGCAAAAAGACATGAGACAAGTTTTCTACCGGGACGCACAATATACATACAAAATATTAGAACTAAGTACTGGGAACCTGGGGTTATACTTAATACAGTAGGGGCTCCAAGATCTTATCTTGTAAGACTCAGGACTGACGTACAGACGCAACTCTCATTTCATCAGACCTAGGGTAGTATGTGTCTAAAAGGGGAAGATGTTTAATAACTTGTTGTTTACTTTATATAATTTAAAGTGTTCAATTGTGACATTTGTACATTTTATGAAATATAAAAATGAAATATATTGATTGTTAATGTTCAAACTATACAAGAATTTCTTATTTAAAACAATTACTATATAGTTTTATAAGCCCTTTGGCAGGCTTAAGTCCTCCATGGGTTGTGAGGACTATCAAAGTGCAAGGCTCTTGCTTATATCGACAGGGCTGGATTAGCTAGCTCCACTAGGTTCTGGCCTAGAGGCGCACAATTTTAGGGGGCGCACGCTATAAAAAAAAAAAAAAAAAAAATGTTCAAATAAAGATAATGTTTATAACGAGTTAAGAAATGTCTTAATTTAATTTTCTTTTATAGAGTATATTGGTCTGCAAATTTATTGTTGATTGCTGCAGCAACTTTTTCATGTATTGTGTGCCTCAACACACAGATGTGATATCCTAAAGAAAAAGTGTCCTTTACAACTACAAAATCTATCCAGGACTGGATGGTCTTTTCGTCACGACGCCTGCCGAGTTGTGAATGAAAACAGAGAAGGCATTTTGAAATGTTTGAATCAAAATACTAATGACAGTGATGAAACCACCTCAACAATAATTGAAGCCAATGCTTTAGGCGGCTTTCACACTGCGTGCGGGACCGAGCGAGACCGATTCCGCTTGAGAAGCATGCTAATACATGTATTAGCATGGCTCTATTCACATTAATCGCTGAGTGAGACCGGGCCGAGCGAGACTGAGCGAGACCGAGCCGACTCGGGCGTTTTTTTCGAGCGTTGTTGTTAGCTAAGCGTTTTCGGCGGCCGAAAACGCTTAGCTAACAAAAACGCTCGAAAAAAACGCCCGAGTCGGCTCGGTCTCGCTCAGTCTCGCTCGGCCCGGTCTCCATCGGAGTTTAAAGTGAATAGACCCATGCTAATACATGTATATGCTTCTCAAACGGAATTGGCCTTATTCGGTCTCGCACGCAGTGTGAAAGCCGCCAGTTGAGATCCCTTGAGATTATATTTATCGCGATTTTACAGGGGACTTCTGGAAAGGTTTAATGATGTGAAAAACTGCAGTATGAAACCAAAGAGCTAGGCAAGATTATTACTTGCAATAAGTCTCTTTGTAGTTTTCTTCGTGAACTGAGAAGAGGCTTAGAAAGTGCAGCGAGAGGAAAATGTAAGAATGGAGTACGTAGCAGACTCTCGGCAAAGGAAGATATCTACATACTTTGATGAATATGGTGGAAATAGCAGTGATGATACATTTACAGGATCTGAGAAATTTCTTGTGAACAGTTGCAAATTTATACTAGATACTCTACGTTCCGAAGTCAAGAGACGTAAAATTAAATATATACTCAGCTCCGTAGCATGTTTGGATTATTCGAGGTTATAAATGGAATGGAAGCCTCAGATATCACCAAACATGCAAGCGAAGTAATGCGTTTGCTTTAAAAACCTTTTTTGGAGTAAAATATTGGCAAAAAAACCAGCATGACCTTGTTGAGCTATTTAATTTACTTTAGCGTTATTTACTTTGATGTTATTAAAGAAAAAATTAAAATTGTCATCATAAAGATTATTTTATTAAGAACAATTACCGGATCCCCCCTCCCCCCTCTTCAATGATGTGAAAAGGCGGTAAAAACTCTTGGGCCTACGAGCGTCCAAACTTTAAATCCCGCCCTGTATATAGATAGATAAAATGTTGTAGAACCATTATAGTTTCTTCCCTTCTGTCTTATAAATCATACCATTACTATGATATACATAATAAATTACTGTGAAAAATGTGATAATTTATTATAATTAAGATTTCTTATTTTCAGAACCCCGTTTAAACGTGGACCAAAAATCAGCGGCCAACGTATTGATCTTTACATGCTCTACCTTCTTGTAATCGATCAGGGTGGATGGGTAAGAATAATATCAATTAAACCATTTTTAATAATAATCAAGTATTCAATAATAATAAATAATCTAGTACTCATTTTATCATCAATAGATCACTTGTTAGCCACAATGAAATCAGGAATCACAAATAATGGTTAATTGCGACAGTACGTAAAATACTGAAAAAAATATAGAACTGCAAAGTGTTTGAGAAATAAAATGATTGATAATAATGGGTTCAGCTATTGTGCGCCCCTCATTTATCTTTTTTGTTTTTGAAGATAGGAAATAAGAATACATTTTTATCTGAAATATAAATTGTGATGAGGTGAACATTTTCATGCTTATTCTATAGACATTTGTGTTTAATAAAGCCGGGCATACACATTGCGGTATACCTGACAGGTAACCTGCACAAGTAAACCGGAGCGTGTGTGCTAGTAAATTATGATTTTAATTTAAATCAAATTATAATTATTATTTACTACGGGAAACAGACAGTGAAAAATACACTCCCGCGCCGGGATTTGAACCCGGGTCTCCCGTATTTCCAGTACAGATGCTCTGGCCAACTAAGCTACGCAGGAGAATGATTTTTAACTGCCGTAATCGATAACTACTCCCGAATCCAAGCTTTCAATATTCATATACATTTAGACAGTCAATATTTATGACATTAGAACTAAACCAAGAATTAACGGTTATAATTATAAAGTACTCAATTAGTACCTGTACCTTGTACAATCAATTCGAAATTCAATTTTAAGTTTTTGGTAGTTTTCATACTACGAAAAGTTTAAATTTTAATTTAAATCAAATTATAATTATTATTTACTCCGGGAAACAGACAGTGAAAAATACACTCCCGCGCCGGGATTTGAACCCGGGTCTCCCGTATGTCCTTAAAATTGAATTTCGAATTGATTGTGCAAGGTACAGGTACTAATTGAGTACTTTATAATTATAAGCGTTAATTCTTGGTTTAGTTCTAATGTCATAAATATTGACTGTCTAAATGTATATGAATATTGAAAGCTTGGATTCGGGAGTAGTTATCGATTACGGCAGTTAAAAATCATTCTCCTGCGTAGCTTAGTTGGCCAGAGCATCTGTACTGGAAATACGGGAGGCCCGGGTTCAAATCCCGGCGCGGGAGTGTATTTTTCACTGTCTGTTTCCCGTAGTAAATAATAATTATAATTTGATTTAAATTAAAATTTAAACTTTTCGTAGTATGAAAACTACCAAAACTTAAAATTGAATTGTAAATTATGATATAACTGCACAGTTATGATAACACACGCTCCACTTGGACCTGTACAGGTTTTCTTGTCAGGTATACCCCAACGTTTATGGCCGGCTTAAGGAATAATAACTATTCATATCGACCAACTAACTTAAACTTCTGATAAATTATTTTTTGCCACTGAACTGGACTACAAACATATAAATACATCTTAAAGACCATAATTATAAAAAATCGTATTTTATCAATAAAAAAAAAAAAAAAATAACAATTTTTTAGGAATTTCCAAAAAGTGATATCTTTACTTTTGGTCGAAGAATATTCAGGAATTTTTTCAATTTTTTTGCACATCACATAAGCGAGATAGAAGGAAGGGACGCTTTTCCCACCCACTTAAAACTCGTCTAAGCTCGCCCTATCAAAGTTATAACCAAAGAATTATATATTTTTGTAATCAGCTCGACGTACCCTTTCATATGATACCCCTCACGGTGTCGAAAAAAAAAATGAACCCTTAAGTTTTGTAACCCTAATTTAAAAAAAAAAAAATCGCTATATTTTTAAAATCTATGGGTAGGTACAAGACTCATACATGCCAAATTTCAAAGTGATGGGACGAAAGGTGTAGCCGTGAGAGCAGGCGACGGACGGACGGACAGACAGCGGCACGCAGGAAAATTTAAATAAATTTTTAATAATGTTTAATTATTTTCCTTGGTTTTGCCTACGGACCCAAAAAAGTCAAATGGGTGAGGAAAATTTGCTGATAAACCAGTTATATACATAAAAGCCAGGGTTGTATGCTGAGTCGGAACCAAGCAATAGCAGCTAGTGTAATGGGAATCAGCATGGGCGTAGCCAGGTTTTGACTAAGGGGGGGGGATATTTTCAAATTTTCTATAAATTGTAGGGGAGGGGGTAGCATACTTATTGGGGCACAGGTATGCACTTGGGAGCCCGCAATACGCTCATGCATTGTTGGCGTAACAAACATCATAAAATGAAGGGTGATCCATTACCGTTGAAAAAACCCAGGTTAATGTATAAGCGAGAATTTCATTATCGAAAGGGTGAGTTATGCGGGTGTAGCTGACTCCAAATTTACAATTTAACCATTTTGGGTGGGAACATATTTTGTAAACATAATTAGACATCAAGCCATTCTTTTTTCTAAATACAAGTCAAGGTCGTGGAACCTTAAGGTTATTTCATTTAAAATACAAATAGGCATGTCGTGGCTCTTTCTATATATATATATAACTTTCCCCACTCTTTTTGCCCTAAAAAATCAATCTATACTCTATATCTTATCAATTATTCTTTGACATCAGATGGCTCTTCCAGTTGTTTAAGACTATATTATCCTGTGACTTATTCTGTTTATATATTTATAACTTCATTTTACATATAATCAGACATCTCGCGCTCATGGAAGATCGTGGGACCGATTAAATTTAGTTAAATTTTAAAATGAATTTATAATTTAAAAATGTATTGAGTATTGAAAACATAAATAGACACCAGGCCACTCACAAATATTAAATCTTCTATTTCAAAATAAAAGTTTTTATTAAAAAAACAAAAAAAAAACAAAATAGACTAAATTAATTAGATAAATATAAGTAAAACTAGTATATAAATAAAATACAAACAACCATGTTTATTTGAAGATAATTATGAGGAAACAAAACAGAATAAAGACCAAGATAAAACTTTGCTTTCAAAATTATTTTGAATGTATAATTTGAACTATCATTAGAGACTTTGGCCTGCAGTTATACGAGTTCAAATAATTGAGTAAAAAATAGACTGTCTTATAACACCTCATTGTCAAATTGGGACAGATCATGAAAGTATCAATCATATTTTTATATAGATACTGGCATTTATTGGAAATGGGACTCATGGACATCACGTTTCAATATATTGCTTAGCAAGCCTGAAGAGGCTTCTTATAGTTGAAGAAATAAAATATTAGACTTAATATTCTTCAAAGTGCAGCCTTCACTAAAGAAAACACCACTTAAGAACCTAAATATAAAAAATGTAATATTAATTGTACCCAAAATGCATGTGTTTATTTTTAATCAGCTAGCAATAGCCTAAGTAGTTTTGAAAGAGCTTTTGCAAACACATATTTTCTTTCCATTTGCCACTTGCTGTTGGAAATGAGTCATCTTAGTTTTGGATTTTTCATTACCCTTGCAATGGGGACCTTTTAAATAAGTGAACTGAGATAAATTGTTTGTCTGACATTAGGATCTCCTCAGGAAAGCTAATACAGCACTTAAACCTAAAACATAAATTGTGAGAAATTAAATACATACTAATTATGGCATAATAGAACAATAATAATTTTAGCTTTAAAAAAGAAAGTGATTTTATTTATTTACTAGCTGGATACCCTTGCTTCGCTACGGAATGTGTTATTTTAATTTGAAGTTTATAAACCTACCATCAAGAAACTTTTAAATTATTTTCCTAATCAAGAATATCTAGATTCTAACCCTCCTCTTATTTCTATTCCCCTCCCCTTTGATAATATAATTTGCAAATACCAACTACTGATGAAAAATTCTTAAATCTTAACTTTAGTGGGAAAGCAGTGGTATTTTCCTTCTGTATCCCCCCAACCTTATTTTTAATACCTATATTTTATTTAATTATTTGAACGTCATCAAAATTATCGCACTAATAAATAATTATATTCGCTTATAACTAATAACTTATAATAATAATGGAATTTCATCGGGGTTCTTTATATTTGTTCCTTAATTTTTTCCGGTTCCAACGATATGCTATGCGTCAAAAACCTATTTATACTTTCGGTATTATTAACCGTCAAAGTTTAAAAAATAAAAAATTGATATCTTCAAAATGGCGGCCAATATCAAAATGAAATTTGGTGGGCTTGTTTGTCATACAGAGAGGTATATTCGAAATAATTACTTGAACTCGTATTACTACAGGCCAATAATGTTTCTACTGCGATGGTTCAAATTATACATTCAAGAACATTTTGAAGGCAAAGTTTCACCTATTGGTCTTCATTCTATTTTGTTTCCTCAAAATTATTTAGAAACATGGTTGTTTGTATTTGATGTAGGTATTTACATGTTTTATTTATATTTATCTAATTACTTCAGTATATTTTCATATTTTAAAATAAAAGAGTTAATATGTGGTGTAAACAAACTATCAAAATTTCTTGAGCGAGTGGTGTGAAGGATGTAGGGTTAAAAAAAAGAAAATAAAAAAACCAAATTGCACAGAAAGTTGAAATTAGAATGGGACCAATGATGGGCTAATTGTGATCTACAGTTTAAATAATTTAGTAAAGCCTTATATGTGGTCTTTAAATTACGGTGGTTCGCTAAATTGCTAAAACACAAGAGACCAAAAATGTTTCTAACGAATTTCAACCTTGTAGTATTTTTGGCAAAGAACTGCGAGATATCTATAGTTATGTTTAAAGAAAATAAGACTGGCGCAGAGGTGTTAAGTTTTTTTTTTCAGAAAGAGCCATGCGATGCCTACTTGTCTTTTAAATGAAAGAACATCAGGTCCTACGATCTTCACTCCCATTCAAAGAAAAAGAGAGGTGAGGTTATATGTAAAAGAAAGTTATAAATAAATAAACAGAATAAGTCATAGGATAATATGGTTGTAAACAACTGGAAGAGCCATCTGATGTTAAAGAATATTTGGCAAGATATAGAGTAAGGGTAAAAAGAGTGGGGAAAGTTATATTTATATAGAAAGAGCCACGAGATTCCTATTTGTATTTTAAATGAAATAACTAAACTAATAAATAACTTAAGGTTCCACGACCTTGACTTGTATTTAGAAAAAAGAGTGGCCTGATGTCTAATTATGTTTACAAATATGTTTTAATTATTAATGCGAAGTTAGCTAGACCCGCATATCTCACCCACCCAAAAAACGGTAAATTGTAAATTCGGAGTCAGCTATACCCGCATAACTCACCCTTTCGATAATGAAATTCTCGCTTATACATTAACCTGGGTTTTTTCAACGGTAACGGATCACCCTTCATTTTATGATGTTTGTTACGCCAGCAATGCATGAGCGTATTGCGGGCTCCCAAGTGCATACTTGTTCACCAGCATCTTCTGGAAAACCAAATTTTGAATTTCTTTAGTAAAGACAACAATTTAAAATTCATATTTTTTTTACGGATGAACAGAAAATAAATTTAAAATATTAAAACCAGAGACAGATGTGGAATTTAGTTGAGAATTAGTATTAAAAAAATCAGCATCCTAGCTTTAGAAATAGAGCCGTGATTGCGGAACTACGGAACTAACTACCCGTCCTGCGCCCCCTTAAATTGTTGCACATTTATTGTACTGTAGAAATAGTAAGAACAACTAACTATCTCTTGTTTATAGACTTTGAGAAGGCGTTCGACAGTGTCAAAAAGGAGTATATGATTCAAGCGCTCAAAGACAATATGATAGAGAAAGATTACATAGAGATAATAGAATTTATTTATAACAATGCTCAACTTAAAATAGAATTAGGTAAAGAAGCGAAGTATCTTAAGATCGAAAGAGGGATAAGACAGGGTGACGTACATTCGGCCAAAATATTTACTGCGATTCTTGAAAATGTATTTAAACAGCTAGAATGGGAACAGTTCGGTATAAAAATTAATGGAGAATCCCAAAATAAAATAAAGTTTGCCGACGACGTTCTGCTTGTGGGAAAGACAGAAACAGAAATAATACAAATGATAGAAAGTCTGAATGAGGAAGCTAGGAAAATAGGATTGAAAATCAATTTAGAAAAAACTAAAATCTTGGCGATAAATAATAAAAATGAGGTAAAAATTAACATGAATGGGGTAGAAATAGAAGAAGTGAATGAGTTTGTATATTTAGGACAGTTAATATCTAAAACAGACAGTATGGATAAAGAGATAGGCAGAAGAATTGGTCTAGCATGGAAAGCATATAACAAATATAGGAAGTTATTTAGATCGGAAGTTGGAATAAAAGAGAAAAAAAAGTTATGGGAGAGTGTGGTGAAACCTGTGTTGATGTATGCATGTGAGACGTGGACTATTACTGATAAGATTCTGAATAGATTGAGAGTTACGGTTAGGAGAATGGAACGGAGCATGCTCCGCATAGGTAGAAGAGAGAGGAAAACTAATATATGGATAAGGAACACAACAGGTTTTGACGACATAGGTAAGCTAGTTCAGGAGAAAAAATGGAGATGGGCAGGCCACATGATAAGAAGTGAAGACGGAAGATGGAGTAATAAAATAATAGACTGGTGTCCTATGGATATGAAAAAAAGAAGAGGAAGACCCAGGGCTAGAAGGGACGAGGAAATGAGAAGGTGCTGTGGAGGTGTGCTATGGAAGAGAGTGGCTAGGGAGAGAACGGAGTGGAGGAGAATGAGCAGAGTTTATGTTCAGGCCTGGCTTAAACCGGAATAACTCACCGCTTTCGAATTTTTAGGAATTTAAATTCGAAAGTTGTATAGATTTGTAAATGTAAAAGATAACTGAATTTAATAAATGGATTATCTTATCTTATCTTATCCAGTGTTGATAATTGTTTGAAAATGGTGCTACTACTGATAATGTGGTGGCTAGCTTATGTCTCGACTGGAATCAAAATAAGCCACTTTCTAAACCTATAGCTAAAATAATCAATTCTAGCCATCTGCAAAAACTCTTAGACTCTTATGTCCCTGAATAGTGTGTTAGTGTGTGAAAAAATGAAAATATCTTATGCTTTACCTCTCTTTTTTATAAGGACAGTTAATCACCGTCTACAAGCTCAAACTTTAGTAAAGAATTACTTGCTCAAACTGGTTTCTATATGGAAGGTATAGGTAAAAATGAACTTCCTGCCATAAAACAGTTTGCGTAGGTAAGCCTTAAGAAATGATGGAGAGATGTGGCAAAGTTCACCTGGGTTTCTTTTTATCGTTCGGCCTATTGAGACCATTAGTAGGTTTAAATCCTTACAATGATGTTAGTTTTTAGGATCACATAGATTTCTATAGTTCAAGCTCATTAATTTTTATGTTTAGGTGACTGGAAAAAATGATTGGAACAAAATAATTGAAGATTTAGGTTTGCCGTTGCCTTGCGTCAATTGTACCATCGCTATCAAGCAAATTTATCTCAGGTATTTGTACTAAATTCATTTATTTTTATTTTTATTTTGTTGTCTTTTGTTCTTAAGGAAAGAAGTACTTTTAACAACACTGCGGCTTCTAAGACATATTTTAAGTTATTCTTAGAAGTACTGTTATTTATGCTACTAGCAGACTATTTTATAATAATGATTTAGAAAGGCATTTAACCTGAATAGAATAGAATAGAATATTTGTATATTTGTTTAAGTTTATTTTTTACAAAACTGTACAAATAGGAGTTCAGAGTCCTTACATAGATATTGCAGAATACATAGATTATATACAGAATTAATATAATTTAAAACAGTAATTATTAGTATTGCTTTCAATTGAGAGATTATAATATTGGCCCTCAATGTTGTAATAATAATATGTAATTTGAAAGATACAATAAAAAATAAAAATTACAAAATAATTTTGTAAAATAAATTGTGTGTATATATATATATATATATATATATATATATATATATATATATATATATATATATATATATATATATATATATATATATATATATATATATATATATATATATTTAATACCGTGTTTGCACACTGCAATAGGCCACACAATTTGTGAGTGACACCAAGGGATTTGCCACGTGAGAAAATTTATATATATATATATATATATATATATATATATATATATATATATATATATATATAGCGGTATGAGAGCGTGCTCTCATACCGCCATTCTTGCTTGGCTAGCAAAACACAACAGCAATTTAATACCGTGTTCCTATGTGACACATAGGATCACGCTTGCGTGGCACATCCCTTGGTGTCACTCACAAATTGAGTGGCCTATTGCAGTGTGCAAACACGGTATTAAATTGCTGTTGTATTAAACCTAGAACCAATGTTTGTTACTAAATTTAGGTAACAAATGTCCCCTCCTTGAAGAGAAAAAGAAAAACTAAAATGTTTAATATTCTTATCTTTTGTGTCTTCAGGGGTTTTTTTTAAAAAAATTAAAATTAATAAAAAAAGGGGTTTTTCAGGGTTTGAAAATGTCTCAAGTAGGAGATGAAATTTAACCAAATAAATATTAATATATTAAAAAAAGCAAATTGTTAGCTTTCTTTTTTTATTAATTTTAATTTTTTTAAAAAAAAACCCCTGAAGACACAAAAGATAAGAATATATATATTAAAGGGGACAATCAATAAAAGAAAATGTAAAATGTTTAAATTTAACTGAAACAATAAAGTACCTAAAGAGAAACACACACACATATATATATATATATATATATATATATATATATATATATATATATATATATATATATATATATATATATATAGGTGGCAACTATTACAAATTGACATAACTACACCAACGACGACTACGAAATGAGTACCTAGTCCCTCTCTCCTGGATGACTCTTTAAATCTTTGACATGCCATCTGCCTTGATCAGTACCATTCATATCACATAGTTGATAAACGAGCGAGCTAATCTTCTTATTTACTCTGCACTTAACATATTTGGGAGCAAGTTTTGCAAGCGGGAAGTAGGTTCAGCTAATGTTAGGTCTGAATCATCAGTAGGCCGGGTTACGGTAAAACTTCCGAAAATTTCGTTACCGACATTTTTAGGAAATAGATTGAAGTGGTCAGAATTTTAAGAATGTTTTGACTCAGCTGTCAATAAAAATAGAAATTTAAGCGATGTCGATGAATTTAATTATTTAAAATCTCTACTGTCAGGGGAAGCGTAGCAAGCCATTGCGGGTCTTTCTTTAACAGCAAAAAAATACATAGCTGCTGTCGATATTTTACAAAATCGATTTGCAGATAAAACCATTATAAAAGACGATTTATATGGAAAATTTAGGAACATCCCGATATCAAACAATTCGACTTGGCAACTTAGATCAACATTAGACCATCGAAAATATTTGTAGGTCATTAGAGAGTGTAGGTGAAGACGTAGATCACTCTAGCTTTGAGTCTTTAATAAAGTCAAAATTTCCTCGGGAAATTTTATTGCAGTTAAAAGAGCTAAGCTTGTATGAGTTAGCTACCACTTCTTCTCAAATTGAAAATGAATCTGAAGTTAGGACTCTTAGGAAGAGATTAAATCGAATTATTAGTGCCAGAGAAAGCATCAGGAGTGGCGAAAAATCAGATTATTATGTCAAACGCGGGGCCGAAAGTCATAAAATAGATTTTAAACCTAAACCGAAGTATTCCACAACTGATATGTTGATGACAGGTCAGACTAAGTGTAGGTATTGTGAGAAGCAGCACAGGAGCGATGAGTGCAATCAGTACATAACGGTTGAGACTAGAAACAAAGCTCTTAAGGGTGCTTGCTGTATTTGTTTAAGTAAATCACACACTAGTCAGCAGTGTACAGTTGATAAACCATGCTATCACTGTAAAGCTAAGAAACTGCATCATCGAAGTCTTTGTCCCGCCATGCTTAAAACTAAATTTAAATTAATTGAAAGTAACACAACTCCTAAGTCTGAAGAGGTACAGCTAGTAGCTAGGGAATGCTTAGTCTCTATGCAGACAGCAACTGTTGAATTAGGTAATTCAGAAACAAAGTGTTTTTCACCTCATAGAGTAATTCTTGATAGTGGCAGTCATCGGTGTTATATTACCGAGTCTTTAGCTAAATTGTTAAAGTTAAAACCGATTCAGGAGGAAAAATTATCTGTAACAGTATTTGGAACTTCAAATCCAAAAATTATTTCATCTTATTTGGTAGATATAATTCTCAAAACAATTGATGGAAAATCAATTAGTACAAATGCAAATGTAGTACCGTTTATAGTGAAGGGAAATATGGAGTTCCATGGATATTTTGAGTATATAAAACAAAATTATCCGTATCTGCCGCTGGCTGATAGACCAGAAATGCGCGTTACGAATAATCAGATAGAATTATTAATAGGAAATAATTATTATTTTGATATTTTAAATTTAGATAAAATAGAAGTTAGTCCAGGGTTATATTTAATTAATTCTAAATTTGGGTGGATAATATCCGGTAGAGATGAAAATTTTAAACCAAATTCAAATTTAACAAATGTGGTGGTATTTGAACCTTCAGAAAGTTATGAAACGTGTTTGACAGATGAATCAAATTCTTTTTTATTTCATATGGATTTTGATATTAAAACCTTTTGGTCATTGGAGGTATTGGGCATAAAAGAAGAAAATAAATTTTTATATTATTTAATGCTGATGAACCGTGAAATAGTGTAGCAAAATTAAACCAAAAATATTAACAAACGTGAAATAGTAGACGAAATTGCAAGTACAAGGGAGGGAAAAAACTAATGAAGTGATTTTGGTTATTCCATTTGAATCAGATTTTTACAATATCAAGAGAATGTTTAAAATATCTATTTCAACCACTGTGAGTTTCTTTGTACTATGTAAGCCGTAAGCCTACTTTATTGCCTCTTCAAAGTAATTTGAAGAAAGCAATGAAGAAAGTAATTTTTTGTCAGTGACTTTTTTCACGGACGTTCCAATTTTGAAAAATCAACAGTCTCTCAATCTAACTAAAGAGCATAACTTTGTACGGTAAAAATTTCGCTCTTCACCCCCACTGAAGTGAAGTGTAGAGTGCCTCCACAGCCTCAGAATGAGAAATTTTAACAGGGTTAAGAGGGGTAACTTACTTGATTACTACAAGTTAGAAAGTGTATTTCAGCTTAATATCTTTCCATCTATTTATAAATAACGCTTTCAGTTCTAACATTAAAGCAAGTGAATTAAAATTGAAAAACTTTAATTATAAATATACATTCTAAGTAATACTTATATGGTTGCAGGTATCTTGATAGATATGAAAAAGTCCATTACCTGGGAGAAACTGGTGACAGAGTTACAGAAGAGGACGAAGAGGGCCGTCATAGAAATTGGTCTTTGAGGGCATTGCATTCCATTCCTCTAAGTTACAATCATGCTCAGCATATTGTGACCGGTAAGACACAACTTAGCTTACTGTAGTTGCTTACCCTTAAGCTGCCGAAGGATAGCAAGGTAGTGAAAGGAAGGTATATTACAGTGCTAAGGGGTAAAGACAAAAATCAGCACTGCATGAGGCTGTACAATGTTAATAAAACAACTCCGGAGTTTCATGTGTTATTTAATTGGAACCAAGTAGTTCTATTATAAACACCCTGTGTATATTTATTTATACACATACAATAAAACTAATTTGGGTCAAGGTCAAGTAATCATTAACTTGCTTTACAGATTAAAAATATATAGTCTAAATACCAGAATTTGTTGTAAATATACAAAATAAGTGTGTGATTTTTTCTGTTTCAATAAGGTTAATCGCTTCTTAGATGTTGATTTTTACTGAAGTTGTTCTTTCTTGGATTTTTCTTTTGATTCTTTTCATAAGAATTACTCCTTTCCCTTTCCCTCTTTTTTATTTCTTAAGGCATCCATAGATAAAATAAGCCGGAGCATGTGTGCTATCAAGTCAACATCTGATGGCCATATTTACATAATAATACTCTTGACTGCTGCTAGATATTATTGAAATCATTACACATTAAAGTTTTACTGCGAAGAGACTAAAATCTTCATAAATATGGATGGTCACAACATTGGCAATGACAACAATTTGCTTGGGTGATGATATTACCGTGTATATGTTGGGACTCAAATGTTACTAGTGGAATTTATAACCAATTGTAAAATGCATTTATTTATTTGTAAGGTATCTAAATATTCTATTGTTATTTCTATGAATATTAAGCGATAAGGGAGGGAGCAGGCAGGATTTTCTTAGTGATGTTGTTTTCAGTGACCAGGATCACCATTTCTATAAGGTCTGCTGGTCAATATTGAGGTTTTATAGTAAAGCATATCTGGACACCCTCCATCAGTAGGGGTGACTCCTCATAGGATACTGGTGTCCAACCTTTATAGTCTGATAAATAAAAGGTAAAATGTCTGTTTACCTGTATTTTGCAAAGATATCTGTTGACACCTGTCTACGGTAGTTGTTGGTCGAGTAGTTAACGCTTTGCTGTGAGGTGTACTGTATTTTTTAAAAAAGTATTAATCTGTTAATATTTGCTTTTTACAAGAAAAATTTGGTTTAACCGGTTAGAGGGCTTCCCTGTACTAGAATTGTAAGATATTATATTTATATTTTCAGAAAGCCAAAGAATATTTAATGGTCTGTCATTAGATTTATACAAACCCTCCGATTATGATGGCCTAGCTTTATCGCTTCTAAGTCCATTAGTGAATGAACAAGACTTTGCTATAGGCGTTTGTACTATGCTATCAAATAAAGGAAAAAACAGTTTGAAAATAGAAAAACATCCAAGAATACTTCACTACCTTCTGGCCCATGCAGCTGTTTTCAGTCACTGTAAGTTTAATTTCATGTATATTTTGTTTATTCATTTATTTGATAATTTAAACAAATATTACATATGCCTTATTTATTATTAAATTATTATTCTAATAGTAGTTAATTTTTTTTAAATATCTTCTTATAGATATATATAAGAAATATATTATACAAGTATAAAAAAAAGAAAATATAGATAAGTAGAATGAAAATGTGGTTACAGTTTAATGATATATTTTGCTAAATACATTAAATTGGAAGATATTAATGTTAGTGTTGACTTGATTAGACTGGTTAGTTATGCGGTTATTGTGGTGTGGATGGACCAGCCATTATTTACCAGTGCATGTTTCATCTCTCTGACAATTTAATCTAATTTTACTCTTTAGATTTTCCAGAGGAATTTAATTCAGTAAGTTTTTTCATTAAGTTTAATGCTGTTATTATAGTTAATATGTTTGTTTTTAATAAATGTCCCTTTTCTCTTTATTTGCAGCCAGTTTGAGCACTCTATTCTGTGAAACTTATTCGAAAATTCGAGGCCATTCCCTTACACGATTTTGGCATGATGTATTATTTGATAATAGTTTAAAGCGTTTAGTCGACGAAAATTTTGATGAAAGTCTACTTGGGGAAAATTCCTCTGAAAAAGAAGATGAGTCGCCAAATACCAAAAGCTCACTTACTATTAATCCAGAAGATAAACTTTTATTCTGTTTAGGCAGAACTTTAGGGACACAAGAATACATTGGACAGAGAGTTTTAGAAATTGCAGGTATATTGAGGAATCTCACATTCATTGCAGAAAATGTTATGCTCATGAGTGGAGATTATACGTTCGTTCGTTTTGTTGTACTATGCTGTGGTTCACAGTGGAACTCATTGCAACAAATGGGATGGGATATGCTTGGAAATTTGGCCTTAGATCTTACGGTCCATTGTCCTTTAATGCATGACATACTGTGTATAACACTGCAAGGGTTGGAATCACCAGACCGAGCTCGTATAATGTCGTCTTTAGAAGTACTTTACAAAATTGGCCAAAATGTTAAAAACGAAGAGTCCTTGTTGAAATATATTGACTACAAGGTTTGTAATAGTTAATTTATTTCATTAATAGTTCATTTTGCCTAACCTAAAAAGAACTGTTTAATTGTCCGATCATTTGTAAATTAGTTTCACTGGTTTTTAATCATTTTTAAATAAATATATTATATGAATACATTTTTAGTACTTAATACATTGGTTATCCATGTTTGTCTAAGTTAAAGCTAATCTATAACCAACAGCTATATTCTTTTTAATCAATTTTAATATGTATAAAGTGCTTTTTTACTTCCTTTTTTTGTTTTAGGTTTACGAACGAATTTGTTCTTTTTTGACAATCCAAGATGTTAATTTGGTGATTTATACCCTGGAATGTATGTTCTCACTCACTTCTCTTGGGGAGAAAGCTTGCAACACTATGCTCAAAATTCAGGGAATAGTAGGCACACTTGTATCTTTGGTAACGGTGGAGGTAATTTTATTTATTTATAATTTTATATTTCATTTTATTTAGGTTTATAATGTATACTAATCAGGGGTGGATGGGGGCACCGAGAAGGTGGGAAATTTCCCCAAGCGCCGCTAACCCAATTATAAAAAAGAAAAATTGGTCGAACAATTCGAAAAAAAATTGTTCTCATATTACGGTATTTCATCAATGCGATGCCAGTGATACAATAGCTCAATTTTCACTTGTTACAACATGTGTAAGCAACATTCTAGCAATAATATGGGTCTTAAAGACAAAAAGTACAAAGCGTCTTTATGCAGTAATTGGTGCTCCTTCGGCTGCTTCTACTGTATGAGTGAGGTGCCGGAGCGCCTGTAGCAATATGAAATAATAATATAAATAAAAACACTACTCACACAGGGGGCAGAAGGTGGGTATCGTTAGCAGACCCCAAAAATACAATTTTCTGCATCACTTATGATTATTTTCCTCGTTTGACATTTTTCCTGAGAAAACAAGTGCAAGTATTCTAGCTTGGCAATTTCATAATTCTTTATATCGTTGGAACGACATGCAATTTTTGGTACCTATTTTATCACACATTTATCAATATTTTATTGTAGCTTTAGTTATCGCATTGAAAAATAAAATATGAAACAAAATGTGATATTTTTACCATCAATTTACTAAAATTTGTACTTATAATCTGGTGACAAACACAAGCGGAGGGGGGGGGGGGGGGTACTCATCCGCCCCTGATACTAATGTACTGTTATTATTATTATTGAGACATAGTAAAGCACTTACTCAATGATACTAGAGTATAATATTTTTTCCTATTAAAAACCATTTTATTTTTTTTTATTCTCTACATTGCTTTCAATTTTAATAATAATACAAACTACAGTGTAGGTCGACTATTACATCTCAGTACCAATGATTTTTTCTTGTTGACCCTAGCAGTTGGGAGAAACCAACTATGCTCACAATATAGATAATTTACATAAAATATTATGCTCCATTAGTCAAAAATATTTGCAAACACAATTCCCCGGGCATCTTGCTGGAAGAGGAAGTGCAATCCTCCTCATTTGCCACTACAAAACTGGGCTGACCTGAGTCAGATGGATAAAGGTGTTCAAAGTTCTGTTTCAAGGTAATGTTGATAATTATTTTGTAATTATTGACTACCTTCAGCTGTAAAAATTGTATAATGTACTTAAGAAATAAAGAATGCGTGTGTTTAATATTTTTTTTTTTTTTCCAGTCCCAAAGTTATGCTCCTGATGCATATATCCAAATGAAAGTTGTAGAAACGGTTACAACCGTTGACGGAGTTACAAATGATGCTTCTGAAGAAGAAACCATTTTAACCTCATTGAGTTCTGTTAATAATCCTGGTCCAACATCAGATCCATTATCTGTTCCATCATCAGCCACAAAAGTATCATCTGATCAATTGCAGCCGGTATTAAATCTATCATCTGCATCCATTCCTCCGTTAGTTCCAACTACCCATGTTACCACACAAGCACAACCTGCTCATTCTCAAGTTCAACAAACTCAAACACAACAAATCCAAACCCAACTATCTCAAGTTCAACAATCTCACGTTCAGCAAGCTCAAGTTCAGCAAGCTCAAGTTCAGCAAGCTCAAGTTCAGCAAGCACAAGTTCAACAATCTAATGTTCAACAGCCTCAAGTGCAATCTCATGGTAAGATTAGTTTATAAAATATTACTTTCAATAATGTTAAAGAGAAGAATAAAATAGTATATTATGTTACTAGGCTGTGAAGTGAGCGGCAATTACATTGCCGCTCACTTTGTATCTTGAATTTTTTACCTAGATCCAGTGGTTTAGCTATAAAATGGACAGTTTCAATTTTAGCAAGTTCAGGGCTCTCTAGACAGCAAACTGCTCGGAGCGAAAAATTTCCAAGAGTAAAAAATTATTATTTTTAGCCATAGAATCCATATCTAGTCTAAAAAATATGGCTTCCATTTCACTTTTTTTTCTCTTACGTAAATTGCACACACTTTTTAAAAAATGTTCAGCATTTGTTCTGGAAGCGCATTTATAGCCATTATCGAACCCGGAAAACCGCATCTTTCTATCTATCATGGTTCCGGAGATATTTCGCTGTTCTATATTAGCTGGAACACCCTGTATATAGATTAAGATGTGCATTCATTAATAAAACTGGAAACTAATGAAACTAACTAGAATCTTTAACTTAGGACTTAAACAATTTTATTTGCACACAACAGTAAAATAAATGTAGACAATATTTTATTTATTGGTTTTATTTATTTTTATTTTTTTTCTTAAATTATAAAATATCGTTTTTTAGTCTCACAAATTTTAAGCACAAAATCTATTAATATCAATAATCGTTTTCATGTTATTTTCACCATATTAATTTATTTTGTATCATAGATATAAATTTCACTTAAATTAGAGTAATAATTAAATGAAATGAAGTCAAAGTGAAAGAAGCACAATGGACCTGCCAGCAAGATACAGGCACAAACTGGTTCTACTGATAATAGTAAAATATGTAGCTAGATTGATCCTCCCTTTTAAAACTTAAGGCCTTAAACTCTATATATATTGTATATACTTTTGTTTGTTCTAGTTGTTGTTCCAGTTACTGCTCCAAACCCACTTGCCACTCAACAGGTTGCCCAAGAAAATGAAATATTTGCTTTAGCATGGCTCAAGACTGCATTTGAGAATAAAGCTGGGGCCTGCATAGAGCAGCAGGAGATGTATAAACTGTACATCACTTACTGTGCCAAAGTCGGGCGTAGAGGTGTTATTTCTCCTCATCATTTCCCTAGATGTGTAAAGTTAGTGTCATTCCTTAATTTAATTTTTATTAAAAAAAAAATAAGTAAATAGTTTGTTTTTTTTATTTTGTTTGATCTTAAGCTTTCACGTTAAGTGTATCCAATTCAGTGGCGTAGGAATGGGGGGGGGGGGGGGGCTTTCAGATTTGTCTGACTAGACATGTTGAAACTACGCTGCTGGGTAAATTTTAATGAAATTTTGATGCATGTTTGAAAAAATGGACACCATTTTTCCCCAATGCGAAATCGAGAAATGAATTTTAGGGATCAATTTTGGGACGCTACTCCCAAAATATTGTGAAAAAAATTATTACTCAAAAACAATTCTGACTATCTTGAATAAAAATATACTGCAATGTAGTCCATTTAAAGACAAATTTGACCATATAAGTTTTCCCAGGGAAAATCTAGTTTTCGAGATAATGATAAAAAACAATCAATTTTTGAATACTTTATAAATATGTTTGATAATAAATTAAAATATGTATTATGGGGTTTATTTTTTTTCATAGAACTGGTTTCATGAAACCAATTCTATAAAAAAAAGTCTAATAATTCCCAGATCATGTCTCTTTTGCATAATAAATATAAATGTATAGATACAGAACCATATTTTTTAAGAGCCCATTTTTTTAAAGTGGTCAAACCATTTTCATGGATGAGAGGGCATTCTTATTCCTTAACCCTAGAAAGCTAAATGTACGTAAAAATTACGTACAGTTTTAGTTAAAAGTGATTCACAGATAAACTGTAAACCACACAATATCCACTCTCTAGCAGTGCTTCGTCTAGACCTTCCCGTGACAGTACATACTCTCTTTAGTTTTACCCGATGCGTTAGTGAGGATTGACAATTATTTTTCATGAAGTCACCACGTAAATATTACGTATGGTTAGTCTTAACGTAGTATAAATTTCTACTAATAAACATGATAAACAAAAACAAAAAAATAATAAATAAACATAAAAAATAATAATTAAACACAAAAAAAATAAAAATAAATAAATAATAACAAAATAATAACAACAAAATCATAATAAAATAATAATAATACAAATAATAAAAATTCGATTAATACATAAGAGTTTGGGCTTGTTACATTTAAATAAAAATGTAATTAATTAATAAATGAACACGATAAACACATAACTAATAAATGTCTCACATGTGGCCTCAATATATATTAAAATATAATTTTTGGCAATTTGTTACATAAAGTAAAATGACCCCCAGTTTAAGGTGCATGACTTGTTTACGAGGATTTTAAATTAAATATAAGTAAGAATTATTGTTGTAATTTTTTAACTTTTTATAGGTCTGTTTTTGGAGTGAATATGGTTTGTGGTCCTTCAAGCAGCCATGATGTAGGTCTACAATATTATGATGGGATACAGGTGCGCGTTAAACCTTTAGTTTCTCAAAATTCCTCTCAAGCTTCCCTCCCACAAACTCCATCCCCTATTCTTAAAGCCCAGCTAAGTGCTCCACCCAAACCAACTTCACCCTCTCCACAGCATAATAAGGTAAGTAGCCTGTTGGATGTACCCTGTAGTTGCAAAAATAAATGTCTGTCCTCATATTAGATTTAATGTTGACCCATTTTTTTTTTATATTTAGTTACAGTACAATTTATTATTTTTGATACTGTTGAAATTTTAATGAAAACCGTATACCTGTATATTTATTTTTGCTTTAAATCCCAATTATATTTTATTAGAAACACCGTAAAATCATCCAAAAAAGAAGTTTGTGGCGATAAAATGTTGCTACTTTTTTAAATTAAAAAAGACGATTTTGCCATGTATAAATTTAAACAAGATTAGAGAGCCCCTTTCAGTGCCGGATCTAAGTTTTTTCTCAAGGGGGCAAATGTACATTTTGCCGCCCCAGCCACACTCTCTATATGTATTTTCAATATGAAATTTTCGTTTTGAGAGGTAGTTCGATGTATTTTCTGAAATAATGGTATTTATTTATTACTTATATTATAATGGAGTAGTAATCCGGCGACACTCTTCGAAATGATTTGTTATTGCTAAGCGAAGGCAACTGTTTTATATTGAATACAAATAAACGTGAACTCACAAGAAATAGAAGTAAGCAAACTGTTTTAATTAATATAAAGCACAAGCACATGTTTTAATTGCAGATTACAGAACACAGGTCATTTTACATTATGTATCTTAGTACATCAACTCACCACTAGGGTGTCCCTAAAAGGAGAAAACTTCAAGGGCGCCAACCAAGTATGATTCAAAACATTGAAACATCACTACTCTTAACAGCAACCACATTTATTCCAATAAAAATATAGGTTTGTTTTGATTTGTTGGTCTTCAAATAGATGTAATAACTTATCTAAATAGGTATCTAAATTAGTTTACTTAATTTTACTATTATTTCTAAATATAAAATTAAGCCCGTTGCCACGGGCCTAAGGGCTCGTATATTATAAGGTACCACGGCATACTGCCGATTTGCAAGAGGAAAGAATTTTAGTTTATATATTAATCTAATTTTGAATTTTAATGTTTACGTTTTATTATGTATTACATTTTATTATGTATTACGTATTATGTAATATATTAATTTGTTTTTATTGGCAATAAATTACTGTTTATTTATTGATATTTTTTTTTAAAATATCGGTATTATTAACTTTGAGTATATTTCATCTACCTTTGAAAGGTGCAATATATCAATTACTTAAGGATTACACTCTCTCATCAAAATATAGCCTAAGCCTAGTTCAATGGGAAAGGGTAATAGAGTGTGCGAGACGTAAAATTTATGAAATGTAAGTATAATGTATGTATTAAAAAGACAAAAACGTATACTATAAATAGACTGCCTATTGGAGTGGCACATAGCTTTCTCACATCCTATCACGTACTTTATTGATTATATGCTTACACAAGCCATTATTTAGATCAGTCATTTTTGGTTTTCTGTTCCAAAAAAATCCAAGCTTGAATATATATATATATATATATATATATATATATATATATATATATATATATATATATATATATATATATATAAATATATATATATATATATATATATATATATATATATATATATATATATATATATATATATATATATATATATATATATATATATATATATATTTGACGTTCTGAAATACATATTGAAAATCGGCTCTTGGTCGAGTTAATAGATATTCAAGGCCTAAGGTCAACAAATTCAGTTTTTTACGAATATCTCGTTTCCTATGGCTCCGACACCAATCTACGTGGTTATCAAAATTTCCCCACAAAAAAAATGTCATTAATTTTTTTTTACGTACAATGGACGGTTTACGGATTATAGGGGGAAGAATATCTATGAATATGTATTTAGTATCCGTCGTCGCACCACTTTTTACGTATTTTTACAAATATCTCGCTTCCTATGGCTCAGAGGCAAATTAAGATTATTATCAAAAAGCAAGACTATTAAATTTCCTAAAATAAGGTCTCATACATATTTTACGTACAACGAACGGTTTAGCAAAAACCTAGTTTACTATAATAGGCGTAGTGTTTGTTTTTGCACGACTTCTTACGTATTTTTGTGAATATCTCGCTTCCTCTGACTAGGAGATCAATTAAGGATCAAATTAAAATTGAAGAATATAAAATTTCACACAAGAAACAATATGTTATTTTTTTACGTACAACAAACCGTTTGGAATAATGTGCTCCTAAGTTTCCCTTGTTGTCTCCGAGCCATAGGAAGCAAGATATTTGTAAAAATACGTAAGAAATCGGGCAAAAAAAAAAAAAAAAAAACACTACGCAAGTTATAGTAATCTAGATTTTTTGCTAAACCGTTCGTTGTATGTAAAATATGAATGAGACCTTTTTTGGAAAATTTAATAGTCTTGCTATTTGATAATAATCTTAATTTGTCTCCGAGCCATAGGAAGCGACATATTTGTAAAAATACGTAAAAAGTGGAGCGGTGGGGGATACTAAATACATATTCATAGATATTCTTTCCCCTGTAATCCATAAAACCATCCATTGTACGTAAAAAAAATTAATGACATTTTTTTTGAGGGGAAATTTTGTTATCTTTAATTTTGATAACCACAAAGGTGTCGGGTGCCGGAGCCATAGGAATCGAGATATTCGAGAAAAAAAAATGGTTGACCTTTGCCCTTGAATATCTATTAACACGACCACGATCTCGTTGCCGATTTTCAATATGTTTTTCAGAACGTCAAAATGAAGCGATCAAAAAATAAAATATTGAAGCTTGGATTTTTTTTGGAACAGAAGCCATATTTATGTCTAAAATAACTGGCGTATATTGTTTATTTTGTTTAATTTTTTCCCCCGTTTTTTAATCTGTCAATATCGTCCCCCCCCCCCTCTCCCTTGATCCGGCACTGGCCCCTTTTATTTATTTATTTATTTTAATAAGATCATACAGCTTGGTTAAACAGTTTAATAAAAGAGAGGAGCAAGAATATTTACTAGTTTCATACTATACTTAAAAAGATTGGCTAGACGAAGTTTAATCTGAGAAAAAGAATCAGTTGCTGAAGGCAGACCTCAATCACTTTGAATTATATGAATAAAAAAGGCTATACCATTAAAACCATTGGGTTTTAATGGTTTCATAAACAATTGTGACTGAGAAGACAAAAGAAAGGCTTTATAAGAGCCTTGAAGATCGACTGAAATGAACATCCTAACCAGTAAAAACGCTGAGAGAAGATGCAGCAGCTTGGAAAATATTATGATAACGCCAAGAAAAATAAATTGCTCTCTATATTCTAAGTAACCAGAGTAATAAAATAGCTGTACACAGACTTTTCAGCCTTATAGTTGCCACATATAAATAGCAGGGCTGCAAACTAGTCAGTAAGGTCAGTAATAGTCTGTATTTTGAGGAAAGTCTGTATTAGGTCAGTATTTCATGAAATTGGTCAGTAAAGTCAGATTTGTACACTTTGAAAGCCCTGGGAAACTGAAGGCCGATTTTGGTGCTGCCTGGGTATGACTGTGGCATATTGCTTGTGTACAGTTTTCATAGCTTTCATGATCAGCTACTACCTATCAGCACCACTCTTCTTTAATTTAAATTTTGTTTTTTATTGCAGGTGACATTAGTCATTGATTTTTTTAAGTTTTTTTTTTCTTCATGTGAAGTGTACGAAGGGTTTTATGAAAAATGGGAAAGTGTACTTTACGATCTTGATGTTAAGTGAAATAGATAATTGGTAATTTTACATTTTGTTACGACGAAACTACCAATGCTGCATCCTATAAAGAGTTGCAAATAACTGTTAAGTATTGGTCGGAATCAACTGAAAGGATGATTGTAACACGACATTTGCAAACATTTTTTATTGACTCAACAACTGCTCAAGATTTATTTGCCAAGTTATTTGAGGCATTAAATAAAGCTAAATTGCCACTAGCTAAATTGCTTATGCTTAGTAATGATGGACCAAGTATAAATAAAGCTGTTAAGACTTATGAACAAATATATGATTTTTTTAAAAAGAAAAACTATGGGGATGTTGGAACCGTTTACATTACTGTTTTATATTTTACACAATGCATTTAAACGAGGCATGGAAGGACTCGATGAAAGCGCAAGTATCTTTGTTTTTATATATTTTCTGGCACTTGATTGCACAGCATTACCTATTCATTGCGTTTCTTTATCAAAGATTCAATTTTTACAGCTCCTCAGTGGGGAGAAGGGTGGCCAATTTTAAAAATAATTCATTAATTATTTGATTTGCCTATTTTCATATAGGGATTTGCATTATTTTCTTTTTTAATAAGGACTGATGTCAGTAATGTTAGTAGGTATTTAGTCAGTATTTTCACATAATTAGCCAGTAAAGTCAGTAAATTTGACCTTATAACCAGTTTGCAGCCCTAAAATAGGAAATATGGAATACTTCTGTAGAGAGACTTTTGGTAGTAAAAAGAACTAGATCTATGGTGCAAATGGGCCTTGGAGGGCCCAGTCTTGCCAAAGGGCTTACTACTATATACGTAATGGATGATATATAAGTGTAAGTGATATATGGTGCAAATGGGCCTTGGAGGGCCCAGTCCTGCCAAAGGGCTTACTACTATATACGTAATGGATGATATATAAGTGTAAGTGATATATGGTGCAAATGGGCCTTGGAGGGCCCAGTCCTGCCAAAGGGCTTACTACTATATACGTAATGGATGATATATAAGTGTAAGTGATATATGGTGCAAATGGGCCTTGGAGGGCCCAGTCCTGCCAAAGGGCTTACTACTATATACGTAATGGATGATATATAAGTGTAAGTGATGAATTAAGTGTCTATCAGCTGTATAAACCTTACAGCTGTTGACACACAATTTGGCAAAAAACTACTGGAATTACTTGCAGTTGAAAAGCTGTCATGTGAGAATATTTAAATTCAAAGCCCTGTCCCACACACATTGAAATTTGTGCATGTATGAAGAGACAAATATGATTTTAATACAGTTAGAGCTTATTAAAAATGTTACATTTCCAATACAATGTGCAAAAGAAAGGATCAAGATTTTGCATTCAATATGTGCTCAGTGAATCCGATGGTAGACCTCATATTCTTCAACAGTGACAATTTCCATTCAGTGTCAATTTTATTCAAAATAATAAAATTAAACTTACGAGAAGAAAGAAATATTGAAAATAAAAATGTTTGCTATAAATTTTATAAATACCTATATTCAATTTTTAATAGCCTGGGAATCAACCAAAATGATTCGCAAAGTCCATACTTTGCTCCAATCAGTCATCATTTATTTGGCTTGACATTTACATCTTATGCATGGATTTTTATTCATTTGTTTTCTTATTTCTTTAAATGAGACAATATTGATTTTGGTTAATTTATTATTTTTTCATAATTTTTCTCTCAATTGTTTTGATCCGTGTGACCCTTTATTATCATATATATATATATATATATATATATATATATATATATATATATATATATATATATATATATATATATATATATATATATATATATATATATTTATATATATATGTGTATTATTGTTTCCTTTTTGTTGTTTATTTTATTTTACATTTAATTATTTGTCAGAGGCAATGTTTTCATCAGGTGAGATTTAATGTTTTTTTTAATGGTTCAATAGAAAATGGATTTAATTAGTAGGCCTTGTCACAGGAGCCAGGTGGGGGTTGTACTCCCAGTGGAGACCAGGGAACCACCTCTCTTATCAAATCTCTTCTCGCTACTAAGGTAACGGAGCAAGTTTTGCTCATATTAAGTTTACTTGTGTTTAACATCCTCTTATTCATTGGATTTTATATTTACCTAAACTTATATAATCGTTTATAATATTATTTAGACCTAATACTAAGTACTGTCAATGTTGCAGGTAAATCTGTCGTTAGGTCAAAAAGATGTTAAGCTATTATTTCTTTAAAAAATTGGTTAACACTTCTCTACTTAACCCTAAAACGCCTTTTTGGGGTCCCACAGACCCCATACAAACTAATATTAAGTTTTTTTTTTTTGTTTTACTTGTATTTCTCTAAACCTTGACTCCCTTCTAATTTACCTTTGAACCATTCTGTGTTTATACTGATAACAATATCTATATTATTAGTTTCAGTTGTCTTTCAGTATTGATTAGAATTAGAGTTGGGGTCCCATAGACCCCTGTGTGGCATTTACGTAATTTTTTTATATACCACTGTTCACTGACTTATTTTTTGATGTATTAAAAAAGTTATTTTATATTTTTCTTTTGGGCTGCTAAAATGTTTAAGACTCAAAAGTTCCAAAATAAAACGTTTATTACTATTAGTAGACGTATATAACTTCATTTAAGTTGAAAGTTTAGTGGATCACAGTAAGGAGTTAAGGCCAAAAATGCTTAACTTTGACAGAGTATGTAAGAAAATCTATAATTTTTGTTCCTGTTTTCTGTAAAACAAATCTTAATATATATAAATAAAAAATATTAACCCAATCTAACAAATACAAAATTTTATATATATTTTTATTTAAGTACACATTTTTTCTAAAAAACGTTTGATGAAAATATATATGTATACTATTTAATTTTAAAATCCTTTGATCAAAATTAAATGGTATTTTTAGTATGACCAATTATATTTACAAAAATATATAAATAAGTGAAAAAGAAAATGTTTAATTAATTAATTTAACCCATTAATTAATTGGGGTTTCACTGACCCCTGTGTGGAGTTTACGTAAAAAAAAAATGTGTGGGTTGTTCTAGGGTTAAAATAAAAATGCTAGAAGTTAATTTTATCAATTATTAATTAATAATTGTCAAGCCTATTATAAATATTCGGTTTATTTATTGTAAGAGAACTGATGTATACTATAATGCAATTTCATTCTTCAGTTCTACATTTTGGTGCTATTTGACGATCCCAGTAGTTCACTTGTTTAGGAAAACCTATAACTTTAATTACTATAGAAGTTTGCATTCTTTGAAGAAGAAACATTTTTAAGAATATTTCCTCTATTGGCTAGCAGCTATATACTGTTGTATATTATTGGGGTTTACTTATATCCATAGTATGTAATTAGGCCATAAGTAGATGCAAAGATGATCCGATTATTTTAAGTTTAATCTTTAATGCTCCTACAAGATAATGCTTACAGAAATTTTTGCCTACTTATTTGTTGATGCCTACCCATAACAAAAAAAGGATAATTGGTAAATCTATTTACTTTTTTATTATTAGTGTTAAAAATAGATGTAAAATTAAAAGTAAAAAGGCTATATTACATCCTTTTGTAAAAACAGCTATAAAAATATTATATATATCTACTCTGTCCCATAAATACGTATAAAATAATTCTAGAGACTTACGTAGGAAGTGAGGAGACTAAGACAGTGAGCTCCCCTGCCCCCAACAATCAAAGCAAGCCTGAGCTAGGTGGAGGGCACCGCAGGTGTCGTCACTCATTCTCTACAGACTGTTGATCCAACCCCTTTCTTAGTGTCACGTCGGCATGGAAAACAAAAAAAACGAACAATGAAAAACACACGGCGATGGTTGTGCGCGAGTTTTTGGCGCGTAGCTCCATTATCGTTACTGACCACTCCCCATATTCACCCGATTTGGCACCATGTTACTTATTTTGTTTCTAAAGTGCAAAATTTTGCTTCGGTGCGCCATTTTGGGGGGCTGGGATGGCATAAAAGCAGCGACGACGAGGCAGCTAAAGAGCCTTAAAGTTGAGGACTTTGAAAGATGTTTCCAATAATGGAAGCGGCGTTGGGCCGAGTGCGTTTTATCAGGGGGGGGGGGGGAGTACTTTGAGGGGAAAAAATTGTTTTAAATGATTAAATGTAAAATACAAAATGTATGACTTTTTTATAAGTATTTTTGGGACAGACTACGACAGGGTGGGCAAAAAAACGCACTTTTTTGAACACTTATATAGTTCAGCTTTTGTAATTGATAGAGATATGGGGTTTGTGGGGTCTGAAAACTACATTAAATCTACTTTAAATTTCATATCTGTAACTTAACAAACTATTTGGTGAAAGCTATGGAATGATGGTTTGAATTTGGGTCTTAATAAATAATTTCAAGATAAAAAGAACATTTTATATATTACGTTTTTAAATTTTCTGTTGAATCGTATGTAATGTTGATAATATAATTGTTATTGTTATATAATATATAATGTTAGTGAAAAAAAATAGTTCCGAATTTATTTACTTACATAAATGACAAACATCTAGAGCAGTGGTTCTTAACCGGGGGGCCGCGACCCCCCAGGGGGCCTCGAAAGGTAGTTTGGTACTAGGTATATTATATTTGGAGATTTTAAGGGGGCCGTGGTTACCAAAAGGTTAAGAACCACTGATCTAGAGAGCTGATCTTAAACCTATAAAAGGACAAATCTTTGTACAACGGATCTCCCCAATACCAAATCTAAAGCGTGCCATCGATGTATTTGAAATAATATAATCGATATTTCCTGTTTTACTGTCATTCAATGTTTATCTATCACACATTTGAGACCCGTCGAAATGAAGATTGCGTAAATAAGGGACATGGCAAAACAAATAAAATAACTTGCGGATTTTTCCGAACTAACTTTCCGTACAGCAAAATTTGCTGTAAACCAATTAAATTCTGCTGAAAGATGGCTAAAAGTATTAAAATAATGCATTGTCATCGTGTTCTGAGCTATGCTAAAAGTTTCAAATGTCTAGCTATTCGGGAAGTTAGTTAGAAATCGATTGCCAGATTTGTACCGGACAAACAAACAAACAAACAAACAAGAAAGCAAGCTAATAAAAACGTAGTAAAAAAAAGTCGAGTTCATTTACGACAGCCTGCACTCTCCTTCTCCAGTGGGATATGGCCACACCAATAGTTGATTGACGCATATCATCCCAGGCACGAAGTTCATCAACGTCCTTTATTCTGCCTCCTACGTTTGTTCTTACCAACCCCGGACAGAGTAATAAATTGGATTTAGTTCAGGACTGTTAATCGGTATTGCATTGTTTGCAAGGAGCGATGGGACGGGGTATCATTTTGCATAAACGTGTAATTTGGCATTTGATCTTCAATTTCAGGTAACATTGTAGTTAACACATCTTATGTATTTGTTATAGTTATAACACTGAAGGACTCCTACCGCTTACCTACATAGAACCCTCCCCCCCCCATCATATTATCATTTAGTCTACCAAAACTATAATACTTGACTACGATTACTACCCGGACAACGACTTTTTTGAAGACCCTAATTCAAACTGTCATTGCATGGCTTTCACCCAATAGATTGTTAAGTTATATATATGAAAATTAAACTAGATGAATTGAATATTGTTTTTAGACCCTGCAAACCCCATATCTCTATCTATTACAGAAGCTGAATTGTAAGTGTTCAAAAAAGTGTGGTTTTTTGAACACTTACAGTTCAGCTTCTGTAATAGATCGAGATATGGGGTTTGCAGGGTCTAAAAACTATATTCAATTCATCTACTTTAATTTATTTATATATATATATATATATATATATATATATATATATATATATATATATATATATATATATATATATATATATATATATATATTAATAATAATTGTTACTATTCTGTTAAGATTATATTTATTTAGTCAAGTAAAACAGATTAAAACATTCATAAAAAGTAGAGTTTAGTTCTCTAAATTCATTCACTACGTAAGATTTGCTTCAACAGAGACAGTGCTATTTAGGATATAATTTGTGACTGAATAATTTAGATGATGCATGCATTTTAGGAAGCATGTATAGAAGATGGTAAATTCTGACTTGTTCCAGCAATTGATATGATAATACGAATGCAAGTTGCCGATTGTTTTGTTTGTTATTTAAAAACTGCTTGTGTAGTAGTTGTGTGTTCTAACAGGGAGCCGTCACTACATTTCAATTTATTGAAGAATCTGTCTAGGTGAGATTGTCAAACCTATCTGATTAATAAAACCTCCTTATATTTCCTTTAAGTATTTTTTGACTTTTTTTTTTATAAAAAGCTTTTAACAAAAATTAATCAATCCTAGAATGGTGCAATTCTGTAAAAGTAAAATTGTTTTGATTCGAGGACACTTGATTATTTTACTAGCATTTCTGTGGTTTTGAATGATGTTTAAGATTATCAGACATTTTTCAACCTTTTTTCTTCTTTAAAATAGAGCTGACTTAGTGACCAAACATATAAACTAACCAAATTCTTTTGTTTCAAATTAAACCATAACTCTTACTAGATATAATAAATTTTACTGAAATGTACCACACTAAAGAGAATTTGATAATACTAAATTGTTTGTCAGCAAACGAGTGACATTTTTTGCCATATAAACAAGAGTTGAACCATTCTAGGTATAAAAATGTAATCTTATTATTTTATTTCTAATTTATTATTAATTAATTTAACATTTATTTTTCTATTCTAACCCACTTTTTAGAAAGCGTTATTTTAATCTGCTCTAACATGTATTAAGATATGGTTAGATACGAGTAATTTAAGTATGCCTGTAGGCTCCATACAAGTTCTCATTAATATAATGAAACTAGCTTGCTTTAAATTACTAAGTCATGAGTTAGGACAAACATTGTAATTATAATAATTAGCTGGGTGCAGTATCTTTTGATTTAAAAAAAAAAAAAATACCACAACCTACAGTTTTATTCAATACATAGTAGTGGAGGGTATATTCTCACACTTATACAGTAGGACCTCTATACAACGAAATTGATGGTCCCAGAAAAAAAATCGCTTTATAGAAATTACATGATATCGATATAAAAAAAAACTACTGGTCCTGAAAGAGAAAGATTTTTATCCCATACCATTTTCACCCATTGCAGAACTACTTCATCTACGTCTTCATATTTACAACCTCTAGATCTTCTTTAACTTGATGGTTGTGCGTCGTACTCAATACACCAAACCAACTTTTCAAAGTTAGGGTTAGGAATGACTAAATCTGGGTTACAGAAAATCGAGGTTTTACCTAACCTTCTATTAGAGTGTGCTTTACAGAAATATATCTATTCGTTAAGTCATTCAGTTTGTTGTTAGCTTTTTTAACTCCTTGACTCCTATCAGGCGTTTACAGTACGCCACGCAACCTTTTGTGTTACCTTCTTTATACGATCATTTTATCAAAAATCAAAGCGTTTAAATGAAAATGAGTGAGAGCGGAGAATATATCAACCGCCTACAAACACTACAGTTCAATGCAAACATAGTTGATGAACAATCTGTCGGGGCATAGACTATCCTTTCCAAAACAACCCTTATCCTTATTTTTACTTACCATTATATTAAACTATTTCTACCATGCATTAATTATTCTCATATATTCTATCATATATAATCTCACTTAATCTATAATATTATACTATCTTACCTTATGCACTTGTATAAAATCACATTTAACTTAGTTTTAAGCACTGATATTGCCGATTATTCCTCTTCATTTCTTTTATTGTAACAATCGATAGTACCGACTTGCGATATCGGGTAGGGGCCCCATATACTGTAGTTCTACCATTTCTTCTTCTACACTTACAACAATCTACTTTCATTTCTTCTACCATCAGCTTCAACATTATAAGATCAAGAAGTAACAAGTAAACACAAGTTATCTACGAAAACCACCTGTAGCAGAAAGAACTTGTATACATCTAAATCTAATCATCATAACCTCTCCATCTGATAACCTTTCACTATCCACCTTCCGAAATTCACTGCTGGATGCACCAGTACAAATCACCTGATGGTTCTACTCTGGATAGAACATCAAAACCATCCAGTAGCTTTCCACCACTCAAAAACGGAGTGTGCAGCGAAGCTTATCAAGATCACATGCTTTTTGACAACCATTTGTGAAGTTATAAATGAATTATATATTCAGAGTGAATTAAACTGATTTATCCAGTGCTGTTACCAGTTTGAAGACCAGTTTAACATCCTGGTCAACCAACTGGAACACAATACTCCACTTACATTGATTTACAAGCTTAGAATTGCACAAACCATGCTTAATACTTCTTTATTCACATTTCACTCACATTTACATATACCATATACATCACCTTCACCATACAGCATACATCACTTTCACCGTTACTAACAATAGATTTAATACAGTAGGTTAGTCTAACACTTATCTGTATTTTCTTTCTCGGTTTATTTCTATTTATCTAGCCCCCCTGGGTCCCCTGCTTGGGTTTATTTATTTCTGATTATTATTATTTTAAATATCTATTACATCTTTAGTTGTCTATTATCATTATTTATCATGTCAACCTAATAAATAGGATTTATATTGTAACCCTACTACCTACCCTATCATTCATCCTTTTCCTTTCATATATTCCTTACCTTTTACAGCGATTTTAGTCACTTTTGTACTGCTCGCCACAGTCTACCTGTATACCTTGCCTGTGGCTCGTGCATAATTATTTCTCTCGAGTGCAGCAAAGTGCCACTTTGCGCACTAGTTGCACAAATAACTATTGTTCTATAATAACACTTCTACATAGAGACTTCGTGGGACATTAAACATTTTTGTTATATTGAGATTTTCGTTGTATAGAAGTTCGTTATAAGGAGGTCAGACTGTAAATGGAAGTTGTGTTATTAAAAATATGAGTATATGGGAATCAATTGTATGGATCCTATAGGTAAATGTTTTTCAATCATTGCTCCGTAAAGCTTCCATTAATACTTAAACGGGCGGTGCAGATGTTAGGAGTTCTCTAGATAGATATGTGGATATTTTGTATGAAGTTCCTTTGTAGTAATACATTCAATCATCATGCTCAGGGTATAAGCTTGTAGATCCTGAAAAACGTTGTGATATTACCCTGGCAAGGAACAGTAATCCTTGTCTGTCAATTCAGAATTACTCAAAAATTGATTAATTTAAAATGAGTTGCATCTAGCGAATATGTTTTTCTAAATCAAATTTGAGTTACACAGGGAGATTATGTGGTACTTTAAAATCAAAGGGTTGAGTGATTAGATAGGAACTTTTTTAATTTGGCTATTTTACTTCTTTTTTTCGTCTTTTTATTTTACTAATTAGTTATTTATTCTATCCATAGGTTACACAGAGGCAACAACAGCAAAAGCTTCTTCAAAAAAATATTGAGAGCCAACACATAATGGACGAGAACACTTCAAATTCTTCTTGTCTAGCTGCTTTAATTGGATCAAATTCATCTGCAGTTGAAAAGCCTAACCCATCTAATATTTGTGTTGCACAACCTCACTACAATAAACCTTCAACAAGCAGAGTAAATGGGATTCCAGCAGTCAGTAGTTTATGAACAAATATTCTCTGTATATATAATTTAACAATGTAAATTCAAAAAAAGAGTATAACTCTTGTAAGTACCTAATTTCCTTGGTGCTGGCAAACTTCACTTAATTATATTTGCATAAAGAAGTCTCTTTATTTGAGTTGCATGCTCTAGTAAATATGTATATTTTACCCCTTAAAAAAAGAAGAAAAAAAAAATACAACTAAAATTATATTTGATTTGCCCCTTGCTATCTAATCCACATTTTTATATTTATTTCCTATTTTTACAGTTGAAAAGAGATCACGATCAAAGTGATAGTTCACCATCTACCTCTTCCGGTATCACTCATGGTAAAAATTTGGCTCTTTTCTCTCTAAACAATGCAAACAATAGCGTTAAAATATGTCTACCTGCAGACGATCATGAATATGCTGAAACTTCAGGTTATAAAAAATACAAAGTTTGCTGTGGTGAGTTTCTTTTCCTTGTACTTTTAAATCTTCAAAGTAAATTGAAGAAGATTTGATTCCAATGTTTTTTTGTTTTCGTGAATGTATTGTTATGTCTCCTCTGACCTTGTTTGTATAATTATATTTTGTTTAGTATCAGATGAAAGTAGCAGTAGTGAGAACAATAGTAATGCTCCTACATCTAAAAATGTAATGTTAACTGACCTTCTTGAGAAAAGTGCAGTTACTAATGATCCTCCATCTTTAAACGGTGCTTTACGTTTTGGTGATAAAGGTTTAGAATTCATACAAGAAAATGTTGGATGCACAATTTCAATTCCTGAATATACTACTGAAGCACCTCCACTGGTCCCAATAAAAGATGACAAACTTAGCTTAAAAAGAGCAAAGGAGGGATCTGATAATGATGATGGCAAGAAACCTCGCCTGAGTGAAAATACAGCCAAAGAAGATACTCCAGAAGAAGGTATATTTACACTAGTGGCTAAATCTGTACAGCTAAACTGATTTAATAAATTTAGGACATTAAGATATAAAATTATTGTTTCCTTCCATAAGTGCCTAAAGTAGTGTATTAAAGGGTACTAGGATAATAATAAGGGGATTAGAATCTTAAAACAAATTAAGTGTTACATTTATGCTAATATATATTATGTAAACTGCATTGTTTAGGCAATGTTTCTTCTTCTGCTGCAAATTTGTATGCTGCTTTAGCAGCAGATGCTCTTGAAGATGAACCTGTTGAGGAACTGCCTGAGCCTCCTGTCCTTGTTACCACAACAAGTCAACCAAGACAAATTTTAGTTACTACTGGCGGTCAATTAGCTCAACAAGTGTTGGTTAACGGTCAGCAATATGTAATAACTCAGCCCCCAAGTTCATTGTTGCAGGTATGATTTATATGCCTTAAAATAATTTTTAGTTTTAAGGTATAGATGGACCTGTAGAAACTTTTATTCCCTCTTAAAATGTAACACCTGCCAGTGCGACCTCATATGGTAAATCATATTGGCTTTGTTTATTACTCTGCCATCCTATAAATCGGTATTAATTATTCAATTTGTAAAATTGTGCTGTGCTGTGATATGCCAGAAAGATACTTCTTAGTCCTGTAATCTCGTGTTTCTTTTATTTATGAGTTATGGGTTATTAAGACCCTAGTGCCATAGAGTTTCTACTGTTACATAAAATTATTTAGTATTAATTTATCAAAATAGAGAAACACTGGACATTTAAACATGTATTTTATTAATGTGATGAATTCTTATTTTCAGGGTCATCCTCAAACTCTTTTGCTGGCACAAACTTCTCAACAACATGGTTCTGGAGCCAAAACTATTATTATTCTTCAACCTCAAAATGTTTCTTCAAGTGCTACCCAACAAAAACTAATAGTGCCGAATTTTCAATCTGGCCCTCCTCCTCTTATAAGCAGTTCCTCACCTATAGGACCTAAGTCTCCTCCTATAAATTCATCTGCTCCAATCATAATTCAGCAGCCGAAAATTCCAACCAATATTTCAAAATCTCTCCCAAACAGTATTTTTTCTAATTCTAGCAGTAATACAGCCGCAGGTTCAACAGTCATTATGTCAGGTGTGGCTCCTTCATGTGCTACTCCTGTAAATATCGTTTCTGCTGCACCAGTTGTAGCTATACCAGCATCTATTTTACCTGCACCTGTAGCCTCACCAGCTCCATCTTCATCAGGAGGGGGTCTTTCAACATCTGCTGCTTCTAATAATTCACCTCCTAAACGTGGACCCTATGTATGTGAATGGAGAGGATGCATGAGGTAGTTTATTCAAATAACATTTTATTAAATAAACATGCAGAGAGCATTGGTGTTGATAATATTTAAAATGAATGTAGCTATCATTGTAATTAAAGTTAGTATATATTTTGCAGGAGTTTCAAATCTATGAATGAGGTTTATTTACATGCTTGTAATACCCATTGTCCAGCTACGAGTGTGGACATTGTATGCTTATGGGAGAGATGTGATGGTTTGAAACGTAAGAGGTTTTCGCATCTGACTCATTTATTCGATCGTCACTGTAACCCAGACTTAAGTGGAGTCAATGTAGGTGAATCACTCCACTCATTTTTTTTACCTTTATATTTTTATATAAATTTTAAATAGTTCATAATTAATTATATTAAAAAATATGTTACAATTACAGATAATGCGGGTATTAGCTCACAAAAAGAAACCAACTCCCTCGTCAGTTGTTCGCATAGAACCAGCAAACCAAGTGCAACCTATTTCTCATCCTGGGTATGGTAACAATGCTGCTTTCAATGCTATAAAACGACATAACACGGATTTTGCTAGTAGTAAAGAGGTGCAGGTAATTATTTAAAATATAAGCATTTATACACTTTAATGTCATATTGACGCAAAGAAGAATCAAGAAATATTAGATAACTTTCAAAATCAAGGAAAACAAAAGCATTATCCAATGGGCCAATCTTTTCAAATACCTGTAAGGGGCTGAAATTGCCGCAAATTGAGGTCATCAATTACATTGATATCTTTTGTTCTTTTCAGCTGCCTTACTTTACTAGACTATATTCTTTAAATCAAACAATTTTGTGGACCCTTGACTCCATTCAACTACTAATTTAGTAAGACGTATATAGGGAGCCAGGGTGGCCGAGGTGCTAAAGGCGCCGCGCAGCTATCACTGAGTCGAGGCAACTCGAGGTCGTGGGTTCGAACCCGGGCCATGATACTCTGCATTGGATCTATGAATCGCGGACGGAGCAGGGCGAGGGCACCCCCTAAGGGGTTCTTTTCCACCACACTTTGATGTGGGTTCGATCCGTGTCATGAGATGTGATTTGTATCTATGGTTCGAGGACGGAGTAGGGCGAGGGCACCCCCTGAGGGGTTCTCTTCCTCCAAACTTTGATGCACGCTTATATAGCTTACTAATGACCACATCATACTCGCTTTGGCGGTACAATGTACAAATGTATGATGTGTGAAGTAGCTGAAACTCTCCACCACGGTATATATATATATATATATATATATATATATATATATATATATATATATATATATATATATATATATATATTTGACACACACAAGTATTGCATGCTATCAATACCTGTGTGGTATATGCTTTTTGCTGATAATAGTAAATTACGCGTCTAGTGCAGAAAGTAGCATTTTGCATGCAAGTGTGGAGTTTGCACCCGAGCGACAGCGAGGGTAGTAAAACCACACGAGTAAAGCAAAATTCAGTTTTCGCACGAGTTGCGTACCGTACTTTATCTACGATTGTGGATTTTAATAATAAATACAGAAAGAAAATGTAATAAACTTCCTGTATGTAAGTTCATATTTCTCTTTTGATTAAGATGACATTAATTCATTGAATTAATTATTTCGGGAGGCTTATTATTCTCCTCATTTTCGTCATAATCACTTAAATCACGTATTGTTTTTCACTGAAAACTCGAAAGAAACAGTTACTTTAATTAAACATTAAACAAACAGCAAATTAGTTTAAATGTAAACAAACTCTGCTCTCGGAATGTTTGTTAAATGAAAACAAACTCGCTAATCGTGCGTTAAGGTGAAGCTACGAAAATAATACAGCTACGAAAATAATCACTTTCCACGCATCTAAACAGAGATATAATGTTTATACTTCGTATGAATCGTAGATAAAAGTTTTTACTTAAATATCTATTGTTAATACTTTATATGAAAAATTAAATTATCAGTCTATTGATAATTTCCATTATCAATAGGTATTAACTCATGTTGGCAGATTATTTTAATAATTGTCTACATGCTCAGTAATATATATATTTTTAATTTCTTTATATTCTTATTTTAGGAAGAGAATGAAACTCCAATCACCAAAAGTATTAGACTTACAGCTTCTCTTATACTAAGGAATCTTGTTGTTTATTCTACAAATGGTCGAAGGTAAATCGCCATAAATAAACATTATTAGTTAACTTAGTCTGTGCAATTAGTCAAATTTATATCTCAAAACCTATTAATAATTCATTTCAGGCTCTTGACTCGTTTTGAATCTCAATTGGCAAATATTGCTTTCAGCAATGTGGAATCTTCAAGAACAATAGCCCAAGTTCTCTATGACATGAATAACTATGAAATGTAAACAGTGAGGCCTAAGAACTTTTGTTGAACCCTTAACTAAATGCATCGAGTATAGAGTACACCATCCAAAATCAATTTACTACCTGACAAGACCCGGAACTTATTTCCTACCATTTGAATGTGATGAACCATTCTAGGCTAGTTTCATGCTTAAGTATGGTTTATCTGCCCTTAGAAGAGCATACAAGTCATTTTATGTATGACATATTATTTCAATTTTTACTTACTTGCTTTAATGTATAAAATTATTTTCCAAATGTTACTAATTTTTTTAACTCTAAAATAACTAAATGTTAAAATGAAGTATGATTTTGTTCAGGGTGGTGCCATTTTAATGTTTGGCCTGGGCAAAATTTTCCCTTGATACGCCCCAGTTGGACCTTGTGTTAATTATAATTAATTTATTTTATAGAATAATTTTCTATAAATGAGTACGGTGTATTCAGTATTCACTCCTTTTGTTATATCATTTTTGTGCATGCATATAGTTAAGGGTTAAGAAATTTGATAATTTTTTTAACCCTAGAATACTTATGGTCAGGGTACTAGCATAGCCGAATGGCTAGCGTATTCGCAACTCCGCCTGAAGCCAAGGTCAAAAAACCGGCATATCTAAAAACTGATGATCACATCGAGTAGATAAGTATTGATAATGATGATATGTTGATCAAAACTGCATTAGGACTTAAAGAAAATAGCAAAAAAAGCTCATGGTCCTCACTTAGCTATTCATAAACCTTTGTCGAATTGACAAACATTGATTTTTTAGGACTACTTTAGGGAATAATTTATGATTTTCTGTTATTTATTGATGAACGCAAAAATAATATTTTGGTGCTAAGACTAGACTGAATCTCTAGGCTGAGACTAGGGTAAATTTAACGGCACTTTCTAATATATATATATTCCTGTGATCTAAATGTTAAGAGTTAGTTAAATGTTATATACATATGACAGCAGAGCACTTGTATTCTGAAATCCTTACAGGAGATTTTTCCTTTGTTTCCTTTTGCTGTCAAATAAAATATGCATTGAAAGATTATTTTTTGAAAAATGCCTATACATCTTTTAGACAAGTCTCTGAAACCTGAGGTTTAATTTGTTCTAAAAACACTAAACTAAAATAAATACTGATGAAGAATCAATTTAGTTCCTACAGCAACAGGAGATAGACTGATGGGTTAACACACACTATCCTTAGAGGAACTTTTAACTATTATTTGTCGAATGGATGAACAATAGTATTCTAGGGTTAAAAACTTGTTTTGCATGTACCTAATTAAAAAATATGTTTTAAAATTGTTTCAGTATCTTAAAATATATATTTCGTGAATGTTTAAAAGAAAAGTTGCTATTAATTTTTAAAAATTAGATGTTTTAAGATTTTATATATCATTACCAATAGAGATAAATGTTATACATATATAATAAGTGTGGCTACAAAATAACCTAACAAATGCCGTATAGTTTTATATTAAAATAAAACACAGGGGAAATGTTTCTCATTTTACGAATCCCCCTCTGCTCTCTTTTGTAATAAAGAACATGAGGTCTGCTGCTTTTGCCTTCACTGAATTAACAACCTCCACATGGCTATTTTTTTGAGAACATGACTTTTGGAAAAAAAAATAATAATATCAAAGAAAGAACACATGCTTTTCTAACTTATGGATCCTGTTTCGCCAGGAACAATTTAACAGGCAGCACATTGTGTTTCGTCTGGGTGTTAAAGTGAAATTCTTAGCTTATTCAGCAACTCCTCAAATATGAAAAAAAAATCATAACAACTTGTTTCTCTGAGGATGTGCAGGTATGAGCCAGATCTCTTTCCTTGTGTCTTCACACCTTTATTGTCGCTATAATTACATTATATGTTTCTGTAGAGGATTTTCTAAGTATTACAAAATCTCTCTGATGACGCTATAATTATTAATTTGAAAAGATGTAGTAAAAAATACTTCAAACATAGGAAATAAGGTTATACAGAATGGAATCTAACAATTCAGCAACACATTGTATATTAAATGCCCACACACACACACACACACACACATATATATATATATATATATATATATGTGTGTATATATATATATATATATATATATATATATATATATATATATATATATATATATATATTATATAAATGTATCAAAATAATTTTAAGCACGAATAAAATAAAAATCTTGTGTTTAAAAACTTAATAAATCAATATTCCTATAATAAGAAAAAAAAATCATACAGATAAATAAAAATATTTTTTGAGAATTTTAAAATAAGTTACACATCAATACTATTAGGAATAATGTCCTATATTATGGTCTTTTCAAAAGGTATCTGACCATATGCTAGAGAAAAATATAGCCTACTTTATTAATCTACTTCTAATCTCTAATTTATTTTAGGCTCTTGTTGTGGAAACATTTTTGCAGGTCCTCTCTTGACAATACATAGATTGTTTTAGGTACAGATTTTCAACTTATGACACACATAACTTAAAAACACTCTCACTTGTGACAAATTTAATCTTTTCATCATTATTATTAATTTAAAACACGTTTTAAAACAATTATTTTGCGCCATTCAATCGTTAATGACAGATAATTTCCCTCAAGGTTAATTTCTCCTGAAAATATGTGTCTACTTACATTTTCCTTTTAACGAGAAATATGTTATTAGTAAACTCATCAGTTGCTTTCATAAATCCCTATGAAATAAACACATACATTGTGGTTTAATGTGGATTTTGTAGTTAATTTTTTACCATTCACTAAGAGACCCAGCCATAAGTCGCGAACACCTGTACTTACAGCACTAAAATTGTAACAATAGTGGCTTCTTCAGATAATAATGCCTAGAATTAACAAGCATAGTTAAGAGCCTGAAAACCCTGAAAAGGAGAGGAACTTATCAAGTAGCGTAATTTTCATAGATCTAATGGCTCAATTTTTAATTATAATTGATATGCAGATCATTGTTAATCCTTAGGTCCTTAGGTCTAGCAACTTCACTGATGGTCTGCTAGAGGTCTTTCTAAACTGATTAAGACATCCAGATTTTGCTTTCAATGGCCTCCTGGTTCGTTAGGCAATTACAACTAAGTTCTACCAATCAGCAATTGACTCATTTAACTTTAGGTATGCTACATCAAAAAACAATATGCTTTTGCCCTTAAGTTCCACAGCCTTATTCTTAGCCTTGCCATTTGAGCAAATTATTATTTTTGAAAATAAATATACGTACATTGAAAATACATATTTAAATGTTTAATCTTTAAATTATTTTTAGATAAGTGTGTAATGTAATATGAGCTTTAAAAATTGTTTTATGAAATTTAAATTTAACTCTTATTTGAACATTTAACTTAATAAATAAAAGGAACAGCCTCTCCACGGAAGAAAATACTTGTTTATTTATCAAAGCAGCTTTCGGCCTTTTATAAAGCCATCATCAGTGCCTATGAACAAACACTAAGCGTTAAAAAATCTACTAACATGCAACAAAACTGAAAAGCGCTTAGTGTTTGTTCATAGGCACTGATGATGGCTTTATAAAAGGCCGAAAGCTGCTTTGATAAATAAACAAGTATTTTGTGGAGAGACTGTTCCTTTTATGGTACTCTTATAGAAAAGGGCCCCCCCTTTTGTTTTTTATACAGAAGAGTGTATATCCCTTAGCCTAACTACCTATTAAGACAAAGGGATATTCAGTCCAACATGCTTTGGGACAAAGGAATATCACACTTGTGCATAAAATAAAGTGTGTATTCGGTTGTCAGAAGGTATATTAGATTAAAAAAAAGTGGGGGGGCCCTTTTCTATAAAAGTGCCCCTGTTATTTATTAAGGTAACCTCCACCAACGTTCTTATATCTTGAGGATTTAACTTAATGATTATTAAAAATTTCTTAAATTATGACTTTCTCTTATGGAGAAGAATGGTGGATTGACAGCACTAAACAGTTTAATGTAAGTTAAAACAACGTAATTTAATTTTGTATTGTTATTGTTATGAGTTTTTACTCTATATAATTCCGTGCTTTATGACAGTTTAATTTAAGACATTATTGGTTATGAATTGTTAATTGTGGTTATTACAGAAATAAAACTATGACTGAGAATGACCTTAAAAAGAAGGGTCGAAGCGCCTCATTAAAAATGGCATAATTTGTATTTTTTCACACGTAAAGAGGTCCATCACGCATGCCTAATAATATTCAATCTAAAATGTGTCAATCCCAACATATCCTAGAATAAATATACGTCGGATACTTCTTTAACAGACCATAAACCAAAAAACTAGTAGATGCATGTTTAAAAAAATTATATCAATATATGTACGTATTTTATATATATTAAATGTTAAAATAACTTACCTATTATGTAATGTTCGAATTTATCTATGTATAATAAAAAAACAAATTCAAAGATGTAATGAAATTGGAAAAACTATGATAAGAAAATATTTTAACTGTGAAAGTAAATGTAATAATTTTATATTAATCTAATTATTTCTAGGTGTTTGTAGCAAGTTCAGTTCTTCCTACTACTTAACTTCCCTTACTCGAAAGGATCTTTTAAGAATCCAGCCAGAGGGGGTATCAAAAATTGGACCCCCTAGATAAAAATCTAGTTGTGGAAGAAGTTTTGTAAAGCAGTATAGATATCAAGGGACTAAGGCCCCTCCGTCCTCCTCTCAATTAGGAGGTAACATCTCCCCAGCCAATTCAAATGAAACTGATAAATCTAGCATAACAGATAGCTTCTTAATTTTTTTGTGGTCTGGGTTTTCAAATTAAAAAATGATTATATATTATATATATTATATATATATATATATATATATATATATATATATATATATATATATATATATATATATATATATATATATATATATATATATATATATATAATTTAAGAGAGGAAAATCATTACCTTGTAGGAAGGCAATCGTTATATACGTATAGGATATAAAGTTTTAGAAACTTTACCTTATAATTATTATTAATTGTAACCATTTTTCTTTGAAAAATCAAGCATAATGGGTATCATTTTAAATGTATTGTGGTTTGAGTTTTCAATATAGTCGATTAATCAATTCGGAGAAGATAATCAGTACTTACCTTCTTTAAAATTTTTGAGGAAAACAAAGTTTTAGGAACTAAAGCTTTTAATCACAATAATTCATCTATTGTGTGTATCTTGCAACCCTTAAATCTTTTTCCTCTCCCTATAATTCATTTTTCTTTTTTAAGTGTAACTTCTTTGTGATGGTAGACTAAGTATGGTCAGATGACAGAAATAAGTGAATCAAGTAAATACTTAATTAGTTTCAGTCTGATTTTGAAGAAATTTGGCACAAAAAACAGAAGTTTGACTTCTATCATGCATAGTTTCTATGTACTTTTTTTAAATTTTCAAATGCAGATATTTTTTTAATATATTTTTATTAGATTTAAATAATTACTTTTAATGCAGAGATCAGTATTATTATATTCATTTACCTTCTAGATATGTTATTTTTATGTCAATAATTTAAGTTTTCAGTGAAATAAATGTGATGTCTGATTATTTTTGTGATCCTTTTCATAAAAACTAAATATATTTTATAAATTTTCTATTATATGTCTATAATAAAGGTATATGTATTCGTCTTATTTATTGACCTTGTCATTAAAAAATATCAATAACAATAAATTATTGATTACTAGCGCAATTGGAAAATGTCTACTTCAGGGCTTGTAGCAGATTTTCCTCAAAATTAAGTGACTTTAGTGACTATTTTTTTCAAAATAAGTGACTTTTAAGTCACCTGTTTTCACCAGATAAGTGACTTTAAGTGACTTAATTTTATTTAAAAAAATTATTTTAGTTACTTTTTGTTGTTTAGCACTGTTAAACAAATGCAATTATAAACATTTTCGAACAGATTTTTGTTCATTTGATTTTGTGTAGGTACCGTAACTACAAAAAAAAAAAAAAAAAAAATTGAAGTTTGGTGGTATTTTGACTGATGTAAACAAACTTTGACGTCACCAAAATGATCGCACTAATAAATAAGTATATTCGCTTATAACTTTTAAACTAATTAATGGAATTTCATCGGGTTTTTTTATATTTGTTCCTTAATTTTTACCGGTTCTAACGATATGCTAAAGTCAAAAACGTATTTATACTTTCGGAATTATTAACCGTCAAAGTTTATAATTCAAATATTGATAACTTCAAAATGGCGGCCAATATCAACATGGAATTTGGCGGGCTTGTTCGTCATGCAGAGAGGTACATCCGTGCCAAATTTCAACTCGATCAGGACCATTTTCGATATTATGATTTTTTTAAATTTTTGCTCACTCAGCAAACTGCGTTCAAGATGGCGGAAAAAGTGGATTTTCCGGGCGGCGGCGGCACCACTTCAGGTAAAGACTGATTTTCATTTTCAGTGAAGTTTCAACTCTCTAGGTTAAATACCTTGGGCGCTACGATGATAACATACACACACACATACATATATACAGACGTCATGCTGAAAACCTCTCAGGAGGTCTTAAAAACACCCAAAACGGATAATTCCGTTGAAATCTCGAAAAAAAAGTTTTTGATGAAACAATACTTTTCCTACTGTAAGTTGTGAGGAAAAGTAATTAACAATCAGGAGGGAGTTCGGAATAAAATATTCTTTTCATTTTTATTTTTTTCATCCATCTTAATATTGACGATAAAACACAACACACGCCAGCTGAATCTAGTGCAACTGTTACAAACTTTATCATTAATCACAGTTCAAAGTAGGTCTAATATAAAATTCATAGTTAAAAAAAGTCTTGAGCTTACAAAATCCCTTTTGAAAAACAGTTAAAATATATGTTTTGGATTTAAAACACTACAGAAAATTAATTTTTTTTTTATCCTTGTAAGCCCAAATAAGTGACTTTCAGTGACTTTTTTTTTAAATAAGTGACAAAAAAGTGACGCTTGTCAAAATAAGTGACTTTCAGTGACTCACTACAAGCCCTGCTACTTCTTAAAATACATAGCACTGTTTCACACGGCACGAGTAGTTTGATCAAATTATTCAAAAGATTTGGGCATTTGCAGCTCTTTCTTGATTACGTTAAAATAAATTCTTAACACATTATCACTAATGGTGAAGGGCTTCAACAAAGGATCTCCACCGCACATAACTCGTGGGCAAGTAGTTTAAATCTCTCTAGGTAAAACACTCTTCACTCTTTTTTCCCCCCCCCCTCAATAAAATATTTGTTTCTTCTAACATCATTTAAATTTATTAAATACTAACTAATAGGGTTGAAATATCTTACTCATCAATCTGTGTTTCAAGTAGCCTTTTTATGTATAAATAATACAATTATAATAATAATTAATGTGCATGAAGTGTCCGGAAAATACGATGTACAATTTTATAAAAAATAACTGATTTATAAATTAATCGGGTAACTCAATATGGTTCCCTTTAGGCGGCTTTCACACCAAAGTAGCAAGTCGCAGGATGCATGCGACTATGCGACCTGGTGGCAAGATGCATGCCACTTAAACACCGGACTGTATAACTGAACGAGAGCTTACACACCGAGGATGCACGTCGCACTTGCATCCTCGGTGAATAAGCTCTCGTTCAGTTATACAGTCCGGTGTTTAAGTGGCATACATCTTGCCACCAGGACGCATGCATCCTGCGACTTGCTACTTCGGTGTGAAAGCCGCCTTAAAGTACTCTTCCTCTGATTCTACGCACTTGTCCCTGGAAGTCCTCTAAGATAAGGTCCTCCAGCAGCCTGATCGGTTTTGATGGTCTCCATGTTCCCTTTAATGCCATTTAAAGATCAAAAAGAAGTTACACGGTCCAAAATCAGAAGAGTTAGGTGGTGTTCAGTGATGGAGATTGACCTCATAACCAAAACTTCTTACACAATTATTGAGTGTGCAAAAAGGCGTTGTCATGATGGAGATTCCATCGCCACGCCTACAGAGGCTTGCTTGGGTTCTTAGTAGAGGGGGGAGTCCTGTAAACTCCGCGGATTTTCTATACACACCACATATATGCGATATGTCCATCTTAAAAAGTTAAAGCATTCAAATAATAAAAGTAATACTAATGGAAACTATGGTAGATTTTTTTTTTTTTTTCATTCGAAAACTTCAACTACGAAATTGTAATTAAATTGTTGTAATTGATATTGTTATTACAACAATAATAAATAGATTATCAATAAAGAATTACTATGTAAATATAAACAAAGAAGTCATAACATAACTTGGTACATAAGCTAAGCTTCTGCAACTTGTGTTATGATAACAATCTAGGAATGATTGGGGTGCCAAGTGATGAATGCACTTGCACTCTCACCTAAGACCACATTGCTGACATAATATCTGATTCATATCTAAGAGAGCTAAAAAAAAAAAAAAAAAAAAAAAAAAAAAAAAAAAAAAAAAAAAAAAAAAAAAAATCTTAAGAAATGTTTAATTTATTTTAATTTATGTTTTTCTCTTTATTATCTTCATACAAGAGGAGGACTGTTATTTTTGGATCAGAAATAAGGCTTATTATTATTATTATTATTATTATTATTATTATTATTATCTAAGAGTGCTGAGACATGTTTAAAACTAATGATGAGTAAAATGACTAATCCTAGTCCTGATCAGGATGGAACAGGTATCGATATCTGGTTTTGAATTACTCGTATGACAGTATCGATACTTGAGTGATTCAAGAAACTAGTCTCAATTAGAAAACTTTGTCAATTGAACATGTTCTTGGAAAGATAACTAACTATACCCATATCTGATTAAGTATCTAAATCACTAAAGTTTTTCCTAATACAGTTTCTCGCTCTCTCTCTCTTTCTCTGCTGATATGGGTTAGTTGAATTATTATCTTCAAGAAATGGTTAGAGAAATTAAATAATCAACATTAAAGGGGTGAATACAATAAATAAAAACAAAAAGTGATTGATATGCATCAACAACAATGTATATTATTTTATATGACCTTGAATAGTATAAATAAAACCCATAAAAAAAGGCATAGAGTAGGGACGTAGGTACTGAATAACCAAAGTTTAAAGACAAAATTAACAATCGATTAAGAGAAAACGTATTTTTCTTTTAAATATATTGAAGCTAATTATCAGTTGTAAACCATTATCAGTTAATTGGAAAAAAACAATAGTGGGAAGAAAACAGTTTCATATTTGATCTGCTTTTAATAGCTCAAATAAATATAATAAATTAATTAGGTAACAATGAATGTACTTCAGTAATAATATGCCAAGTGTTTGATGATAATTAAAGTTTATCGTAATATAATATTAAAACAGAATAAAAATTATACATAATCTAGTTACATTAGTCTTACATCTAATTAAAGCCAACACGATTTTAGTAATACAGGCATATTTTCATGGTCAATGCCAGGTAAACCAAAAGTATGAAAATTAGGTTAACATTAAACTAAATCTGACTAAAGACTCACTGATAAATACTATATATTTGTACAACCTGATATATTTGATTAACCTACATGTGAATATTTTCAGAATAAATGTTTGTACATTGATTCGCTCAACTATTTGGTTTCGTCTTTATTTGTGTAACCACTAAAATCATTTCCCAAAAATGGAGTTTTGTGACCATAAACAGACGAGGAAAGACTTTTTTTCTTTAACAGATTTTACATTTAAAATTTTACTGATTTTACATTTTATATATATATATATATATATATATATATATATATATATATATATATATATATATATATATATATATATATATATATATATATATATATATATATATATATATAAAAGAAAAAGATAATAAATAATAATAATGATAGATAAAATAAATGAAAAATTATAATTTAGTTAGTATAGATTACAGAGTTTTTTTTCTATGCATACAGTAAAAAGTATTATCTTACTTTCCTCCTGTTCAAGTTACAATTTATATAGAATTGTTTAATAAAAAGAAATAAATATTATGCTCACCAAATAGTCAGACATACTGAACAATACTATTCTATTAGGAGGAAAAAAATATGTTCTATAGGGTTACCAGGTATTACAAAAAGGAACTGGGGTTACTAAGGCTGACTATTTGTAGAGAGGAAAAATGAGAATAATTGTACTAATGAAAAAAATATCGGCACTTCTTTAGATTGTTACTCCCCTCATAAAAAAAACAGAGGGGAGTAACAATCCAAAGAAGGTGAACGGAATGTACTTCTTTAGACAGTTACTCCCCTTATAAAAACAGAAGTGTGATATTCCTTTGTCTAAAAGTACATTAGACTAAACATCCATTTTTCTATATAGTTATTTAGTTAAAGTCATTTATATTCTAAAACAACATAGGCGAGTAACAATCTAAAGAAGTACCAAAATATTAGTAATGATATTAAGATGCAACATTGGTACAGTCTTGTATTCTTGAATTTTCAGAGTGTCTTAACATAATAATCCTAAAAAATATATACAAAATATTAAAAAGCATTGAGTGCATTACAACACTGGAAGTATGAAGTCTTTTAAGTTTAACTCCTAGCTAATTATTTGTACAAATTCATCCTACTATTATTCAATATGAATATATTTACATAAATAGACGTCAATACACATAAAATGACATAGCCTCCAGTTATAGCGACATTTGTGCATAATCAACAATTAATTCAATATCATTAGTTTAATCGATTTTTTTTTTTTTTAATTTAAGCTTAAAAATATTTTTACTATAGCGAAAAATAAAAGATAAATAAATTAAGATTAATATTACTGCACCTACAGCAATACTATGCTTTTTAGTAAAGATTATGACAACTATTAGAGGGTAAATATAATATAAAATGATTTATTCATTGAAAATATTAATAACTATAGTCCCATCATTTTTTCCTTAAGAATTCACTTATAATAATATATATAATAGATATTATAAACTGTATTATTTACAATTTGAATGAAAAAAAAAAAAACATGTTTGTCAACATATTTGTTTTATACAAATTATGTAGATTGGAGACAAATTTAAAAACAAAGCAAAACATTAGAATTGATATTTTAAACTTTCTTACTTTAATATATTATATTTCTGTTTAATAATTATATTAAATGAAGTGTGCCACAGTTACAAATTTGCCTCTAGCATAAATATTGCCACTAAAATAAATTACAGGAGTTCTCAGGATTATGTATGAATTAACACCATAACTTAATACTTATAGAATTTATTTTTGAAAAGATTAAGTTTTTTCTTTAGCAGGCATTATAAATTGGTGTCCTCAAAGGAAAAAAGAAGGGACAACTTATATTAAATTAAAAATAAAAAATAAACCTATGAGGTACCCATGCCATGAACACTATAACATTATCAATCAACTCTAAGAGTGGGTGTGCTGTGGTTGACTTGAAAATAACTAAATTATTACTAGGGCTGGGAAATAGATTACTAAACATCTGTCACTCCAAACTTTGATTATTTATGCATATGTAAAAGTTTTGAATGACAGGAGGGGGTAGTTAAGGGAGGATAAATTAAAACAAAAATGCAAAGGGGGGAGAAGTAGGAAATCTAAGCTGAGCCGTTGAAGCTCAACCCAGACTTTCAAGTCAATGTCTTCGATTTTGATGTTTCATCAATTCAACATTGATGTTGACGATACATCGAAAGTTTAGCATCCATTTTTTGGCCTGATACTTGACTTCAATGTCCCAACCCTAATTATTACTATTAATCCCTAACAATGAAGTTAAGGAAGGAAAGTATTTTCCACTATTTAAAATATCAACAACAAAAAATATATTCCCTCAATAGCTATAATTGGTACATATTAACTGCCAAGCTTTTAAGCAGTAATGAATGAATATATTTCACTCTGGCAAGAATTAACTGGAAGATCTTGAAAACTCTTCCTCACATGTTTTAAGGTGAATAAATAATTCATTTATTAAGGATCTAAAAATAATTAACATGCAGTAATAAAGAAAGCAAGCCAAGAAATAGGCTAATACTTATGTAAACATAAAAAGTACAAGTTAGTAAATTTTAAGAGAAGTTAGAGTACTTATTATACTGGTTCACTGGTATTGCAGAAAATATTCATTTCAATTATACAATTAGAAATAAATTAATAAATGGTAGATTTTATTACTTGCAAAAAAAAACTACCAAGGATATTAGGAAATGTAGTTAAAAATATCTATTGTTAAAAAGTATCCACATTTCTAACTAATACATTGAGTCAAATTCAAAATAAATACTTTTTCAAATAAATAAATACGTTTAACAATCAGCATGTCCCTTTACTTGTTGTTCCTTGCACAGTTAACAATTACACTACATTAACATTAATAAATAAAATAAATAATACTTCCTCGAACAAGGAAATGAAAGAAAAGTCATACTTTTATGTAATCGTGAAACTATCTACAAATTATGTTCATTTAAAATGACAATAATTTTAACTATAAATAAATAAGAAGGTAACTCAAAAAAAAAAAAAAAAATAAACTATTTACAACATATAAACTTTTTTAACATATTTAAAGCATATTAACAAAAGAGATTAAATAAAATTAAAAAAGAAGAAAAGAAATATAGAAAGAAAAAAGTGGCAATGGTGGAATGTAATTACATCATTAAACTTTGGTAAAATCCATGCAACCGAACCACAGCCATTACAATTATTTTATTTATTTAATGCAGTAATTTCTTAAAAGGTAGATAGAAGGAACTTATTGACGTATTAACTAGGAATGACAGTCTGATAATTACAAATATAAGCACTAGGAAATAATACATTTGTACATTAATAAATAAGAGATATTTACATAATAAATTATAACTAGATATATATCTTCATGATGGAACTCAATGAAGCAGTTTGGTAACCAGGTACATATTTTCTAAACAGAAAAAGAAAAATAAATATTAGAGAAAGATTAATCAATAGTGTAGTACTTTAAGAATCTGAAACTTAATTGGATCTGATGCAATTTTACTTTCTTAGCACTAAACCTAAATCACAATGCTATCTTTTAAGGAATCATATAGTATGAGTTATAATAAACATTTTGTTGCAATACAGATCTATTCTATATAAGAGTTTCTCCGGTCAGATTCTGTTGACAAGTCTTAAGACTTTGTCAGAGATTTTGTCAACTCCAAAGTTTGGACCCCATGACAGATATCATTCCCAAGGCAGTTGTTTATAATTAGTTTATACAACTAATTCATGAATAACTAATCATGAGCAACTCGCTTGAGAATTATACCTGTCATTGGTTCTATAAGACCCTACAGCCCTTAGCAGGTTCTTCCCCACCATGTCCTTTTAGTTATCTCCATGGGAAGTCTGCTGGAGATAGCACCTGCAGACTAATCTTTTAAATGCTTCTTCTATCACTTTGACGAGTTCTCCTGCCCCCCTTGCTGTCTGTCCAGTAGTTTCCAAGGGTATCTCTCCAGACATGTCCTTTACCATGACCTATGAAACTATATCTGGATTTATGAATTGGGTTTCAAATTTCAGGATTTACTAAATTTCTGACTCAGTCTCCTCTAAAAGATCTAGACTTTTAAAACTCACTGTAACTTCATAATCATTAATTCAAAAAATATAAATTAAAAATTCATGAACAAACATAAAAAAAAAAATAAGCCAGATACATACCTCAGGAATTTTTGTTAGGATTATCAGAGTCTGAACTGGATGAAGAGTCCCTGTAATGCTTTCTACTCCTTCTTGACTTGCCATGTGTTTCAACAGGGCCGCCTATAACATTTTAAATAAGTTAAACCAGTTAGAAAACTAAAACGTAGTCGAATATATTAATAATAGGATAACAGTAAAAAAAAAAAAAATAATAATAATAAAGGCAGCAAATGTAATTTAATGTAAATGTAACTTTTTGTAAGTAAGTAACTTACACATGGGACTTAGGACTTCAACTTTGACTTTAGCAGTTGCTGTGACTTTGGTAGTAAAATGAGACTGAGGTAGAGAATCTGTGTGATGACAGCAAGGTACTCTATCCGTATTAGATGCACTCATCTGAAAAATAATTTGTATTCATATGTTTCACTTAATTTAAAATATCGAATAAATGATTGATAAATGAGTTCAATTAATACAATAATAACAATAGATAAATAAAAATAAAATCTTACATGTGGATGAGAACATGTAGTAGTTTCTACCACAAACTCCGGTTCAACTATAATTTCATGGGTAGGCCCTGGTCCAGTATCATGACCCATAATGTTTGTATATGACTCATGATTAGTGTGCTGAGAATGCCATGAAGGCTCTTCAGTAATAGTTGTGAGAGAAGGCTCTCGATGGCAATGTCTTTGCACTGTAGGAACTTTTCTAGAGGTTCCAGATGTACTTCGACAAGTAATACTGGGTTTCACTTTGCGTACTGGATCAGGGGACGGAGTAGAAATACGATCTGTATGTACCAGTGGAATAATCTAAAAAATAAAAATAAATAAATAAATTAGTACAAGAGATCTTATTGATACTAATAGGACGAAACTAAAATAATCCCAATTAAGTACTTATGTATTACTTATATTCACAGACAATAACTAATTATTCAAAGGTTTTTCTTATCAATAGTAGAAGAATAAATTAATACTAACCTCTGCTTCAGGACCAGCCATTGCCAAGAGTACTGGGAGAAATACAAGTCCATTGACTAAACCAATTCCAACCAGAGATACTAGGATTTGGAAGAAATATCTGAAAATTAATTTTTTAAAAATTAATACTTAAAATATTAAAAAAATAAAATAAAAGATAGATATTTTTATTATTTTATTTGTATTTGCTTTTTTTCAAATTTTAGGTACACTTACTTCACAATAAAATCAAACTCGGAAAACGCTAGTACAGAAATTGACAACAATGATGTGATAGCTCCTTGAACAACTGGATAAAACATATGACTGACTGCCATTTGAGCCCTTTTCTCTCTGCTTCCTATAGCAGTAATAAAGCTCTGAAAACAAAAACAAAGAATGCATTAGTTCCAATAATGATGAGTTAACCACGCAAAAATCAATCAAAGAAAATAAATATTAGTAAAATTATTAAAGCAAAATCATTATAATGATGACTCACCAAAGAAAAATGTATGGTGTAGTGTACTCCAATTCCAACAGTAATTATCAAAAGTACTGCAGGTATAGCACTCAATTTGATGCTAAATATTCCCATTATACCAAGGAGCTGTATCACCATGCCAGCGATGATCAGAACAATCAAAAGAGCAGCCCATAAATTGAACAAGAGAATGCTGATGATAACAAATACTGCAGCTAAGGCCAGTAATACTGCTATTACCAAGCACTGCCGTAAATTTATGTACTGTTCCCAAAATAAGAACGGTATCCCTGAAGGAAAATTTGGCAAACCACGAGATTCAAATTTCTGGCAGAGCTCTCTCACTTGGTTGATAACTTTGGTAACTGTATTTGTATTGGTGAGACCGTAGAGGTAGAACGGAAGCTGAGTGAACACTAGAGGAGAGCTTTTTGGTATTTTTAGATCATATTCACTGACGACATGATACCATTCTCGTGGTTGAGGATGCAAATTAGCTTGAGATGCACCATAAGCTAAGGCATCATTTGTAACCCAAGCAGACAAGTAATTGTAAAATGCTTTGGGATTGATTACTCCATCATTGTCAACCAGCTTAACTTGAGTTACAAGAGATCTATCTATTGGATTATCAACATGTCCAGTTTGAACAAGAAGTTTGTATGCTAGTATTCCATCTTCTGATGCATTTGTATACCATCTTTCCTGTGTAATGCTTCCTCTTTTCCAGTCTCGTTCAAAAGCTTTCTGCAAACCTAAAAGCAAAGAGAGGCATTTAGAATTTAGATTGTTTAGTAACCTAAATTTAGTATACACATACTTAATTTTATTTATTTTCATTAATGTTCAGTATAAATCATCAGAAAGAGATTATATAATTTATCAAAGTTATGTAACTTGTCACATATGTTATTTGTTTTGAATAGCAGTAAAAATGTGTGAAAACTTACCAAAGAGCCAATCTCTGAAGAGGCTGAGCCAAAATTCAGGAAGACCACCATCATCATTTTTAATAATATTTTGAACCCTCATAAAGGCTTCATGGTATTCATACAACAATTTTTGGTTGTTGGGGTATTCAAAGTCACCTTGCGTGACAGCGTACATGTTGTAGAAACCAAAATACTTCTCTTGAATCCTCAAAAATGAATATTCATTCGTATTTTGGGGTATGATCTCGGTCAATTCCAATCCATCAGTAACTTTTAGAGCTCCCCAAATACTGACACAGAGTATAACTACAAAAAGTATAAGGGAGAATACTCTCATTGCAGGTTTTGTAATTAGTTTTGAGTATGAATTACCAAGCTTGCATATCATTTTGTTTCCAGAAAAAATAGTTTCCAATAATCTGAAATTATTCTTTCTATGCTTAGTTATTGAATCATTACAACACTCTTCCACCTTAAAATAAATAAATACAAATTAACAATGTATAATTGAAGGCAGATAATAAACTCAGAAGAAATCTAGCATTTATGGTTACAGCAATATGATTTTAAGTATTTAGAGTGAGCCATGAATAGCCTAAACATACCCTTTTCTTGCAGGATTTTCCTGCAGGTAGACTATCTCCTTGCTTGGTCCTTAATATTTCTTGATCCATATGACAAGCTTTATTAGTTGAAAGAGGAAGGTAGCAGCATATTAAATCAAATCTCTTTGAACATCTTCGTCTCAAATCCAAACTGACAATAGCAGGAAATACAATCAAAGCTCCAGCAAGATTGAACATTACTAAGACAGCTGATTGAAGAGAGAATACTCTGAGGGCAGGAATTGGAATGATAGCAGCAGCAAAAAGAGCACACATCTTACTAAGAGAAGTGAGGAGCACACTGAGTCCAGTCTTCTTAAGAAGGATACCAGTCTGTTCCTAAGAACAACAAATTATACATTTAAAAATAATTAAATACATAAAAAATACACAATTTCACTTCTTCAATTTCTTACTTAATTCATGTAATATCACCTATTTTAATTCCTAGATACAATTTAAGTATATATACATATATATAAAAATGCTAACCTCTGGAGATATGTTATCAACTGATTGATCTGCATACGTGTGAGTAAGAAGGAACACATCATCTACCCCTAAGCCCATCGCTAAAAAAGGTACCACCTGCAAAAAATTATAGCTACTTATAAAATGTTTACATTATAATAATCTGTCTAAAATAATTATATACTTTAAAGAAATGTATAGATTAATAATCATATAATCTAACCTGAGTTGTAGATGCATTAAAAGCAATTCCTAAAACTGCACAGAAGCCAAGACCTGCAGCCACAGTTACAGAGACTAAAACAACACCAGCAATGCCAACACTGCATTGAGATCTCACAGGATCATTCCACCGTACCAGAGAAAATATTGCATACACAAGCTGAAAATAAACAAATGACAATGTTATTTCTTTTCGTTTTAAACTATTATAAAATTATATGCTAATAGACTTGTACTTTTTTTACCCTTATTAAATGTTTTGTAAGCAAATAACAATTATATCAACCAACAAGCTAAAATAATACTGATTAAAAATTAAATTTACCATCAAAAGATAGCCGATGACCACTTTTATCACGCTTAACTGAGAAAACTGATTTAATATATCATTTAGAGCAGCAGATGAAAATGCATGGAAGTTGTAATTAGACGAAGAGTTCTCTTTTTTCATATATTTTTGGATCTCCTGAAAAAAAAACCATGAACATATTAGTATAGTCAAAACAACACAAATAAAAGAAAAATATTATTATAAATAATAATAAAAAAAAAAAAAAATAATAATTACAGAGGAGAATTGACGTTGCCAAGTGTTAAGAACCACAGCAGCTTTCTCTTGTGTCCAATCAATATGATGAACTTTGTACGTATCGGACCAGAATTCATACAATTCTTTTTCACCCATTAACTGTACAACAGACTGTAAGGCATGGGCCCTAATAAATAAATAAGCAACTATTAGTAATAAAATTAACATCATCACAAATTGTAGTATATAAAGTGAGTAGATACTGGTGGATAAATTCACAATCTTATGGACTACAAACCTTTTAATGAATCCGGTTTTATTCTTTTTAACACCACCAACAATGAGTTCTTCTGGCCAATGCATATATTTGGCAGCAAAGCCATAACATCCTCCAGTAAGTTCATCACCAACATTAGGCACCTGAAATAAAGCTTTTTTAATAAGAACCTTCGGTCAACTGTGATACAACTTATTAAATGTAATAATGATTAAACAGCAAATAATGTCCAATACTCTACACTACACTACTGCACATCTGTACTACTCTATAGCAGCAAGTTAGCTAAATAAATGTGTATTAACAAAAATAGTCCATACTGTTTTTGAGTGTTTGTTAGGGGAAGTGTCCGGGCACTCTGGATCAGTAGGGTTAAGACAGGGCTTTTCTAAATACCCAGTGCTAATTCCAGCCTGTAACAAAATAACATAACTAATAAGCATATTTAACCCAAGATATACAATTAATTGCTAATAAAATATAGACACGGAAATCACAATTGAATTTTGAGTCTAAGTTTGGTCAAAATAGTTTAATAAAACTAATAAAGAATAAATAATAACAAACCCTTTTCATATTCTGCTCCAGAGTTTCATAAGGAAATATATTTTCAAAAGTCTTCATGTTTTCAAGTAATTTTAAAGGATTCAAATTGGTCCACTGTACTTTGTAATTAAGTCCCCTAAAAAAAAAAATAAATAAATAAAATAATACATAATTCAAGTAATAGGGAATTATACAATTCATAGGCTTTCAATGTAAGGTATTATAATAATCATAAGTTCTAGGCCCTAATCAATTTATAAATTCAGGTTCTTATAGCCAAATAAGGTTGATATAGAAAACCAAATTACATATGACTTCCCTCAATAGGAATATAAATAAGATAAAAGCCCAATCAATCAATAGAGTAAATTATCTAAGTCAGGAATGAAAAATAAACTCACGGAATGGCAACAGGACTTTCAGGTCCCAGAAGTTTAGATCCTTCCCAAAAACAATCTAAAGGAGTAATTATCGCACAAGGAATAATATTTTCAAAAATCTGGAAAAAAAAATACAAGAAGTAAATTAATAAAAAGATAAAATATATATGAAGTCATAACACTCAATAAGATACAACAAACAACAGTAGGATAACTTGATTAATATATACGTATTTTACAAATATTTTTTTTTTTTTATTAACATATAACATGAAAATAAGTCTAATTGTAATTTAGCAAAGAGTGATTTTAATTACCTGGTCAACATATAGAATGTCGAAAGTAGGAATACTGGGTGAATAACAAACATCTTTCAACCTCCATGTTCTAAAATAAATAAAATTATAATTAAATATGAATGCAATATAGCACTTGAAAACAATTTTATACATTATAAATGTAAACCTGTGGTTTTGATTTCACCTTGTATTTCTCTGAATTTTGGCCATTCCTTCTGACTTTTTATAATAGAACAAATTTATGTATTTATTAAAAATGTTCTCCTTAACTTAAATTTCCCTTGCTTGCACCCTCTAATATCCAAATTCCCTAGTTATAATAGCCTCTTACATAAAATGTATCTCTTAACATGAAAACAAGTTTTAAGAATATTATTTTGTATAATTGAAGCATCAACAAGAGAAAGATAAATCTAAGTGAATAAATGTTAAGGCACTTAGATAGACTGAAACAATCTAACCCTTGTAAAAGATAAAAGGCTAACAAATCATTTCTGTTTTTCCAAATAATTAGGCTCACTTGAACTTGTTTTTATAAACAGTTAATTTAAGTTTCAAGTTGAATTATGTTTAACAGAGTTAACATATAGGACAGAGAGAGCCAGTCATATTAAGGCCCCTAAAATTAAGACAAAAAATTAAGGATGATAATAAAATTGCCTGCTTCATGTCCCCTGTTTGCAACTAATAATATTCAAACCCGATACTATGTATTATTCATTATAAACAATATACTTGTATATTATAATATTATAAACAATATACTTACATATCAAACAAATTTACTGTTATAGAAACAGCAAGTTTCATTATTTCAACATGTCTCAATAAGTTAGAAGGCTGAAGAACAGATGTGTCAGGATCTTTGGCAGTTTGGATTAACAACTGATGAGTACTTGCACCACTTTCACCGATAACAGCTTCTCTATATCTCAGCTCTTTTTCAACATTTCCGCCTTCTAAAATATGAACAAATAACCAAAATGTAAAACACAACATGATATTAACAATATCAATATTTGCAAACATTGTAAAAGAATGCGAATAATGAAAAACTCGATGCATACCTTCTACCCATAGCTGCTCAACAGTGGAATGTATCACAGCACTCTTCAAGCCAACGCAAAATGAAGATAGCAGCAAAATCGCAACAAAAATAACTTTTCCAGGATGACAATGAACTAAACATCCTAAATGGAAGAATTCAGACTGTAGTCTTGTCCGGACCCATATAGCAGTCTGTGAACCTCTGGCTTTGCCCTGAAATACAATCATTCAAGAGGTTAATCTAACAAACAATCACTTATCATAATAATAAAAAAAATGTCTGAGACTCTCACGCATTAGAAGTGAAACTTTCTATAAACAGTTGATTTTATGCATTGCTCTCTTTGCATTTGTTGACAATTTTATTATTTTAGGATTAAGAAATGGTTATATGAAATTTAATTGAAAAATAAAATATTTTCATACAATTTCAGCGAATAATGAAGAAAAAACATGAAAACAACATTTATATATAATAATTACGCTTATATACCAATTCTGTGTATTGAAAAACCATCTACCTCCGTGGTGCAATGGTTAGCAGTAGGAGGTCGGTGGATCGAGACTTGTACGAGTGAAAGATTTTTTACAGGTAAATCAACTGGCGACTTAAGCCGGCAGATCACTTAGACGAGCCTCGAAACACAAACTTGGTTACATACAATTTCGTTAATTTCACTTGAAAACTGTTTCACTTGGGACGAGTCTGAAAACACAAACCTGTTACACCAATTCCCTTCATCCAAGCCAATTTACTAAACAACTTTCACTTCAATAATAATAATTATAATAATAATAATAATACATCCAAGTCTACCGAAGTCCAAATTAAAAATATAAATAAACCAGAGTGGCCATTATCTCAACGTTCAATTATCCCATCTGGCTTCATGGAAAAAAAATCAAAAGGTACCGCTTAGTTAATTATTAATTAGATCAAGTATATTTTTCACTATATTATGTACTGTAGATAAATAAGCAAGGATGCTTTTTGTACTAAGGTCATGCATGTATCTTGCATATTTTCTTTTTTTAACATTGATATATATTTTTGCTCTGGGGTACAGAAAAAATTTCCGTCACGAAAAAAACGAAAGCAAGTTAGAATATCATAGGAGCTAGATTGGTTTCATTTGTAATCATTGTAATACCAAATTTCGCCCATAGAAGTTCTAAATTTTATATAAAATGATATCAGAGCTCCTAGCATACCAAATGGTAAACAAAAAGGATAAATGTTTCATAATTTCGCACCTTAAGACAATGGCACAGCTAAAAAACGTTTAGAACTGAATGAGGCCCCAATGGAAATGGTATAGAAGTATGATTCCAAGTAGTTAGATAGGGCCTCCGATCGACGTTGGTACATTGGATTTGGGGGCCCCCTGGCACCGGAGGCCCGCCCGCAATGCGGGCCCGTGTGGGCCCATAGTTACGCCACTGCCTTAAGATCCATACTATAACAATTATACAAATCTATGCTGGTTTCCTCCAATTTACGCTAAAGCATTGAATTGTTGATATGTGAATTCAATGCCCAAATCGTATCCGTGATTCGATGTTTTTTCATTAAATGGTATTATTATTTCTTTTTTTTGGTGAATTTGGATTATGCGAACCACCCTAACACACATTTATGTTGGTAGATAATTGTGGTAAAGTATTTTATATGTATTTTAGTTCGATTGGTAAATCTTTAATAAGAAATATATTTTATATCTATGTAACAATGTTCAAGGTATACATGGTGCTACATTTATTGTTGATATGTTTATACATGTGTGATTAAAATAAAGATTATGTTTCTTATGTTCTTATGTTAATTGTTTGTCTTAAGAAAAATATATAACAGTATTGTAACTACTTCCTTAGTAATAAAGATAATCAAAGTGAAAATGTTGTAGATTTCTAATAAATATATTTATTTTAAATGATAAATACGTGGCTTTTCTTTATGAGTTTAAGACAAAATAATATGAATCTACGAAAAAAGCATAGATATATTTCCATTTAACTTGGATAGAAACATACAAGTTATAATAATGACGCGATAAATGTTATAATACCAATCATACAAATAAATTACCCATAAAAAAAATGCCAATATGCTTTGAGAATTCCAAAAGGATATACAGGGTCTAATAAGGTGATTTCAATTCGAGACTGGCTCAGTAAAAAAAAAACGTAGATAATCAAGCGACTTGTACTAGCATACATCTAATTCATCATGTAATAGGCAACATGTTTTTATTTAACTCATTAATAAATTTAAGTGTGAGGCCAAACTAGTCCTAAATAAGGGTAGGATGATTATTCTGTTGTCTGAAATCCAGTTAGCTATATTTTAAAAAAATAATTGTTCATACAGTTCAGGTGTGTGGGGGGGGGGGGGGGGGGAGGGGTGTAATAAACTCTACGTAATAAGCGAGATTAGTGATTTTTTTTTTCCAGTTAAGTATGTAATCCTTTCAAAATCGGTCAAAAAAAAAAAATTATAAGAACGAAGAATGTTGAAGGAAGGGTACTTTAAACTGGTCAAGCTTTTCTACCTGCTTTCCTTACCTTTACTTTTCTAAGACTTAAAAGTTAAAATACTTCAGCAAATGTTCATTTATCTAGAAAATATAGAAGATTGATAATTTCATTATTTTCAGAATTGAAAGTAAATAGTTATTTATGTTACTAGGCAGCAAAATGGAATTTTGCTGACAAGTTTTAAGTTTTAGTTCCGAGCCGAAGGCAAGGCTAAACAAATACAGTGCAGAGGCTAAGCCGAGGCAGGAAATTTACTATTTTACTATTTTTTAGGAAAATTACATGTTGACTGACGAGGCAGGAAAATGTTAATTACCTGCTAAGTTGTAACCGAAGCAGGTAATCTTTAAACGAGTCAGGAATGTTTCCTTTGCTGCATAGTTACATACAATATTTGATCTACGAACGGCAGAAAAATTACAATAATTATTATATTCCCTTTTTAACATATAAAAGATTTAAAGAAATGAAAGTTGTAAAAAAACGAAAGTTTGAGTCATCAAGAAAACAAAACAAAGGCAAAATGAATTCAGCGCTGCCACTTTTTTATTAACACCTGTTTTTATCTCAATTTTTAGCTTTTTTTAAAAAAATAATCAAAGTGCAATAATAAAATTTGTTTTATTACTATAATTATTAAAGTTATTTTCAAAAAGATACAAATATTTAGCAGATTATTACGCTTAAATATATAAAAATGAACAATGTGGGAGAGTTCATCACGTGCGATGTAGTAACCTTATTTTAGTAAAATATTCTTAAAATTTTTCAGCCTGTTTGTTATTTTGCCGACACATTGAACTTTTGCTGACACTTTGATATTTTGCTGACCCTTTAATATTTGTCTGCGTGTTTTTTTGACATGTTACAAAAGAATCAAGAAAAATTACATTTTCAATTGCAGATTGAAAACAGTACAATGCTTAATTTTGCTGCCGTGGCCGTGAGTAGATAAAATATTTGTTTAATTAGTTTTTAAAGTAAAGTTTATAAGTAGGTACTTGATTAATAATACAAGTAATTGACTAATCTCATTAGATAATTAATTTCCTGCTGAGGAAATAAGCTGTAAAGGTCAAACGAGCCCATCCATTTTATATAAAACCAGCCTTTAATTTTATCATTTGAAAAAAGTAAAATTTAAGTAAATTAATTTAGATATCTATATAGATAAGTTATTAAGCTATTTGAAGACCAAAAAATCAAAACAAACATTTATTTGCATTGGAATAAATGTGGTTGTCTTAGCTTAGCAATAACAAATCATTTCAAGGTGAGTCGTCGCCGTCGGGACAGTACTCGATTATAAATGATATAGATTTACCTATTGAAGAGAACTAAATGAAGTTGCCCCCCCCCCCTTACGTCTTTGACGAAACAGTAGGCAGATACTAGAAACTTAGCTTGCACTGGACGCAAACTAAGAATTCAACCAATTTCCATTAACACAAAATTTGGTCATTACAATATGAAAATATCGGTAAAGTAAAAAAAAAAAAAAAAAAAAAAAAGCCTCTAGCCATCTGTATAAATATAAAGTAGGTATAAATGTCTTTAAACAAAATATGGTATCCATGTCGGTATGTGGACAAAATTCAAATTTTAAAAACTTTTATCCACATTAAAAGCGATGACTTATAGTAATTAGGTGGAGAACTATATGCATTACTTTCATATATTTTCTAAAGCATATAAAACCTCTAACTTAAAGTATTCATTTTAAGGGTCAGCAAAGAGGATTTTTTTTTTCAGAAACCTGATATTTCATGACAAGTGATACCTCCGCAGCATATATTTGAATCTTTTCTCGGGGTTACAAAAGGACAATTAGTAACACAATTCTTTCTATAGAGATGTCAAGGAAAATAAAAAAAAATATATAAAAACATTATGCCTGAAAAATTCGTAGCCCTGCCCTTGTTACCTAAGTCTTTTGAGTAGACTGTACAAAATATACTTTGATGCTACTACGGCGTTTAACTATACAATGTGTAAGCGATTATTTGTATTGCCCAATAGTGAATGCTGTCGGCGATTAATTGAGATAGAAAATATACTACGAAATTTAGTAAATGTAGTAATTATTGAAATACGAGATTAACATATAATCCCCATTACGCCAACGTCAAAGGAATTATAAAATTCGTGTCTGTTTTTTTTTACGCCTTTAACAACACAAAATCGCATTACAGAACCGAGGAATTTACCTACTTCATTAAACACATTTATTTCAGGTGATCATAGGCGTAAAACATTTGATCTCTTTAAGATTTAACGAATTAGCTATGAACTAAGGTTTCGCATTTTAACTCGTTTAAAATTTTAGTCACTAGTAAGTATTATCTTTTTGGAATTGAAACGAGAAATATCTGTGTTTAGAGTATCGAAGACCTCGTTTAAGTATCGACTTTATTTATGAACAATTAATTGAAAACATTTAATTTGACGGTTTAAAATAGTTAATTTAAAACCAAAACATAATATCTCTGTTTAAAAAAAATACTCATTTTCTCGGTTTCATAGGAAAACATTGAATGGTCGATATATTTTTGGGTATCGAACACAAATATCGACATTTCACTGTTTTTTCACCAAGTGGAGAAAATAAGTATACATTTGTCTAATTGATATATAGTATATGATATGTCACACATGATATGATATGTGTATATAGTATATGATATGACATAGATGGATTTTGCGTGACGGAAATATCTTGTGTGCCCCAGAGCTAAAACATATCCATGTTAAAATCAACGTACATACTTGCTCATGAAATATCAATAAACATTTCAATCCAAAGTCATACTATAAAGTAGTAAACAATTGACTAAAAAGAAGTTAGTTTGTCCAAAAGATTTTTTCTACCGAAGATACAATCAATTCAGTTATAAGTTTTATCGCCCTCCACTTGCAAACATTCCTATCCTGAGCGGCCGGTAAAGTTCCATTTTACAGCCCTGGGGCCTGTAAAAATGCATGCTTTATCTTTACAGGGCCGCTAGTAGTTCGAGAAGCAGCCGCTTCCGGGCCGGGCCACGGCGTGCAGGAAATGCTAGTAGTTCTCAACGTCAGCTGTTCAATTAGTAACAATCAATATTTTTATAACTGCGGTTTGTTTTGGTACCGATGTAACCTTAATATGCATTTATTGTTTTGAAGATTACGGCAAAATAGTTTGCATGTTTAGTAATTAGTTTACATGTGGTGGGCGATAAAATAGTGTACGCACCACGAGCAGTAAGCGACATGACAGGCCTCGGGCGTTAAACGCACTCGTGCTTTCAAACTTCGCCCTCGGCCTTTAATAACGCCCTTACTGCTCTAGGCACGTAAATAGCTATTACGGCCCGGTCACGCAGGAAGCGGACTGGACCTGTCCGCCGAGGACCAAATTACTTGTCCGCAGTGGAAAGTCCGCTTCCTTTGTGACCTGGCCCTTAATGTAGTGTGTAAAAATGTTAGGTAAAGATGCCGATAGCATTGGAGCATCTAACAACATAAACAAACAAAAGTTACAATTTTAGTTATTATAAAATTGTAGCAATAGTAACAGTAACTTAGTAACAATAAGTCTTATTGAAAAAACTAATATAATTGTACAAGATAACGCAAAGGATATAATAGAGATAAATTAAAACCAGCAATGTTAATTGTTAACAGCGATTTACAGTAATATAGTTGAAAAGCTATACAGTTTGTGCGATATAAAGCAAATAAAACAATATTATTCAACTAAAAAACTATTTAGATTGAATTGGAAGACGTCGAATATCCTTTATAGGTACCGTGCTACTTATTTACTACTGTTTACTTGTGTTGCAAAGAAACACAACGACTGCAAAAATTCATATGACTTTAACAGTAATTATAAAATGGCGCGTATATTTAAACGTACAAATGTGCAGTGTTCCAAATAAATCAAATAGAAAACAATACAGGTAAATAAAAAACAGATGAATAATCAAAAATTAGATGTTAATAAAAAAATCTGAATATACTGTACTACATAATGGAACTAAAACGGCAGTTTAATTATAAACATAACATTAATTTAGATTGTTTTGTATTCGTAAGACGTTATGTTAATGTACTAAATATTTAGCAAAGACAACGACCCTAACATAACAGTATTGGGAAATACAGTTGCATTATTACGAGCAGCTTGTTAAGCGACCTCGAACGGCAAACAAGATCGACCAAGTAGAAATTATGAATGGTAGGAAAAATGTGTCGTATGACCTTGACTGACTTTACTGATGAAGTTATGAATGAGTCCGCTATAGGCTAAGAGTATACTAAAAAAGAATTACGCTGTGTATGAGAAATTATTAATAGATGTTATAAATATACATATAGGATGCGCATAATATGTTGGAGAGCCAATGTATGCGCGCTTTGTCCCGCTTCATATTCTTCTTCCCCTGGCTAGTATAGACTTTCCGCTTTCTCATTTAGGTGCCAAGTCAATTTTTATGCGGAATTTAATTTATTCATACATTTAGACCTAATATTTTTGCTGTGATATTTTTGGTGTTTATTAAATTAATGCAATGAAAAATACCAAATAAGTAAGAAAGTTATAGCAATCTTAGGGATTCGAATAATTAATATTATTATTACACTGAGAAAGAACGATACAAATAAGCCGCGCACGAAGGTTTCAAACTGCAATTCTTTCTTAAACGGATGAAATTATAATAATTACAATTATAAAATACGCTACTGGCAAGAAGATATCCGTGTATCTGTAACTACATACTATAAAATGTGATTATTAAATGAAGCTTTTGTAATAATATTCTTATCTATATGAATAAAGAAAAGCGTCTGTTTGTTTGTTTGTTAACAACAAACAACCAGTAATCACAGTTACCACCATAATCTACAGTTTTATCCAGAGCTAGGTAAGAAAACTTATATAATATTTGGAGAAGGCTATATTACTTAAGCCGAAACTATTTAATTTCACCAATTGTATTATCCGCAAGACTGTGAGTTGTTTTTTGTAACACATTAAGTGACGATAAAAAAATCCGAACATTCAAGCAAGATGGCTTAACTAACCAAAAACGAGCAATTAAGGTATCTTAAAATTAATCTTCTTATCAGATAAAAACGAGTTCATTCACTGATATTTTCAAGCGTGTCCAGATAAACTTTATCTTTTAATAAAAAAAAATAACGCTATTTTATGAGCTATAGAAAAAGAAAGCAGGTATGAGACAAATATTATAATTTTTTAAAGAAACTTAAATGAAAAAACAAACGCAAACAGAATATGCTTCTTCGCAAACAGGTGAAGGCTTACAGAAGGTCAAAAAAGATGCTTCTCCGGTTAAAGGTGAAGCTATACAGAAGTTAAAGAACATGCTTCTCCACAAATAGGTGAAGCTTTACAGAAGTTAAAGAACATGGTTCTCCAGAATAGGTGAAGCTTTACGTATGGTTAAAGAAGATGCTTCTCCGCTAAAAGGTGAAGCTTTACTGAAGGTTAAAGAAGGTGCTTCCCCACAAACAGGTGGAGCTTTACTAAAGGTTAAAGAAGGTGCTTTTCAGCTAAAAGGTGAACCTTTACTGAAGGTTAAAGAAGATGCTTCACCGAAGACAAATCAGATTTTATTAAATTGGTTGAATTTTTTGTAAGAAGGCAGAGAACATGTTTAAGATGAAAACATGGTAAATATAGTGGTATATAAATTAAATAGAACTGTTTAATACATTGATTAGTGCATGAATACGCTAATTGGTAAGGAGGAAATATCTTTTAGAGAGTTGATTTGAAAACAGATAAACAACATTGTTTCGAGAACGCTTTGTGTAGCCTACCTATCTTGTAGTAAAAAGGTGATAAATACATAATTACTTCCAGATAGGCATTACTTATTCATTTAATTAATACTTTGGCATCTTATTGTAGATTAAACATTTGTCCTAAAAAAGTATTTATCTTTGTTTGAGATGAATACTAAAGATGAAATAATGATTTAAAACAAAGAAGAAGTCATTTATATTACTTATGTGTGTGTGTTGTTTAATACCAAACACGATATGAATCCAAGTTGTCAATATTATAATAATAATAAAGAAAAAAAAAGTTATAAGTTACGAGAAATTAAGAGATAATGAAGAAATATGTGGACTGTAATCGATATAAGGATAAAAGATGTTTTTCTTTATTAAGGTCAAATCAAGTTTTAAGAGGGACGCGTAATTCGGAAGTGTACTAAGGGAGAGGGGTGTAGTAAGACGCAGCTGAAGGTGGAGGAGTGTACTCAACTGGTTATGGGGTCGGTGGGTCGCGACCTCAAGTGGGGGTCGCACAAATCTACCATGTTCATTTGGACTTGACTTAACTAACTGGCCCGAGTAGGATAGAAGTCAAGACTCCACACTGACCGCTACCTTTCCTTACGAGACTCCACACTGACCGCTACCTTTCCTTACGGCCACTTGACTTTGCTAAAACCTGCTCCTTCTTCTCATTCAAATACTGCATCACAAGCTTTACATTTCCATCCGCCTTATTTACTCTTAGAAATAGAATCATCAACTATAGTAGTAGGCCAGCCGTATAGTACATTAAAATACCCAATACCCAACTAACGGCTAGTTCTGATTTTTTAATTATGTTGTTAGGAGCGCTACCAGTCGTCTATGTCCAAGTTTGCAGCTTCGAAAGACCTGTGCTAACTTCGTAGCACTCGAAAAACGTTGAAATTTTCGCACTTGTTGCGGTTTTGTCACTATATCATATCTTCTAAACTATGAATTTTTTCATGAAATGTGTTATTTACGTTTTTGAAGTAGAATTAATTGTCTACAAGTTGAGGCCAAAACCAGCTCAGCAGATCCAATAGTTACCAAGATACAGCCCTTCAAATATTGGCAATTGTTTCAAAAAAAAAAAAGAAGTGAAATTTTAAGATTTAGTCAACTTTTGACCCCGAAATCGGTAAAAATGCTGATTCTACGGGTAAAGCTGTAGGGAAAAATACTGTAGCAAATGTAATGAGCTTTAATTGAAGCTCAGAACGACATCTGTAGGTCTGATAGTTTTCTCACAATGCTTAAAAATCCAAAAAAAAGGGGAAATCTGAATTTTTTCATAATTGCTCTGTTGAGTTCTTTCTTACGACGGTTTAAGAGTACATAGTTTCAAAGAAAAACCCATGTCCATCCACAACAGATCTATTAATGTATTTACAATGTATTTAATTCACAAAATGTATTTATTGATATAAAGGTGTATGCATATTACAAGAGATTACTTATTGGGAAACTGTTGGGTTGAAATAGTTCATTTTGCCCGCATCGTGGTTGGTTGGAAATCGTCCGATTCTGCTTAAAAAATAGGTAGTGGATCGTCGACGTTGTCATCATCGTCTTCTCCTCCTTCGGCAATCTGAATTACGACGTTTTGGCAAGAGACGCCAGAGCAAAATTTAAAAGTGCCGAGCATTTGAGGCCTGCTTTTAGGTAGGTACAGCCGTCTCAGCTACAGCCTTGCTTGCACCCGCAAGAAGGGAGGAGGGTACCACTTCGCTCATCTTTGTCGTTGGAATGCGTCCTGATCTGCCTTCTTCCATCCCTATTGAGTTGCGTATTTTTCCATTTCTGAACTTAAAGGTTACTCTGGCCCAAATTCAACTTCAGAAATAGGTTTAAGATAACGGAAACCTTTTGAAAACACCGAAGACAAACATATAAAATTGTAAACCTAACAAGAAAAAGGAACTACTTGTTCATTTCCCAAAACTTGAAAATGAACGAAGAGACGCGTGTTCCTTGTGCCAATAGAAGATTTAGGTAATTAGTTAGAGAATTTGAGAATAGCGAGGAAGGTTATAAATGAATAAGGTATATAATCAATTAGAAGAAAAGTGTCGTCAGAATTGTCAGTGATTTGAAAACATCATTAGTTCATTAACCAACTTAATAGTTTCCATCTAATCCACGTAAAATAATTAGCCATTGATCGTGTTTTTTTATTTAAAAAAGAAAAGAAAAGCCAAACGAAGAGAATAAAGATTAACCATATGTTACTAAATACAAACGGGGTTTGTGACCTCTTAAGTTAGTTGTCGCCAGTGATTTGAAAACATCACTAGTGCATTAACTTAATCATTAGACTAACTAAATAGGTTAGGATCTACGTTAAATATTAGCCATTGAGCGTTTTGTTTTAAAAAATAAAAAATAAATAAAAATGTTAACTAAATTGTTCTTTATAATTGATTAAAAAAAAAATCGTAAGCGAAGTATTAAAATTAAAAGAACTAACAAACAATTATTTCAGTTTGTTAAAAGAATACTATCTATTAATAAAAGAATTGCCATTGGTACCTATAATTTACATTAACAATTCATAAAGCGAGTACCGTAAAAAGAGTTATTAAAAAAGCACGCAGGGTCCTCATTCTCAAAGTCAACGGCCGATTAATATTTAAAAGCTTTAAGGAGGCTTAACTTCATTTGCAAGTCAAGTCAGAAGGTCAATGTCAATAAATAAGCTTTACGACTACGGCTAAAACCACCTAGAGATTCCGAAAACACAATATCCTATATAAACACAAACAAACAATCTACTGAAAAATGAATCAAAGTGTACAGTAGCGTGTACAGTGGCGTGTTCACAATAGAACAGAAGGCAAGCAGTAAAAAAAAATATATTTGTCTGTCTACGAGTAGACTTCTCACTTTATATTACTAATACCACGATACCAACTTTTTGTTTACAAGCCTATTTATAAAAAAATATTGTTTGTAAGCCTATTTATAAAAAAATATTTAATTTAAATTGTACCCTTTTTTAATATTTTGTGTCAGTTGTGGATCCTTTTAGGGTAATAAAAAATCGTACTCATATTTTTATATTGAACGTTTCGGCATGACCTGCCATTTTCAAGCCTTCTAATTGGCTATTGTGAGGATCGTTAAAAAGTTAATAAAATAGTAGAATTGTCACACCATTGTCACACCAAATCTCATACAATATCAGAGTTCTCCTCTCTATTATAGCCATCTCAAACCAGATACATCCGAAATAACATTAACAAATAAAAACTAACAATAACAACAGACGATGACACGTAAAAGTGGGTTAAAATTGACAATAAAACAAATATTAAAACATAATCTGGTCCAGATATAGAGGACAACTCTGATATTGCATGAGATTAGGTGTGACAATGGAACCACTATGGTTTCTACTATTTTATTAACTTTTTAACGATTCTCACAATAGCCAATTAGAAGGCTTGAAAATGGCAGGTAATGCCGAAACGGTACCACTCAATATAAAAATCTGAGTACGATTTTTTATTACCCTAAAAGGACCCACAACTGACAAAAAATATGGTTTACAAGCCTATTTATAAAAAAATATTGTTTGCAAGCCTATTTATTAACAATATTATTAACTAGCCTATTTATTAACTCTTGTTTATTGAGGAAATTGTCGAGTAGATTTCAACGATTGTTTTTTTAAAAGATTGGAATACATAGTTAATATTCATTTATGTTTAAATTGTTCCCAGAAATACTCTCGGAATCTTGTGTCCTGTTTTCTTCGATTTTTTTTTAAAAGCCGACATTTTTAGTTTTAATTTACAATCAAGTATGTAAATACATTAATATCGTGAAAAATGTCGTTTGTTTTTTCTGCATGCATTTTATAGGTTTACAAAATTTGTTAGGGACGAATGTTGTAAGTTAAATTTGACCGACTCGCTGGCTACCTAGAAAAGTAAAACTTATACGCATAATGTATTTCTAATGACAATACGATAATCAGTCCTTATTGTTACAAAATCTTTTGTATATCAGACAATTAATCGATAAATTTCAGACAGTTTTTGGCGGTAAAATTCGAAAAAAATGAAAACATCGACGACCACTGTAAGCTAATTCAGGTTAAAATATTTTATCTACGATTGTTCCGAAATATAAACATTGTATCTCTGTTTAGATGCGTAGAAAGTGATTCTTTACGTACTTGCATTCATTGCGCATGCGCATCTCATAATTCTGAAGAATTCCTCTTTTTTACCGCCCTAGGGTGGTAAAAAAAAAGAATTCTTCACCTTTACGATTAGCGAGTTTGTTTACATTTAACAAAACTAATTTTCTTTTTGTTTAATAAAAGTAACTGTTTATATCGAGTTTTTTGTGAAAATCAATGTGTGAGGTAAGTGATTATGACGAATATGAGGAGAATAATCCGCCTCCCGAAATAATTAATTCTGCACGAAATACAACTAATGAATTAATGTCATCTTTATCAAAAGAGAAATACGAACTTACATACAGGAAGTTTATTTTTTTCTGTATTTATTATTTAAATCTAACAATCGTAGATAAAGTACGGTACGCAACTCAATACCTAAGGCAACTCAAAACCCGAGTCAGGGTGCCACGGGGGCCTGGGTGGCTCGGAGGCTAGAGCGCTCGCCTTGCGATAAGGCAAGTTAAGCAGCCTCGAGCAGGGTCAGAAGATGGATGGGTGACCGCTTCTGACCACAGCTCTGGGTTAGATTCCTGGACCTACTACAAATAAATACTGGTGGTATTTTATAAAAATTAATTTTTATCTTAGTCTTAAAAGGGAGAAAAACATAAATATTTAAGGCGATTTAGAAAAGAAATTACGTTTTAAAAGTATTGTTATTGTTTCTTATGTGTAATTATTAAATGGATTTTGGGATATTATATAAGCTTGAATATGGGTATTATGGGATGCTCTAAATAGCTTGCGGACTAGCTTGTTTTTAAGTGGACCAACTCTTACATTAAGCATTGTAACTGTTTCAATATGTAAATGTGTTTAGGGGTGGATCTGGCGGTGGAGCTGCGACTTGTCTCTCAGTTTTAGTGCATTTTCATTGTTGAACCAGTGGCTATATTAAGTAAATTTTACTATCTTCAAGTGACTAACTAGTTTCACTCAATCGAAAACATTCAATGGTTCCCTTAATCCCAAAATTAAGTATTTCCCAAGAAAATCTATAGCAAATGCCTAATTAATCTTAACTCTAATGAATTATTTGGTGCAATAAGACAAATACTAGAATCAGGTTAAATAAAGGACAAAATATAATTTACAAAAGAACCGATACACAATATAAATATGTATAATAAACCTCATTAACCGAAATATTAAGTACATTATTCATCAACAGTAAAAAGCTATTTATCAAGAATAATACATTATTAAAGAATCTAGATTAATATGTTATAAAAAATTCCTCACACTAGATAAAATACATTATTTTCAAATGATCATCGATATTAAATTCCTCGAAAATATTTGAAGATCAAATAAATTTTATATTTAACAGAAGTTACTCAAAGCTTCAATCATATTAATTATGTATAAAAAAAATAAATAAATAAATAAATAATGATATTAATTTTTCTAATGTAAAATAAAATGATCTATAATCTCCAAATATAATGATAATTTTCTCCGAATCAATCAGCTTTGTTACCAATTGTCTGAATAGATTCGGGCAAATAATGAGATTAATATTTAGATGGATTAATATTAATTATAAATAATACAGACGAGATTAATGAGGTGTGGATTAACTAAATATAGCTAAATTACAATGTTGCAACATTGTTAACAGTATCGTCCAACGTAATATACTATGTTACCATCGGAAACTCAATAAAAAGCAGTAACTCCATAGCTAATTAAGTAACTTTAGATAAATAATTAGTATAATGAAAAAAAAAATATAGTAATAGTAAAAAAAAAATGTTTCAAATGTAATATTACATAAGAAAGTATATTTAGGTAAATGTTGAAAGAGCGATTAAATTTAAAAAAGAAAGAGAATAAATCTATAATACGTTTAAAATGCAAATGAAAAAAAAATCAACATGATTTATTAAGTGCTTTAAGGTGAAATGAAATCTTAACAGTGAAAGTAATGCAGCACTAAGCTTGTTTAATTGAAGTTTAACAAGTTATCCTGAATTCACTTTTTAACACTTAATAAATAAACATCTTATCGATAAATTAAAATAACAGTTCAATGTCCTATTGAACTTGACTCGGGTAATAAATAATAGATTTCAATAAATACTAAACACAGGTAAAAACATATTTATAGGATTAATGAAAATGAATGAAACTTGATAAATACGGTTTAATTGTTGTGAAGAGGAATACAGAGTGAATGGGTGTTGTGTTATCCAACAAGTCTAGTAACAGCTGACACGGAACACCACCCAACACGCTAACATTGTGGTCGCCTTAATACGTCACCACCATCAAACCGAGCTCTCACGCTCAAATACCTAAGTACGTACCAAAACTTTATCAACCATCCTACACCAAAAACCGCTTAATAATCATGTGAAAACGACGCATTTGTTTACCAACAAATAAACAACTTTTTTAACCTAACAAATATAAATAAACAAATATGTTTTGGAATTTTAGTTTATCACTGCAAGTTTCACTTGTATTTTTAACATTATTTGAGTAAAGGAGATTGAGTTATATTAAAGAATGTTATCATGTACCAGGTTATAAACAAATAAGTAATTATTTTAAGGCGGATAGTTAAGTGAAGAAATGAGTACGAGGACAAGGGAATTGTTTAGGAACCTAAAGAATTGTTTCTTACCTTGTTTAGGTAAAGCAAATGCTGGAGGCGTTAGAATTTCCTGGAAGGCAAGGGCTAACATTTTTCAGGTGGCGAACTAAACATCCGATAAGCTCGTTTCTTCACTAACATTATCTCTATTATTATTTTTAGTAAAATTTCGTGTGAAAGCCTAGTAAAATAATACGAGATGAGCAGAAACATAGATCGTATTGAGTTTCTGGTAAAATGTTTACCGCGAAAAAAAGACGAGAAAAAAGAGAGAGCTGAAGACTACCCGGGTGGTCCAGAGCACAGAGGAGCTACCCGGTGATGGAATCGTCCTCGACTACGACTACGTTACACCGAAACATCGCTCACTACATTCTTACCCACATCCACCGCTTCACAAACCTCCACAACCACTGCATATATTTTAACGTCTCTCGTACTTTATGGTAAACTGACGCGAGTCAAGTTGAAAATTTTACTTGAAATCTGGTTTGATTCGGAGCATTGAAACTACGACGTAAAGGTCCTAGGACAAGGACCAAGCTCAAGGAGATGTAGAGGAGGATGGGATTCACGTATTTCGCAGATTTACGTCGTAGACGAAGGCTAGGACAAGTTTTTCGAGGATTCTGCGAAACTGGGACGTTTCCAAGTTTTGAAAAAGAAAGAAGGTACCTGGGGTTTCTTTAAGAGAAAGTGCCGGAAAGGTAATATGAAATGATTTGTAAAATTACCTTTTTAATCTGCTCGAGAGCGATGCGGGCATCTGCCCAAGGTGTCCTGACATACAGGTCTGAAGTCTTGTCGACTTGCATGCTTCATAACGATGATATTGCAGTGTCGGAGCCAGTGAATCGAGGGAGCCCAGTGATAGGAGAGAGCACGCTTGATACTGGTGGGTCGCCCGTCGCCCGGCAGGCTTGTGGGGTGGCCGCCATTGCGGACCACCGGCGAACACGGCCCCCCACCATATCTCCACCGTCCCTACTCGAACCTACACACACTTGCCCAAACCATTACGCACACTACCCACTCTACACTAGCGCCTCTTTCCCTACGTTCCAGTACTCTTGGTCTCCTAAGACCTAGTTCTGGATTCGTTGGAAAAATCAAGTTGTTCACATCGCTCGCACTCCCACTCCATCTCCTAGAAATTTCCTCATAATACTGAATTTATAAATTACAGTGCAACAGCTAAATACAAAATGTTCCTTGCCATTTGCACTAATTATAACGTATGAGAAAATCTCCTCGACATTTTTAAAAATAAAATTGGATGGAGAAATTTCATTCTTAGAAGGAGCAAGTTAAACCTACAATCACTCTGTTAACAAGCGGAAATAGGGGTAGCTTAATGACACCATTCCCTTCCTCAGCATCGCCTCAAATAATATAATGTTTAAATAATAAAACAAAATAATGGAACAAAAGATAGTGGCCAAGGAAATATATGAAGGTAAGATGCCACCAACAACAATAATCGAGGATACAGAAGCATTCAATAAGAAGGCTTAAGCAATAAAGAATAGCAGCAAGCAGAACAGAGGATCGCCCTCCAAACAGACCCCTGCCAAAACACTGCTATCTGGCAGGTCTCACCAGTAACTAAAATTGATGCGTACTGTTAAGTCAAATCTATCTATATATATATAATGTATTAAAAAAGAAAAATTATCAGCTTTAAGTATAAATTAGGGATTTAAAATAAAACAAAATAAATAGTAGATGGATTAAAGGCCAAAACATAATTTAAAATGTGGTTTTCGGTAAGAATAGCACTCGATATTGTTTATATTGGGTAGTTTTCTTAACTACAATTTAAGAAATAAAGCAAAATCTTACTTCTATTTAATTTTTTACAATATTTTAATATTTTATAAAATCTTGGTCAAATTTCTATCTTTAGGAACGCAATTGTAAATTTAGAAGGTACGGTTCAGAATCTAAGGTCTTTTATCTAAGGGAACATTTGTAGATGGGGAAATTAACGTCAAAATTCTTCTGTACTACATACATTGTCAACAAGCCGAAATTTCCCCTTGAGTTTAGTCTAATAGTGGCAGCTTCATTCGCTTCATTTTGACAACTCACTCCTGATAAGTAACAAGCATAAATATCTATAAATTTACCTTTTAATATGTAGTAGAAATTTATCAGTATGGTTATCTCTACCCGTTTGTCGTTAAACAACTTTCTCAGGATACACTAAAAATATCTTATATATTAAATTTTGACAATTGATGATCTCTTGGTAAAAAGTGAAAGCTATCTTAAATTTTAGAATTAATATACGGTAGACAGTGGCGTAGCTAGGGCATTGGGGGGCCCCCACGAGATCTCATTGGGGGGCCCCTCACCAAAGAAAATTGATGAGCAAAAAAATAAATAAATAAATAAACTTCACGTTCACGTTTAGAACTGAATAGAGCCCAATCCTATAAGGGGGCCCCCTAGCGTCGAGGATATTAATTCGTTTGTTTTTATGGTTTCTGGATTTGGGGACCCCCCCTGGAGCTGGGGGCCTCCCCGCATTGCGGGCCCGTGCGGGCCGTTAATTACGCCACTGACGGTAGAGTAAGAAATTAAACTACAGAGAGGAAAATGTGCTTAGAGAGTTATTCATGTAATTCAGTATAAGAATTACTCCCTATACATAGACTAAATATAAAATCGACTAAATTATTAATCGAAGCTTACCGTCAATTCTAGTAGGGTTTTAAGATTGCTTGAAAGGTTTCGCCAAAACCCCATGATGAGCAGAATAAATTGAAACTTGTGAAAGAAAGTGATCTCAATGCGTCTTCATAGAACTAACATCAACGTCCTCTTTCAACTATCATTATCGTCTATTTTCCTTACTTATCTACTCTACACTTACATATACATGCTACACTTCTTATGTATTCATCCTTATTAGTTTATCATGAATTATTAGTATAGTATAATTAACCACCCAAACCTTAAAGTAATCTATGTAATATTTTCTGAGTCAAATCTCTTTTGACAATTTCGTCATTAAAAAAAGAAAGAAAGATAATTGTTGAACACTAAATGGTTTTATATGTCTTTTTTTTTAACCTGTACGACCATGGGCGTAGCCCCCCCCCCCCCCCCCCCCAGACATGTCTGGGAAGGCAAACGAATTTTAACTCCAAATTTGGGGGGTAGTGCCCCCCAAAGTTGGAGTTATTCTCTAATTATTTCTCGAAAACTGTTCTGACGATTGTGATTAAAAAGCGCAAAAATGTAGCCCATTCAAATACGAACCTAACGATATAAGCCGTTTTTCCGGGAAAAATCTAGTTCCTGAGAAAAAAAGATTAAAACGCGGACGGAGAGAGTCCGGGTTCGATTCCCCGCCCAGGAGATGTTATTTTTATGATAAATTTTTATGAAATGTTCAATTATAATTAAATATACATACGAAAACTAATAAATGGAAAACACTGGGCTAAATAATTATGAACTCGTATATGAGAAAGTTTGTCTGAGTTGTCTCGGACCGATTTTTCTTTAAGGATATTTAGTCAAAGTCATTTATATTCTAAAACAATATAGGGGAGTGAAAATCTAAAGAAGTTCCGAATAGGCCAGTCAAATTAGACATGAAATTCGCAAAGCGTGATGTAGTTCTGATTTTTTTTATATGTTGATTGGACCAGCTAGGATAATGTGATCCTAAGTTTGCAGCTTCGAAACACCTGTGCTAGCTGCGTAATACGTAAACAACTGAAAAAATCGGACGTTTTTCAGTTTTTGCCATATACCTCGTAAACTATGTGTTTTTTTATATTAGTCGCTATTACTATTTTTAAAGTACAGTAAATTTGCAGCAGAATAAGGTCAACTACAGCTCCGCACGTCCAATTGTTTCTGACATATTATGACACTTCAAAAATGTAAATTTTAAGAATTGCTCTCGTTTCGGGCCGAATATCAGCATAAAACCGTTCACCTACGAGAAAGGTAATAAGAATTGAAGTTGGAATAAATTTAATTAGCTTTCTTTTAAGTACAAGACAAAGTCTGTAGGCCCAGTAGTTCTGTTGCAATAGTAAAAAAAACAAACACGGAATATTAGGGCAGTCAAATTAGACCATAATTTCGCAAAGCTTGATATAGTTCTGATTTTTTGATATGTAGTTCGGACCAGTTAGGGTAGTGTGAACCATGATCCTAAGTTTGTAGCTTTGAAAAACCTGAGCTGGCTGCGTAATACGTGAAAAAACTGGATTTTTTTTAGTTCTTACTGTATTCCTAGTAAACTATGGGTTATTCGATGTTAGTTGTTCTTACTATTTCTACAGTTCAATAAATCTACAAAACTTTAAATCCAACGGCAACTCTGTACGTCTAATAGGTTCCGAGATATGACACTTCATAAATTGGCAATTTTACTGTGGATTTTGGACCACACTACCTCTAATCTTGTTCTCGGATTATTTTTTTTGCTAGTTCACCCCTTTTTTGGCAACTGGCTACACAAATAATAGCAAAATATTATTCCATCTTGGAGCCTGTGGCCAATATATTACAATCAAAATGTGTGGATATTCTTCAGTGTAATAAGCATATTAACAGGACCTTAAATGTAATTAATGGACACCGTGAAACAACTGATTCAATTTGGAAGGAATTCTTGCTTCTGCAGATATGATAGCAGAATATTGATCTTCATCCTCCTAGAACAGTTAGAAAACAGAAACACCAGTCTAACACACCAGCAGAATCCTCGGCTGAGTATTGAAGGAGGGCAGTACTTATATCATATCTAGATTCTATGATTTCATCATTTGAGTGTAGATTTTCAAAGGAAAACCTCCCAGGATATCTCTTATAATAATTTCATTCATTCATTATGAAGGACATAGGCTTAGAAGAGCTAAAAGAAAGGGCCAATTCCGTAGCAAATTTTTACAATTTAAAAGATATTGATTCTGTCAGTTTGCCCCCGACGGTCATTGAACAAGGGCGTTAAATACGTTATGGGTTTTGTTTGTAAACATTAATTTGTGGTTTCATATGTGGACAGATATAAACAACTTGACGTAGACTGGAAAACATGGAAGTAGTGGATATTATTAAAGAAGCTAAAGCATTTTTCCTTAAATATCAACAACGTTTTATCTATCTTGATTGCTCTGCCATGTACAACAAGTACAATTGAAAGATCATTTAGCACCCTGAGGCGGGTGAAAACATGGGTCAGATCTACAATGGGTGAAAACAGGCTGAAAGGATTATATTTATTAAGTGTTCATAGAAAGCTTGCGTCAGAAAAAAAGAAAGAGATAGACTTAGAAGTAATTAATAATTTTGATAATAATCCTAGGAGATTAATATTTTCAGACTTTATAGCAAAAATTAAATTATATACATCCAAATGGAATAATTACCACCATAATTTACTGTTTTTGACGTAATTGACTTTTTTTTATTAATTTCAATAATGTACTTGTAGGTTGATTTTGTACAATTATTTATTATTAAAACAAACTTGAGTGTGGATTAATTAAGTTACTATTTTTTGGGTCTGTCTACCCCCCCCCCCCCCCCCTCCCCCTTACAAAGTATAGAAAATTTATACATTTTGCTACTGACATAATAATACTGACATTTATTGCATGATATTTATGTCAGACAGAAATCTCAGAAGTCTGAGATAGATGTTTCTACTCTCAGCTATAAGTGTCGACACTTCTATACCAAAAGATGTAAACACCGATTATTTGAAATTTAAAACTCCTCTTCGTACATTTATTGCAAATGTAAGCATTGCGAGAAGTGTCAGACATATATCTCCGACATAAATCTCAAGCAATTTCTCTCAGATGTAAACACTCAAAGCGATTTCTGTCTGACACTTGACATTTATTGCCGGAGAGAAGTGTCAGGGTAAACGCACCTTCATATTTACTCGACACTTATCGCAGAATGAAAAAAGTAGACGGGAGGTCAACTTCCGCGATATCTCTCAGAGGAGTTTGAATTGAAGGTACGTTTACCCTGACACTTCTCTCCGACAATAAATGTCAAGTGCGTCAGACAGAAATAACTTTGAGTGTTTACATCTGAGAGAAATTGCTTGAGATTTATGTCGGAGATATACGTCTGTCACTTCTCGCAATGCTTAAATTTGCAATAAATGTACGAAGAGGAGTTTGAATTTTCAAATAATCGGTGTTTACATCTGTTTGTATAGAAGTGTCGACACTTAAAGCTGAGAGTAGAAACATTAATCTCAGACTTCTGAGATTTCTGTCTGACATAAATATCATGCAATAGATGTCAGGTGTAAACGCACCTTAAAACTATGCTATGATGAATGGCGTCAATGTTAAAGTAATGCAAGAGAAAACATCAACTCTCAATGTTATCTAATTTTATCTATCTAGATACACTACATTAATTAATTAATTTTTTATACATACCTAAAAAAAAATAAATAAATAAATAAAAAATTGAATCCTTTTTCTGTCAAAAAATAACTTATTATAAATAACTTATGGATCTATTATTTTAAAGTCTTGTGACAACTGGATTGGAAATCAAGTTGATCAAGAATTTTATTCATGGCACGGCACTTGAGACGACTATAAGATCTGAACTATTCTTTAAAAGATTTATTATATACTTTTTTAAATTTCAAAAGAATGGAGAAGATTCGAATTCTTATCGATAAAATCAACGGGTAAAGGAACAAAGATAACTTCTCATTTTCTACTATTATGTGGCGTTCTTCTGGTTTCCCTTGCGCGCTAATCAACCCATATTAACACGACGCAAAAACCAGTTGCAAACAGCCTCTCTTCCATTACTAGGATCGACCTTAGCAACTCAACTCAACTCTACCATCAAACATCCAATGATAATGATTGGCCATGAAGCATATTGATTAGGCTAAATTCAAACCACTTTGCAAATGCCACAGTTACAACTGCATATTATCTATTACATACGTTCCTTTGATTATTCTACGACCAAAATATCATTTTAAACAGCAAGATCAACTTTTATAAGATTATCGGGATGACTGCCACTTAATAATTTTGTTCGAACATGAGAAAACCCAAGTGCTTCTTTGAAGCTTGGTCATAGAGGGATGAAACGTAAACTCAGGGTTCCGTTGTTCCTATATTCAGGCGAGATGCATTTTTATCTGTTTCTTTCTTCACTTTCAAGTTACTTCTTTTTATTTAAGATTCTTTATTTTAAAACCCTAAACCCTTACAAAACCAAATATCCTATGTGTATATTTGTTTTGACATTATATATCTATATCCAAAAAGTAGGAGAAACTAGCAAACATAGTTAAAGGAACATGAAAAAGAAAATAGAATTAAGATAGTAAACATCAGAAACGTAATGACTTTGCTTAGAGTAATGTGTGCTGCAACGAAGCGCTTTTTGATTCAAAATAAATTACATTTAAAACGTTTACAAAAAAAATAAAAATAAAATAAAAAAAATAAAAATAAAAAAATTAATCAACTACAGATTAATTGGATAATGGTTATGTAGACTTTGTTTTACACTTAAGTCAAATTGGTGAATAGAATTTAGAGGGATCCGGTGTTGTTAAAGGTGTTAGTCAGTGGAAGACTAATGGCGCAACTCATTATAAGAAACAAGGATTATTTCTAAAAGTTGGAAAGGTTTAATAGTTTTAATTGGTTGAAAGAGAGGAGATTGAGTTGTCCGGATGTAGAATGGAGTATGGAGGAGCACGTGCCCAGCCAAGTGCCCAGGGCCGCAGCCTAGCATCAAGACGTAAGACATTAGCCTGTGCCTGTGCCTGTATTAAGACATTGAGGTGTCGGTCTGTCGGTCTCCTTGCCTGTACCTCGTCCCTCCTTCCCTCCGAGCCCACAACTTAACCCTTCATTTCTTATTTCTTTATTTCCAACCTACCTTTTATACCTTCCTTTTACCTCGAGACAATTTAACTAACTCCGATCCCTTGCCTACATTAACCTTTTAAGTCTTGGTAAATACTTTGTACTCGCTACTTGTGACAGATCCATCGACCGAAAAATTCAAAACAAAGTATTCATGTGACAGTTATAGTGAAGATTCTCTGTGCTGTGCTGTTACTATAGCAAGTGTAGGCCCACCGAGTATTGGACATATCCGATTTACCCGTGAACAAATATTCCAATAAAATCATAATTATTTTTTAAAAGAAAAGGAGAAAGACGGACCAAAATGCAACCGACTGTGAATCTAACCCCAGAAGCCTAAAAAAAAAAAGTTTTAAACTCTGTTAAAGAAAATAATAAGTAATCCCTTCGACAAGAGCGCGGGAATTATCTATTAGTAAATCGCATATCCAAGGAATTTTAAAACAAAATAATTATCTTTCATTTAGGCCTAATTTTATTAATAAATTAGAAAATGGTGACGACGCTTTAAGGCTCGAATTTCGTTTAAATTTAGGTGCAAAAATTACATTCAATATTTCATTTCATAAAAATATAATTTTTAGTTACGAATGAACTTTCTCTACAAACGGTCACGTAGCGTCACTGCACTTTAGAAATTGGGCTCAAGAAAATCCTGAATTTGTCATAGAAACTAATAGTCAGAGATGTAAAAAAGTTTATGTTTGGTGTGCTATATGACATCAACGAAAATTATAGGACCATACTTTTTAGATACAACTTTAAATAATGAAAGTTATCTAAATTTATTAAATAACTATTTTTGGCCACAACTTGAAGAAGAAAATTTGGAATTTAGATTAAATGCAATATTTGAACATGACGGATGTCGAGCTCATGCCACAATAAAGTGAATTGTAAGATATGGTCCAATTCCGTGGCCTGCCAGATCTCCGGACCTGACACCATGCCATTTCTTTCTTTGGGCATATCTTAAGCAGAACGTTTTTCACAAAACTGTTCCTGATGACATAAACATTTTGAAAACTAAAATTCAAAACGCATTATCAACTATAAGAGAAGAAATAATATCTAATGTGCATGAAGAATTCAGACTGAGATTAGAAAGATGTGTTGAAGTTGATGGTTTACATGTAGAATAGCTCCAATTTGTGCTAATGTACCAGTTTATTATAATAAGTTATGTTTTTAGGGTCCGTAGGCAAAACCAAGGACCCTTATATTTTCCTGCGTGTGTCTGTCCGTCTGTCCGGTCGCCTGCTCTCACGGCTACACCTTTCATCCGATCACTTTGAAATTTGGCATGTATGTGTCTTGTACCTACCCACATATTTTAAAAATATAGCGACTTAAAAAAAATATTTGTCAAAAAAATTAGGGTAAAAATACTTAAGGGTTAATTTTTTTTTTCGACACCGTGAGGGGTATATAAAAGGGTATACACATATAAAAGGGTACGTCGAGCTGATTACAAAAATAATATGTAATTCTTTGGTTATAACTTTGATAGGGCGAGCGAAGGCAAGTTTAAAGTGGGTGTGAAACGTGTAACCCCCCCCCCCCCCCCCCCCCTCTATCTCGCTTATGTGAAGTGCAAAAAATCTGAAAAAATTCCTGAACATTCTTCGACCAAAAGTAAAGATACCACTTTTTGTTGACAAAATACGTTTTTTTATAACTATGGTCTTTTCGGTGTATTTATATGGTTGTAGTCCAGTTCAGTGGCAAAAAAAAAATACTTTATCATAAGTTTGTTAATGTGTTTTAAGAATATCAGACCCATAGGATAGTTCAAAGTAAGCGTTTTAGCATTTTAAAAAACACCATCAATAGGGTACTACTTAAACTATACAGGGTTGCCTACGGACCCTCGCTGTGTGCTGACTAGCACTCACTTGACCTGTTTATTGAAATTAATTTTATGTATTTTATGGTGTAATCTTGTATTGTTTTTACTATTAATCAAATATTTATGATTTATTTACTTATTACTCATACTTAAAACAAGAATCTTAAGTGTTTAATATAATGAAAATCAAGAAAAACATAAATAAGTTACAATTTTGTATGCAAAAATAAAATAATTGTGATAATGTGTTTAAAAAAAAAAAAAAAAAAAAAAAAAAAAAAAATATATATATATATATATATATATATATATTATATTTTTTTTATAGCAATGTAATAATTATATATATATATAAAAGAATTGTAGGGGAGAGCGGGGTTGGTTGGGACAGTGGGATGAAATTGGACACTGCTGTTTTTGGTTGAAAAGAAGGTCAGATTAGCAACTCTGGTGGACGAATTAGTAGCCCTTCAGTTGCTATTCAATCCCTGAAGTGGTCTGACGTCTTGTTGATCACCATTGATTTTTAAAAAAAAAAAAAATTTGATTTGGAGGCAAGCTGATGTAAAATTTGAGACCCACGTCGGAATCCTTCCAGCCCCTCTAAAATATTCTTCGGAGTCTCTACTATTTTTACCTAGTAATGGATTTATTTATGATTACAAATCACTTTGGTTGCTTATTGTGGAACTATGGGTTCCAATTTTGTTTGTGTTTTTTTTAAAAAAATGGCGTCGAGGGATGAGTTGGACAGTAAGTCCCATTCATCATCCCCAATTGTCCCACTCATCCCCCATATCACACACACATCGTACCTATCGTACCTATCTTCTTTTGATTGCCTACTTTCTTACTTGTTTAAAATTCTTTCTAATTAAGTACGCAAATAAATTGTTTTCATGATTTTATTTGCAAAATCGGGAGTTTTTTTATGTGCCCAAAGTATCCCACCTCTGTGTCCAATGTATCCCACCCCTTGGGATACATAGGACAAAGTGAAGGTTATGGAAAAACATAAAAAATAGCATGATAATGTTTTTTTAAGTCGCTATAAGTCTGGATTATGTTAGTTAGGATCTCTATGTATGATAATCACACAAAAGCGAAAAAGTTTATGCAAAACTGTGGCTCTCACGGCCTCTACAAAAAAAAGTGTCCCAACCAACCCCGCTCTCCCCTACATTTTAGGTAGAGAGTACATGGTATGTACAATTATTTTAACTAGACAAATCTTGATTTTAAACAAGACAGAAAAAATTATAAAGAATAAAATTTTCTGAAAATGTCAAGAATAATCACTTATGTCTTGGATAAATTTAGAGATGTTTACTTTTTGGGTACAGAGTGCATGGTACAACATTTGTTGTACGATTAATCTTCGTTTTTAGAACAATCAAATATTTTTATAAAGAGTAACTTTTTTTTCGAAAAATGAAATTTTTTGTCATTTAAACGTATAGGCAACCCGAACTTGGAACAGTTGGGAGGAGGGTAATTTCTGACATAAATTTTCACTTTTTATGACATAAATTACCTTATGATATTAAATAAACAATTTCATAAAGAGTAACATAATACATAACAATATAAAATATTCCATTTAATTGGTTGTGCGTGGTCTTACGTAAAAAGGGATTTATTATCAGGGATAAAATTATGAAAACATTAATATATACTATATTAATTGGTAATATGTATATAATAATATCCTTATATACCAATTCTGTGTACAAAAATAAATCAACTACTACTGTGGTTAGCAAGTGAGACTCTCAATCTAAGGGTCGGGGGGTTCAAGACTCTTCCAGAGGGAAGATTTTTTACAGGTAATTCAACTGCCGGCCTAAGTCGGCAGTCGATTAAATTATCTACCACAAGCGAGTTTTTTTCAAAAACTTACAATTTCGCATCAAAAATGTTTAACTTGGACGAGTCTCGAAACGCGAACTTGGTTTCCCGATGTCGTTTCATCCAAGCAAATTCACCCTAAGGTGGCTAAACAAGTTTCACATTAAAAAAAAAAAAAAAAAAAAAAAAAAAAAGTTTGCCCGTGGCAGGAATTATCCGCTATTTTGGATTCCCAGTTCATCAGATCAAATTGCATTCTTATTTTTTCTACAGCCCAGCGTGCAGTCTGCTGGGATTTACATATTTTTTTAATATTTTTAGTAACAACAGAAATATAGGTGTAGGAGGAGGACACGCAAAATGTTGATGTTTTTTGACAATTTGGCATGGAAAATTAAACACTTTGCACAAGTGTTTAATATATTTTTGTAATCTACTCTTCAATACCTTTCATTTGATATCTCACTTAACATTTTTTTCCCCCCGTGACAGGAAATCCGCCATTTTGGATTTGAATAGCTGATAATTTTGAACGATCTTTAATACTGGAAAGTCATGTTTTTATCTCTTTTGATTCAAAAGTTATTGGAACCGTACAGAGTGACAGACAGACAGACAGATACAGAAACGAAATTATAAGGGTTTCTTTTTTTGGTTTTACCAACGTAACCCTAAAAATCAGTAAATTAATATAGTAGTTTATTATTTTATTAAAAAATAACAAAAAGTAAAGAATAATGGTGGTTTTGGGGGAACACCGTATGGTAAAGTGGTATAGCAGTGACCAGATCAATGGTGACAACCATTGGGGGCAAAAGTATAAAAATGGTAGATTTCGGTGGATTAGTAAAAAAAATTGAAATCTTATCTTGGACTTAATAACAACAAATGATTAAATTTTCTTTGAGATAAATATGATTCAATCAAACCACATGTTATTTAATAATCCTTTATTTATTCTTTTTTGCCTTCGACGAAATAATATTGCGTTAGTTCATGTAAACCTCATGCATGTTCCCAACTCAAGCAACTGAAAGAAGAAAAACAATTATACCCAGGACATAGATTTTTTTCGGGAAAACGACTTATTTAGTATGATTCGTATTTAAATAGACTATATTTTAGAATTTTTTAATCAAAAGTATCTTAACCATTTTCAAGAAATAATTGTTTTTCACGTTTACTCAGAGGTTTTGGGGACTACGCCTCTTTGAAGCTATCATTCATTTCTCAATTTCACCTCGGGGTATGTTTTTCTCAAACTGTATGCCAAATTTTATTAAAATCGGCCCAGTAGTTTAAGCTCCACGCATCTTTAAAGACCACAGAACGACATTTTTTTTAAAAAAAAAACCTTTTCTTTGGACTCAGGGAACCTCAAAACGTGCAAATCCTGATGTCTGAAACGGATTTCTGTCTTGGAATGTTTGAAATCTGAGACACACATAGCTTCCGTTACCTTTGGTAAGCTCGGGAGCAAAAGCTGATGCATTTGAAATATATATAAACTTAATATGAAATATAGGTATCAGTAACCTTTTATTATTGGGCGTTTAAAGCGCTACCTTTCTTACTTTTCTTTCAGCAAATGCGTTAATTGCATCATGGTAATCAATTGAACTAGCTACATCACTCTCAATAGATAACAACGAAAGATTTGAGAGTCTCTCTTACAGCTTCGAACTTCTTATATGCAAAATATAACTTCAATATGCTAAAGCTTCTTTCGCATCAACTTATATTTCCCTTTTCTTTTTTTTTCATGAACTCTTTATTTTTTCTTTATTTATAATTTTATTGTTCCTCCTCGTTTTGCCGCCCCCAGCCCCCCCCCCCCCCCCCCCCTAGATCCGGCACTGTGACATAGTAATAACAAAAGTATGTTAGAAAAAAGTGTCTTGCGAGCATTATTACGTTATTATCGCTGTATCACCACAACTATACGACAAAATAGAACTATTTTATAATACAAAACTTTAGCATGTACTGTTTTAGATTTTGGAAAAGTCATTTTCAAGATCCCATAACAAATAGTAACCCTTTTGGGATGTTTTATATGCATAAAGTAGGAAATAGGAGGTTGTGCAGAGGACCACACAATAAACCTTTTACCTTCAAGGTATCTTCTTTCCCCTGACAGTTTAAACGGCTGAAAAACTGCAAATCTTTCATTCCTGATTTGGTCAAATTGTCCGGTTAAACACAGGCTTCGAGTCGACGTAGCCGTATTCATAAATTGTTTCAAGAGTTAGAACAGTGGATTTTTTTTAGGCTCTTGAATCCTAATCATCGGATCAGAAGCTTTACAAAAGATCAAGCCCCTCCTGTCTGATTGTAAGTCCGAAAAAGGAATCCGGTATTCGGAAAAGATGGAAGAGTCTGTCAGTCCAACGACGGTCCGAGGGTATAAAAAAAAGAAAGGAAGGCGAATGATGCAGAAATTTCAATGAAAAATATGAAGGATGCTTTGGGAAGCCGGTGGGAGAAAGAATGCTGGAGGGTACCAGGCAATAATGAGGCGACCCGCGCCTTTTACGCACTGCCAGATAAACTGATCATCTCCAAGATAGCAACGGCCTCGAAACAGAATAGCCCAAACCTTTCTGAGGCTCAGTAAAATACCGAAAGCATCTGAGAGATAGATGGGGAAAATCGGAGGCATTGTCTTCTGCGACATATGGAGACATATTATGCAAAACAAAGTGTTAGATACATATTTCACATAAAAAATGAACAGGGCTCCTCTCCGAATTTTTAAAAACATATTCAATAATGTTTAAACTAAAACCATGCCCTCCGAGGAAAAAACGAATGTGTGAAATGAGCACAAATATTCCATAAGGTGAATTGGTCCTCTTATTTAGATGACTGCGTTCAATATCAAATGTGTCGGTTATTGATTAAATCAGAGTATCGCTAGTTAAGATTAAACTAAAGCTGCATAAAACAATAAAAAGAATACTCGTTAATGCAAGTTTGTAAGTTATTAAATATGGGTGTGCCGTTGATAATGCTACGTAAATAACGATTGTAAGCTCCTCTAAACTAGTAGTAGTAGTAGTAGTAGTAGTAATAAGGTCCTAATAGTAGTACTAGACAGGTAGGACGAACCGCTAGTTCGAACCTTGCAATTAGGCCATCTTTTAGGCCCATTTTACTATGCCCGTGGTAGAGAGTTGCAGCCACTTCACACATCATACCTCTGTACACAGTGCCGCCGAAGCGAGTATGGTGTGATCATTAGTGAGCCATATAAATCAGGGCATCATGGCGAGGGATCGAACCCACGACCTCGTACCACCCGAGCAGACGTGGTAAGTAATTTAATCCACACGGTCACGCTGGCTCTTACCACTTAACTAACTCTCAAACAAATCCTTAGCTCGCCGTAAGAAAAATACTTAAATTTTGTTGAGCTATAATCCTACAACCACTGGAATTCAGGTAAATTAACTTTTTAAAACGGTAACATTTAATTATGCTCGAGTTCAGTATTAAAGAAGTAGGCTTATGTGAGGAAAACCAAAACCTCCCATAGTATAAGAAGTGATAAGACTGGAGGAAAACCAACATGACTACAGCCCTCCCTTAGTATAAGAAGTGATAAGACTGGAGGAAAACCAACATGACTACAGCCCTCCAATATTATCTTAATAATATCTTTAATATTTTATCCGCGTCACTTCATCATATTAAACCCTTCTATGCTTTTAGTAAAGGGTTAGGGTGACGTGACCCCAACATTTTTGCCATACCAAGATCCGCCCGCATATTACCCTTCATCCCTCGTTCTTCGAGGTATTGTTGTAAAACTTTCCGACTGTAAAAAACTATTAGCTTGAACATAAACAGTAGTTAAATAAAAAGCTTATAAAGGGAGTTAAATAACTATCAACAATCCACCATCACGTTATCTCGTCTGACTTGACTTGATAGTTGATTGTTCTATCACGGCACTCAGAGGACTCACGCGGCAAATACAACAACTATCACACCAGATTCTAGAGGCTGATTGGGTTATTGTTTGTTTATACTTTTATATCACGTGATAACATATCTAGGAGGCAACACATGGGGTAGCTTGATTGATTATTGATATCAGATTTTGATTTTACTTCAATCTAAATAAACGTATGTTTACTGTGTGCGTGTAGAGTGTACACCTCGGCCGTAGTTCTATCACGTTGACTCACACCATAGTTATATCGTTAGCCAACTATCACCGTGAAACGGGACTCTAGCGTCCCTGCACCTACACGCTACACCGACCTATCTCATTCTAATTGAAGAGTAGTGACGAGTTAAGGTGGGTTCATAGCTAGCGGATGCGTATTTGCAGAGGCTTGAAGGGATTCATCTATGGCAACTCTATTGCGGTGCCGCAGAAAGTTGGTTCCAAACCATCTTTTTTGCTGTGCCGCTTTTAAACCTGTATGAAACCTTCACTTCAACATCTTCTTATTGTCTTTCTGTTTTACGTTAAAATTATTTTATTATAATATATTTGTATCTGTTCATTTGTTCCTGCATTATTTTGATTATAATCTGTGTTTAATCTACGTTTTTTATCAGTGTTTTATCTTTATCTGTGTATTATCTCCATGTTTTTTTATATCTGTTCTTAAATTATTTTTATTATATACCTATTTCTTATTTATAAAATAATAAAAGACCTTATGTATAATCTTATTATATACGTTTTTTTAAGCAAGAGAACTAAATTCAAGTTGAAAAAACGATGTTATAATTGCCTTGTTTATAACCTGGCCGACCGATACTCAAGGGGAGGGAAACAAACGACTCCGACCTCCGTCTAGGCGGTTCTCCGAATATATATTGTTATCTATATAGCCCTCCGCAAATACTTATCCGCTAGCTGTGAACCCACCTTTAGTCTTATAGTGATATGGAGTAGATTTACAGTAGCCGATACCACCGCCCTGCTGTCGCCTAATATTGTGCCGATCAGAATAATAAAGGAACAAGAATCAATTTGTTGAACTTGTGAGCAATATAGGTCGTCATTATGTAGTTTAATATATGTTTCTCTCCCTCTCTTCACAAATGTAATAGAAACTAAAATTCAGGTGATTAAATTATAACAATCCGTATTAAAGATTTCCCCTATAATTACAATTTAATTTAAACAAATTTCTTTATTATTATTATCATTGCATTAGTATAAAATATGAGCGACTTGGCACAGAATGTTACTACTGCATTGGTCCATAATTTATCTTTAATATTGTTTCATTATATTACAATGAGCCGTGGCAAAAGGCTTAATTTTATATTTAGAAAAAAAGGAAAAATTAAGTTAGTTAATTTAGACAAGTTATTATATCTATTTGAAGATCGACAAATGAATACAAACATTTATTTTTATTAGAATTAATGTGGTTATGTTAGGTTAGCAATAAGAAATGATTTGGAGGGGAGTCGTCGCCGTCGCGACCCTACTCGATTATATAAGTGATGTGTAAAGTTAGGGTGTTAAAGTTTTGATGTAATTGGTGCAATCTTAATGATGAGATTATAGATGATTACAGTCCTTCTTTATCCACTGTAGTCGGTGTACTTGTTGTCACAGTTTAGTTTTATGTAGGTATTTAAATTATTGGTTATGTGTTACGATTATATTTCTATATTAGTGGTTAAATTTAGCGTAAATAAGGTTATTAACATCTTGAAGGAGAACGATAAAAAAAACCCATGGACTCTTAAGCAGCCAGCCTTTAAACTATATTCGGTAGATGTCACATGATCCTTACTGGTTAGCACACTGTACTCCAAGTTAGGCTGCAACAGCTCGTTAATAGAAAAAATCCTACAGTAGAACCTGTCAAGAAGGCCACCTGTCAAAGTTGACCACCTGCTTAAAAGCCCTATTTTCTTGGTCCCGGCAAAACAACATGTAAGCCTATAGCGACTACTTATAATAATAAACACTTGACTGGTCACTTAATATAGGATTTACTATCGTTTAACCTAGTTAATTATTTATAAGCGTTAGAACTAACAGAACATTTGACGCTTTTGCTTTCACGTATGTAAACTTGATTGTTTCTTTTCTTCGTTGTTAAGAACGGTGCATTTGTTGAAAGCTATAGTTCAACTATCATAGTGAAGAAAAACGGAATAATTATGACGATAAACAAAAAATATTAAAGTCAGTTTATTTGAGCTGGCGTATTTAATTATGCAGGATATGAAAGTATGCATTTTAGAACTAGGGACTATAATTCGAAAATTCCAACGTTCTCAAGAATAGTGGAAGTTGTCACGAACTTGGAAGAGTCGCCCTGTGCCCCCCCCCCCCCCCCCCCCCCCACTTTAAATCTTTTTATAGATTATGTTTTAGTGGCTACACTGATTCATGTAAATAGAATAAGGCGGTTGTGTATCAAGTCGAGTCGATCTCGTGGTTTTATTTTGCCAAGCATTGTTTTATTGTGTTTATTTTTTTATTATTAAAAGGTTTCTTTGTTAAAGGTGTTTTATTTATTAGTTTGGAACAGTAGGGACAAGTCGTTTATATCAAACTATTATCTTTTATATAATCGTGTAGTGTCCCGACAACGGCGACGGCCACGCACCTTGAAATTATTTATAACGTTAAAAATTGATGAGCTACCTAGATTTGAACCTGTCGAACACCCACTAGAAGAGTGTTACATCTCAATTAGGGTTCTTGACTGGGTCTCAATTGTGGGTCTTAACTTTAGGGTATCCACGCTGAATAGCCTTACCAAGCTAGGTCCTTACTTTACTTATAACTATTATAAACCGAGATAGCACGGTCTTCTTTGTATAATTTTATAAACTGCGCTACATTGCAACACATTATTCAAAAAGATGTAAGATGTAACGCACTATTCTAGAATTATTTATGTTGTAACAATTAAATAAGAACAATATTCTATCAAATAGTGTGGCACATAACTTCCTCGCGTCCTATATCGTGTACATTAATGATTTTACAACCTATTATTATCAAATTTATATATTTTTCCGCCTGTTTTTTAAGTCTCAAAATTTTGCTATCGAAGGTAACAGAAGCTATGTGTTCGTTCTGAGGAACGAACATTTTTTGTCTTGATTTGAAAAATTCCAAGACAGAAATCCATTTCAGACATCAGGGAACATTTTTGGTTCCAAGTCTGTCTCTCACTCAATTTTTGAGTACCAACGTTTCTTAAAAACTATTTTTGTCAGATTTTAATGAAATATGGAAGTAAATTGGTGTCATAATTAACCCATTGTTGGTCCCATATAAGTTTCAACCTTCTGCGCCTATTTGTTTCTCCTTATTTATTTATATTTGAATAATTCATTTATTCATTCATACTTGAGTAGTGTCCCGACGATGGACGACTCACCTTGAAATTATTTTTTATTGATAAGGCAAAATTCTGCCCGTTGCCACGGGCTTAACGGTTAGTTAATATTAAGAAGTGAAACCGGTCAATAATTACATTTTATAATATAATTTCAACCCTTTGAAATGTAAATATGGCTTCGACGCAGGCTGTGCAACGCCGTTTACACCTATGAATACTTTGTCGCCACTAAAACACATAAGGTTTGTTCCAACCATCAGTTTCGGATTAGTCCGTGATTGACGTAATGCGCATGCGCGATCATTGACCGTTGGGAATTGATTTGTGATTTCGTTTTTGTTGGAACGCTCCTTTCTCGAACCAAACTGTTTGCTGTGGTAGGTTTTAGCACTGTTATCAGAACAACTTTTTGAGTTGATCGTTTATGTGATTTTGGTTCCTGTGCTATCCAAAATACCTGAACTTATTAATATTAAAGATATGGATGATGGATGAGTCAATAGTTGATGAAGATAAGTGCCAGTCGCTTAAATCAGGGCCTGATTTAGGCCGCCTAGGGGCTCGCACAACAAGGGTGGGCCTCGCCACAAGTTTCATTTTCTAATGCTAATTAAGCTCGAAAGTTGAAAGTAAAACCTACATACTCATAGAGGATATGACGAAAATACATGCACACATTTTAGAAATGTTTATTTAATACATGAATTCACGATTTCATTTCGATTTACGCAATTCACAATTTTCGGGCTTACTGAGGTTAGCCAGTTTTAGTAGACTGACGGCACACTCGTATTTTTATTGATATAATCCTAAATGCTCTTTTGTTTAAAAAAAAAAACAAATATTAATCTTAGTCCAGTTAACGAAAGAAATATTGCGGAAATAAATCGGATTCTTTCGATATTTGTTTGAAAATGGAATAAGTATCAAAAGTCCATCTTGGAAAATAGGTCCAATTTTTATTTTTTTCAGAAATATCTAGAGAATGCCATTATATGCACAAAAATTCGTCGTCGCATTCGTACAAAAACATTTTAAAAAGAAGAGTTGATTCGCAAGAAAGGAGAATAATAGGCGAGCGAAATCAAAACAAAAACAATGAAGCGGAGCTGAAGGTTACGTTTCTGTTCACGCAAACTCAATCCCAAACTACTAGTCCCTGCCGCCGATCGCTGACTGCTCTGACTGGTTCCAAACTAATCCGTGATTTAATCAGAGCGTGGTTGGAACAGCCGATTAACAGTCGGAGTCAGTCAGAGTTTGAGTTTAGGCTCGTTGGAACGCTTTTTTCCAAATGCGCATGCGTCGGACACTTCCAAACCAGTTTGAAGAGTGGTTGGAACAAACCTATAGAATACGATTATGATAACAAACGCATAAACTTACGAAACTTTTATTCACTATGGGTATCAATAATAATACAAATACACTGTTGATAATGTACGTCAATAGTCAAATGTATTGAAGGATAACTGTTTTATTTTGTTTTTACAAGGACATGTAATTGTGACCTATTTAATGGCATTTACAGTGCCACCCTAGAAGTTTACCTACGGCGGACTTTCCGACATTTTTATAGCGCTCAGCAACTCACCTTTAAATTTTTTTTTTTTTCGCCCTGTCTCAACGAGTTCAAAGTTTTCAGTTTTCAATAACGGAATCCCCTTTTTTTTATTGAGCAGGTTCAAGAAACAAGTGTCAAAGTACTATTGGTACCTGTATGTTACTACTGACTCCCTGATCAGGTACGTGAAACTAGCCTTTCTATTTACTTTGTATTCAGTAGTGGTGGGGCCTGTAACCCTAGTTAGCACTAAAAAATTATAGGGCCACGTCATGTTCAGATACCCCAAGTTTTCTTTCCAGTATTTTAAAAATCTATTTGTTTCTTTTTTGTTTTGAAGCTTTTCAATAACCTATAGAAAAAGTGCGTATAATCTTATGGAATGCTTTAAAACTTCATTGTTGTTTTTCACAAAAGAGAGGAAAAGAAATAAGATTGTATTAGTGAAATAAAACTTCGTCTTAACTTAAATGTTCAATCATTGTTTAATATAGAACCTTCCTGTTAGGCATTGTTAGCCAATTACTTGAGAAACGAAATGACTTTTTACGATTGATATGATACATAAATTATTTTGAAAGTTCTTCATGGAACGTCGACACACGCACCAGAAAGCCTAGAACTTCATATTAATTCCAACTGCGGAAACGTAGATACTTACTGACGTAAAGCTAGACTAGATACTTACTGACGTAAAGCTAGACTAGATACTTACTGACGTAAAGCTAGACTAGATACTTACTGACGTAAAGCTAGACTAGATACTTACTGACGTAAAGCTAGACTAGATACTTACTGACGTAAAGCTAGACTAGATACTTACTGACGTAAAGCTAGACTAGATACTTACTGACGTAAAGCTAGACTAGATACTTACTGACGTAAAGCTAGACTAGATACTTACTGACGTAAAGCTAGACTAGATACTTACTGACGTAAAGCTAGACTAGATACTTACTGACGTAAAGCTAGACTAGATACTTACTGACGTAAAGCTAGACTAGATACTTACTGACGTAAAGCTAGACTAGATACTTACTGACGTAAAGCTAGACTAGATACTTACTGACGTAAAGCTAGACTAGATACTTACTGACGTAAAGCTAGACTAGATTGAGGTTGGAACGATTTAAAAAAACGTCTAACACTTCTCCAATAACTTGCAGGTACTACTTTTCCACCCCATCTGTTCGATTCAAGATCCACATTTTGAAAAGAACGGTCGTTCAATTAAACAGCGAACCGGGTCACAGGTCATCATTTATCTAACTCGTTCATTGAAAAACAACTGCAGATGTATCTTAAAACTAGTTTTTATATTAACCTACTATATTAAGTACACATATTATATTATTGTTTTATTAATTAAACCGTTTACAGTTTTCATTCATTATAAATGGTTTGTTGTACTCATTACATGCAGTTATATACATTGTACAGTACACTTAATGAATGCAGTTTCATGTAAATTCTTCTAAAATATTCTATATTACTTTCTCTAGTATAGTAATAATTTATGTATCTAGTGTTAGAGTTTTTGAACACAATTTCTTTCATTAATAACATTGAGTAAAATACCCTTCCAACCAGTATATATATATAAAATTGCATTACTTATAATGCTAATCATACACACACACACACACACACACACACACACACATATATATATATATATATATAGATATATATATATATATGTATATATATATATATATATATATATATATATATATATATATATATATATATATATATATATATATATATAAAACTAAGAGTGACAGTGACTGACTGATCAAAAATTCTCCTACTTCCCATTGACATAGAGATTTGAAATTTGGTACATAGATAGAGTGTACCATAAATAGAAAAGTGCGGCCATTTTGATTTCGATATATGTCCGCCATATTGAATTATAGCCGCCGTATCTTGGATTTATTCGCATTCTATTATCTCAGCTTCCAGTGGACCTAGAGATCTAAAATTTGGTACATAGACTTGTGGTAGCTAAAGAAGAAAATTAAAGGTACTTTCACTTCAACATATCGACGGCTTGGAAGAAGACTGTCACAAAACCGTGTTTTCAAATTTTACAGGAGAAGCAAAAGAAAAAAGTGACTATTTTTGATGTCGAATTTATTGACCTTATGGTTGTTGGATTTGCTTTATATTATAATAACTTCTTCTATATACTTCAGAAAACCTAGCCATACTTCTACTTTTTACATATTAAGCTCAGTGCTTAATTTTTAAGCAATTTTTCAATTAAAATCAGTACTTGTGACGATATTCCATAAAAAAGAGTAAGCAAATTGCATATTAGTACATAAGGGTTTATAATAATTTGGTAAAACATTTTACAAATTAACATCATTTATTTACTAAAATTAAAAGTACAAAAATCAAAATCATACATAAACTATATAACATGTCTAATAAAACGAGATCAGGCACAATTCTATTCAGTCTTTGTCTTTAGTTAGTAAATTCAGTGTTGAAATAAATAGGAACTGTAAGTGACAAGGCTATTGCATTTTGACAAGTAACTTATTTTTAAATGTTCTTTTGATTCATATAATTCTTCTTAAATAAATAAAGACAAAAATAATAATACTGAAAATCAATTGACTTAGGTTCTTAGTCTATACTAGTGCCCATTAAAATAATATCACTTTTCCATATTTATATAATAATGACATTTAGATTTTCCAAATTACCTTGGACTCTATTCTATGGCACACAATCTTTTATGTTGTTACACATTAAAAATAAATATAGAAATAGGAAAATATAAATACTGATTTCTATAATTTATTCAAATTGAATATTGATTGAATAAAATAAAATGAGATCATAAAATGCCATGACAATGAAAAATAAAAACAGTCAAATTGAAATAAGTTGAGACACAAATAAAACATTAAAAAAATAAAAACAGTTTGGAGTCTTTATTAAGGAATCGATAAATAATTATACAATCATTGCTGCAATAAACATTCAAATGCATAAGCAGTATATCATGCATAGGTATTGTACGCTATGCTTGTATTTTTCTTACATATTAAAAAAAATAGATATAGTATAAAACATAATATCAGGTAGGTATAAAAAGTTAAAAAAAGAAAGAAAAAATATTATGATGATTAAAATTCAAACACAAATAAAACAAGTTATAAATTTTTATGTTTTCATAAAATGATGGAATATTTTTTTTTACTTATTAATTGAACTAAAGCGTCATTTTTTACCATTGAGTCCAGTTTTTGTTTGTAAGCTGATGTTAGCTTAACCTTTTTTATTTCGGTTGATTTCCATCTTGCTGCTAAACTTTTGTCTTCCAAAGAACTTAAATTGATAATAACATCACCTTCACAAGGCCTGGAGTCCAGGTATCCCACGGAACAATCTACTGCCTCCAATTAATAGACTAAATTAGAGGGTGCTCAACTCCACCCCAATGCTGATAAGAAAGTTATAATCAAAATAACATACACATGAATGACAATAGTCACTAGTCACCCGCACGCGACCACTGCTGGGTTAAAACTCCGATTGGTAAATAAATATAGGGAATACGGCGGAGAGCACATGGTTAACGATTTCGTGAATGACGAAAGGTTACTAATCTACGGTTGACAATTCCAAAAACAAAAAATAATTGTTATAAAATTATATTTATTAATTTAAATAAAGCCTTATTTTAGTGGAAAACTGTTATAAAATAATAATATTGTTACAAAATGATATAAATGTAGATAACATTGTATGCAAGAGGGTCACTTTTTTAAAAAATAATTGTTTTAAAAAAATAAAAAAAATAATTGTTTTGATCAAAATTGTCATAATATCGCACGTATGACGTTTTGATCAATTCATTTAATAAATATTTTATGGGTTAAATAGTCACAAAAGCATTTGTGTCGTTATTGAACAAAAATGAGATATAAATGTCTTCTTACCTTATAATGAAGACTGCAAGAAACACTTTTGTGACAGTTTATTAAAAAAAACGCGACGTTTCCACTTAGATGCCAAGTTGAACACTGATTTGTTACAGTTTAGACCATAATACTAATACAATCCTCTCTAATGTCAGACTGGCATTTCACTCATTCTGGCGTTCTGTGTTTGTACTAGAAATATGACAATATTCTACATAAAAGTACTACTCCTTAGGAGTGTTTTGGTACAAAAAAAAGGTTTTCTCAAAAAATTGGTTTTGTGACGATCTTCTTCCAAACCGTCGATATGGTCGCCATATTGAATTACAACCACCATCTTGGATTTAATAACTCTCTATTATCTCAGCTTCCAGTGGACCTAGGGATCTGAAATTTGGTACATAGACCTATGGTAGCTAAAGAAGAAAATTAAAGGTACTTTCACTTCAACATATGGACGCCATCTTGGATTTAATCAGATAATATTATCTTAGCTTCCAGTGGATTTAAAGATCTTAAATTTGTTACATAGACTTATTGTAACTAAAATTGAAAATTGAATGTAGAATATAATACAATAATTGAAAATGCATAAAAAAAGAATATAACCTACTTTTACTAAAATACGAAATTATGTAACAATAAAGATATGTTAATTATGTATATTGTTTTAATTATTATTTACACACAGCGCCAACTTCTAGACGGCTAGTATATTTATATAACGCTTATAAAAAATAATGGACAATTTGCGTCGCAGTTTACTTTGAGCAATCATTATTTTAATTATGACCAAGTCAAAAATTGCTTTCTTTTAACTTAGGTTTATTTTTGGTTGTTTTTTTTTTTTAGATTGACTCGTAGATGTTTATATAATAATAGAGGATGAGGCGTTGCAAAACCAATACATGATTATTTGTCATATTGACAACTACTACATTTGTTTAGTTATAGTAAATAAAATTATTATATTCCCACGAAATTCAATTTTTTCACGTATACAACAACAACAAATATTGTTTATTCTGATTGTTTATTGTCTAAATAGTTATTAACTAAGGACGTCTTGGAACAGGTAATTCTTGGAACGTAAGGTTAACAGCGCCTGTTGTGGCACATGCCTATGCCTATATTGGCATTCAAGTTAAGAAGGATATGTTACGTCGGTAGCGCTTAGGCGCTCTGTTTGGCTGTTACTACACATGCCCGAGTTTGATTATTTTTACTACGTTTTTATTAGCTTGCTTTCTTGTTGGTTTGTTTGTCCGGTACAAATCTTGCAATCGATTTCTAACTAACTTCCCAAATAGCTAGACATTTGAAACTTTTAGAACAGCTCAGAACACGATGACAAGGTTTTTTGTTTTCAGCAAAATTTGCTGTATGGAAAAAATCTGCAAGTTATTTTATTTGTTTTGACATGTCGCATATTTATACAATCTTCATTTTGAAGGGTTTCAAATTAGTGATTTTTTTATTAAGAGATAAACATTAAATGACAGCTAAACAGGAAAAGTAAACAAAGAAATAAATTAATTTACGAGTGACAACCAGGTTTGTTTACTCTTGTGATCTAGGTATCGGTATAATTTTTCTGCATCTGCACTTCTTTACTTGTACTCATTTTTCTTCTCTTACCGTCCCCTACAAGGGGGCATATCGATGGTACGGTTTAGATTAGGTGTTGGGGAGATCCGTTGTACAACGATTTGTCCTTTCATAGGTTTAAGATCAGCTCTCTAGATGGTTGTAATTTAAAGTGAAGTAAATAAATTCGTAACTATTTTTTTCACTAACATTATATATAACAATAATAATTATATTCTCAACATTACATATGATTCAACAGAAAATTTAAAAAAGTAGTATATAAAAAGTTCTTTTTATCTTGAAATTATTATCCATTTAGCCTAGAATCCAACTCAGCACCTTATCAGAGACATTTTTGAGGGGATGTAACTTCATATTTATTTTTGTTGTAGAATTCGTGAGAAAAATTCAGCTTATCCTTATGATAAATGTGAACTTAAAATAAATAAATACGTATCACTTTAGTAGTTTATTACCCTCTATAAGTATATATACATATTTTAAAAAACTAAGGATTTCTTCTTATAGTCTATCGGGTACCATATTAAAAAAATCACATTCCAAACAATTTTCAAATTACGCTATATTCCAACTCCTTTGAGTCATTGTCAAGCTACTACACAATTTACAATGCAATTAATTATATCATATTATTACAAAAGCCAAACCAGTATATTATCATAAATAAGTATCTACTCATAACTTGACGCTGTTGTAGATGTATCCCAGTTCTCTTTTGCTAAAAGTGCTACTTTGAAATGGAAAATCCAACTAGGGAACGGCAACAATTGCTTTGGATTATAAATACTCTTTTATAAAAGCGTCGTTTAGATGAATCATAACAACACCCCCCTATATCATGACTCCATGAAATGTACAACCCCCTCTCTTCGTATTACCCCAACTTAAGAGTAAGAGGGGGGGGGGGGCCTTATAGATAGAGGAATATAGCATTAGGCCTACCCTATAACTTCTTCCCAAGGAAAAGGAATTGCTGTATTTGTAATAAAAACTAATTAACAAACTAAATTCTTAGGAATTTAGGTTCAAAAGGTTTCGATTACCTTTTGAAGTTCTAAAACTTGACCGTTTTAATTTTTAGCTATGCATTTAATCTCATTATTTAGCCATTAAGATTAAGCTACAGATTTATATTCCTTTTTTTTTTTAATGACGACACACTCAAGCATTTATTGAAGATCTCCGATCACCTTTAGGTATATTTTAATTGTAAACATACAATTGCCTTTTCTTTTTACACTTGCAGACATTTATCAGAAATGTATAAAGGTGTCTAATGTAAATGTTCGCTGTACCTGGCGAATCGGATTAATAAAAGTTTCAAAACAAAAGGATAAAAAAAGCATTAATACTTTAAGGTTAAAAGCGTTTGGCAAAGAAGACGATTCAAATCCGGTGGACGGATCTGTAAATTTGCGCTAGGGATTGCAAGGGACGAGGGGAGTTATTACATGCTTAAGATTGCAATGCTGTTCTGCTGGAAGGAATCCAAGGGTGAGGTAGAGTTATGTTAAGCGTTTTTTCCAGCCGGTCATAGGAAGCGTTAAAGGTGGCTATTGTCTAGGGGTGTGGTGCACAGTGTGAGGCCAAAGAAATAAAAAGGCAGATGGATGTCACCGTAGCGAGGTGTGTGGTCCCGTCCGCGGCCGCAGGGAGAATGCCCTCCTATTGCTTTCCATACATTGTGTCCAGCCAGACCTCCAAAAACCTGCAGCTAGAGCTATCCGACACGGCCGGTCCTGACTCCTGACTCCTGACTCGTCTCCGTCTCTAAGACTCTGCCTCTGCCTCTGCCGCCCATACACTACCCCTCACCGGCCATCCTTTACGTCTTGACTCCACGCTTGGGCGTCTTCCGTCTTCATTATCTCCTTGACTCCGACCTCTACTCACAAAACTACACCGCACTTTCCACAAATAGAATCGATAACCTCAACTTTTAGTATTCGAAATTTGGTGGATTATTTTAATTCGATTCTGAAACAAACTGATCACATAAGGAAATTAACAAATACTAAATCTTAACACTGTTAAGATTTTTTTTTTTATTCAAAATTTGGTGGATTATTTTAATTCGATTCTGAAACAAACTGATCACATAAGGAAATTAACAAATACTAAATCTTAACACTGTTATTCTTGTGTATATTGTGGTTGTGATATAACAATCACTTAGTAAAATAACTGAATAAGTCACGGTTAAATAAATAATAACAGTCGTATTGTGTTGATAACTGACATTATTATGTTACAACAGTTCGTTCTCTAACAACTGAACTCCTTTTCCTCGAAAGTATTTCTTTACTTTATTAACTATAAGAATATGTGGTGTATATAGAATGTACTCTTTATTAACTATAAGAATATGTGGTGTAAATAGTATGTACTCTTTATTAACTATAAGAATATGTGGTGTATATAGTATGTACTCTTTATTAGTGCATACTTTACTTTTCAATCTTATTAACATGCTATATCGTTTTAGGATTTTAACCTTGCTGCTTAATAGTAAATATTTGTTTACTTAAATCAGCAATGGTACGATGTTCTTAGGAATCACGGAAAAAAAGCCCTGGAAAAAATTTCCACGGAAGAAAAGTCCAAAATAATTAAACTTTAATCGTTAATGGTAGTTTTTAAATATAATTTGTTAATTTTTAACGCTAACAAATGTTAATCTATTTTTAAATAGAATAGCCATTCTAGGGAGAACGCAGGGAGGAGTTTCTACGGCGTATAGCAAGCCACTTGTGAAGGAGGAGGGTATAATAATTATTTTTATCTACGATTGATACGAAATATGAACATTATATCTCTGTTTAGATGCGTAGAAAGTGATTATTTACGTACTTGTATTCATTGCGCATGCGCGTCTCATAGTTCTGAAGAATTCCTTTTCTTTACCAGGCTAGTGCGGTAAAGATGAGGAATTCTTCAGCTTTACGCACGATTACCGAGTTTGTTTACATTTAACAAAACTAATTTGCTGTTCTTTTATTAAAGTAACTGTTTATATCGAGTTTTTAGTGAAAAAAAAATGAGTGAATCAAGTGACTTTGACAAAAATGTGGAGAATAATACTCCTCCAGAAATAATTAATTCGGCAAAAAATACAACTCAAGAATTAATGCCATCTTTATCAAGAGAGAGATACGAACTTACATACAGCAAGTTTATTTTTTTCTATATTTATTATTTAAATCTAACATTCGTAGATAAAGTACGGTACGCAACTCGGGAAAAAACGGCATTTTGCATTGCTCGTGTGGTTTTACTACCCTCGCTGTCGCTCGGGTGCAAACTCCACACTCGCATGTAAAATGCTACTTTCCGCACTCGACGCGTAATGTACTATTTTGTACATGCAATTTTATTATAGTAAATAATTCTTTAATTGTAAATTATAAATGTAAGGTGGACAATAACTCTTTGTTAACAATAAATAAATAAATAATATAATTTTCGTTCCTGTTTTGAGTAGTTAATATAGATATTTATTCACAGTAAGAAAGTAAATGATTTCTAATTATAACATCTTTCATCGCTATAGCCAGATTTTACTTCAGCTAGTTTCATTATTACTCATTATCATTTAGTTTTATTCTGGGAGCCAGGGTGGCCGAGGTCGCAAAGACACCGGGCAGCTATCACTGAGTCGAGGCAACTCGAGGTCGTGGGTTCGATCCCGGGCCATGATACACTGAATGCATCTATGAATCGCGGACGGAGCAGGGCGAGGGCCACCCCCTGAGGGGTTCTCTTCCCCCACGTCGTCTAGTGGGTTCGATCCGTGTCATGAAATGTGATCTGTATCTATGGTTCGAGGTCGGAGTAGGGCGAGGTGAGGGGTCCTCTTCCCCCACACTTTGAAGCACGCTCATATAGCTTACTAATGACCACATCATACTCGCTTCGGCGGTACAATGTACAAATGTATGATGTGTGAAGTAGCTGGAACTCTCCACAACGGGAAAGTAAAATGGGTCCACTGTAGGCCTGATTGCGAGGTTCGAACAAGTGGTTCGTCCTACCCGTCTAGTAGGAAGTACTAGTTAACTACTACTACTACTACTAGTTTTATTCTTATTATTTGGTCATTAGGGGTGAAGGAAAATAAATATTTTCTTTTAGTACATATTTACGCTATATTTCGCCCATACCTGAGCATCTCCAGGCTAAAATAAAAAAAACCCATTAACAATAACAGCAGACATAAAACATAGTAAAATTTTGTTATTTGATCTTAACATATTTCTTCTACACCATAATTTTAAATAGAAAAATTAAATTTACTATTGAAAACAAACATTAAATAAAATTATTTACCTTGATCTGAATTATCTTAAAAATATCATCTGTAGTACAATTAACAAAAACAATATCCCCCTTATATTTTCCTGCTTGTGTCTGTCCGTCCGTTCTGTCGCCTGCTCTCACGGCTACACCTTTCGTCCGATCACTTTGAAATTTGGCATGCATGTGTCTTGTACCTACCCGCATATTTTAAAAATATAGCAACTTAAAAAAAAAAATTCAAAAAAATTAGGGTAAAAAAACTTAAGGGTTAAATTTTTTTTATTTTTTTTCGACACCGTGAGGGGTATCATATGAAAGGGTACGTCGAGCTGATTACAAAAAAATATAATTATTTTGTTATAACTTTGATAAGGCGACCGTACGCGAGTTTGAAGCGGGTTTGAAACGTATCCCTCCCCTCTATCTCGCTTATGTGAAGTGCAAAAAATTCCTGAACATTCTTCGACCAAAAGTAAAGATACCACTTTTTGGAAATTTCGAAAAAAATATTATTTTATTTTTTATTGACAAAATACGTTTTTTTATAATTATGGTCTTTTCGATGTATGAATATGGTTGTAGTCCGGTTCAGTGGCAAAAAAATACTCTATCGGAAGTTTGTTTATGTGTTTTGAGAATATCAGACTCATAGGATAGTTCAAAGTAAGCTTTATAGCATTTAAAAAAACACCATCAATAGGGTACTACTTAAACTATTCAGTGTGGCCTACGGACCCTCGCTGTGTGCTGACTAGCACTCACTTGACCTGTTTATTGAGTAATCATTAAGAACCAAACCATTCCAATCAATTACCAATCATTACCTTTCAATAACAAATGTCAAATCACTATAAATATGCAGAGATAACTATAAAGGGCAGTTATATATTTATTTATTTTTTTCTTTTTATTATAATAAATAAAAAACGTCTTTTCAAATAATAAATACTTTGTAGTCTTTTTATCTTTCTATTTTATGATGAAATCGTCAATTATGTACATTGTTTTTTAATTTACTTAGTATAATTTTATATCATTTAGGTACATCATATATTTTAGATAAAAACCAAGGCAATTAAAATGTAATTCTGTTCAAACAGTTAACACATCCAAAAATAAAAAAACATTAACACATGAACACTGCTGAAGGTAGGAATCCTTTCCCGTAGGAATGACAATCGTCAGGATTATCTGACCTATTTATATGATGTAACAAGTGTGTATATTTGTACAATATTGTGTAGTGTATGATGTAACATATTGTAGGGAATCATTCATGGTGATTGGTTGTACCTGATAAAAACCCTACGATTCTAAAGAAGATGTATCTTAATCTTCCCAGGTACCGTTACTTTTACATTTATATAACTGCAAAAATACAACACTCCTAATGGCTATTCTATTTAAAAAAAAAAAAAAAGTAAAAATTTGATAGCGTTAAAAATTAATTAGTTATATTTAAAAACTACCATTAACGATTAAAGTTTAATTATGTTGGACTTTTTCTTCCGTGGGCATTTTTTCCTGGGTTTTTTTTTCCGTGGGCATTTTTTCCGTCTACCGTTCTTAGAGCAGGGGTGGGCAAATGCGGCTCTTTGTTGAGTTAGTAGTAGTAGTAAGGTGTTAGTACTAGTACTAGACGGGTCTGACGAACTACTTGTTGGAACCTAGCAATTAGGCCATCACTTAGGCTCTTTTTACTATGCCTGTGGTAGAGAGTTGCAGCCACTTCACACATCATACCTCTGTACATTGTACCGCCGAAGCAAGTATGATGTGATCAATAGTGAGCCTTATAAATCAGAGTGTCACAGCGAGGAATCGAACCCACGACCTCGTACCGCTCATGATTCAGTGGTGGCCGAGCAGACGTGGTAAGTAATTTAATCCACACGGCCACGGGCTCTCTGTTGAGTTAAGTGCGGCTCCCATCCAAAATTTATATCTTTTCTGGTTTGAAGATTTGAAAAGTTCGAAATTTACATTTTCATATATTGTAAACCAATTTATTTGTGATATTATTGAAGATAGATTTTTAATTTCTGAAATAATACTTTGAGTAATTAGAGGTGAAAGAGGGTGAGGCATTGCAAATGCAGCACAAATCTACTTCTACACTTGCATTTTAGTAACTCTTGCGTAGTACTCTTTAGTATGTCTAATTTAAAGTTTTGGGACAAAATACTGGTTTAAATCTTTGTACTCCACAATGAAGTTCGTGAAATCAAAATATCGATCTCAGTTGACCAATCGTCATCTAGCATAATTACTGCGGACGTATTTAACTAATTTTAAGCAATATAGATTTGACCTAAGTTCTTCGATCGATGCTTATTTTATTTTAATGCTTCTATTGTTTCGCTGTTTTACTATAATACACGAAACAAGGGGATGCGGCTCTGTTCGACCTCATGCACCCGCACAACCCCGTCTTAATGCATCTAATGTTTCGCTGTTTTACTATAATACACGAAACAAGGGGATGCGGCTCTGGTCGACCTCATGCACCCGCCCAACCCCGTCTTAATGCTCCTAATGTTTCGCTGTTTAACTATAATACACGAAACAAGGGGATGCGGCTCTGGTCGACCTCATGCACCCGCCCAACCCCGTCTTAATGCTTCTAATGTTTCGCTGTTTAACTATAATACACGAAGCAAGGGGATGCGGCTCTGATTGACCTCATGCACCCGCCCAACCCCGTCTTAATGCTTCTAATGTTTCGCTGTTTTACTATAATACACGAAACAAGGGGATGCGGCTCTGGTCGACCTCATGCACCCGCCCAACCCCGTCTTAATGCTTCTAATGTTTCGCTGCTTTACTATAATACACAAAACAAGGGGATGCGGCTCTGGTCGACCTCATGCACCCGCCCAACCCCGTCTTAATGCTTCTAATGTTTCGCTGTTTAACTATAATACACGAAACAAGGGGATGCGGCTCTGGTCGACCTCATGCACCCGCCCAACCCCGTCTTAATGCTTCTAATGTTTCGCTGTTTAACTATAATACACGAAACAAGGGGATGCGGCTCTGGTTGACCTCATGCACCCGCCCAACCCCGTCTTAATGCTCCTTATGTTTCACTGTTTTACTATAATACACGAAACAAGGGGATGCGGCTTTGGTCGACCTCATGCACCCGCCCAACCCCGTCTTAATGCTTCTAATGTTTCGCTGTTTTACTATAATACACGAAACAAGGGGATGCGGCTCTGGTTGACCTCATGCACCCGCCCAACCCCGTCTTAATGCTCCTTATGTTTCACTGTTTTACTATAATACACGAAACAAGGGGATGCGGCTTTGGTCGACCTCATGCACCCGCCCAACCCCGTCTTAATGCTTCTAATGTTTCGCTGTTTTACTATAATACACGAAACAAGGGGATGCGGCTCTGGTCGACCTCATGCACCTGCCCAACCCCGTCTTAATGCTTCTTATGTTTCGCTGTTTTACTATAATACACGAAACAAGGAGATGCGGCTCTGGTCGACCTCATGCACCCGCCCAACCCCGTCTTAATGCTTCTAATGTTTCGCTGTTTAACTATAATACACGAAACAAGGGGATGCGGCTCTGGTCGACCTCATGCACCCGCCCAACCCCGTCTTAATGCTTCTAATGTTTCGCTGTTTAACTATAATACAAGAAACAAGGGGATGCGGCTCTGGTCGACCTCATGCACCCGCCCAACCCCGTCTTAATGCTTCTAATGTTTCGCTGTTTAACTATAATACACGAAACAAGGGGATGCGGCTCTGGTTGACCTCATGCACCCGCCCAACCCCGTCTTAATGCTCCTTATGTTTCACTGTTTTACTATAATACACGAAACAAGGGGATGCGGCTTTGGTCGACCTCATGCACCCGCCCAACCCCGTCTTAATGCTTCTAATGTTTCGCTGTTTAACTATAATACACGAAACAAGGGGATGCGGCTCTGGTTGACCTCATGCACCCGCCCAACCCCGTCTTAATGCTCCTTATGTTTCACTGTTTTACTATAATACACGAAACAAGGGGATGCGGCTTTGGTCGACCTCATGCACCCGCCCAACCCCGTCTTAATGCTTCTAATGTTTCGCTGTTTTACTATAATACACGAAACAAGGGGATGCGGCTCTGGTTGACCTCATGCACCCGCCCAACCCCGTCTTAATGCTCCTTATGTTTCACTGTTTTACTATAATACACGAAACAAGGGGATGCGGCTTTGGTCGACCTCATGCACCCGCCCAACCCCGTCTTAATGCTTCTAATGTTTCGCTGTTTTACTATAATACACGAAACAAGGGGATGCGGCTCTGGTCGACCTCATGCACCCGCCCAACCCCGTCTTAATGCTTCTTATGTTTCGCTGTTTTTCTATAATACACGAAACAAGGGGATGCGGCTCTGGTCGACCTCATGCACCCGCCCAACCCCGTCTTAATGCTCCTAATGTTTCGCTTTTTTTTCTTCGAGCTCGAGCTAAGCAATAAATGGTTAAATATTTTTTCACGATAAGGATACGAGAAAACAATATTACTCTCGATTCAAAGCGGCATATTTATGCGTATTGCTCATTAAAATTGTCCAATTATTCTAAAATATTTGGATAAACTATCTTTGGAATATTTCTTTTGAAATTGCAATTTAAAATACTATTGAGCGCTTTTTGAATATTTCAAGAGATTTATTAAAAGGTAAAAAGGGTATACATTTTAAAGTGATTATTAAGGATAGGAAGAATAGTGATTGAATGATTAGAAAGCTTGTACGACATAATATAAGGATAAGAAACATGGTTGTTGTAACACGACGTGTTATCCCACTTATATTAACTACATTAAACATATGAGGTGTCACTTGAGTCTCAGTCTCTAAGCACTAATATTTAATATCCCTAGAGCTTTTTCTTATTCAATTTACTTGAAGATAAAAGCTTTTAGACATTTCATAAGCTTATTTAGATACTTGAATATATACAGGTGATCATTGCATACGATATGACATGATGTTCTTAAAATTTGAAACTTATGATTATTTATTATTCATAATTACAAATAATTATCTTTTGATTATGTACTTATTTATTTTTTAAAAATATAGAATTTTTCATTTGAATTCTATTATAACCGTCATTGTTTAATCGAAGAACTTTATTTGTAATTGTTACTGGATTCGACAAATGAGTGTAAATTAACCCTAAATTATTAACAATAACATAGTTATTCTAATGGTTATTTGGTGAAAAAAGAATATTTACAATCTTATCTATTCTCTCTCCATTAAACATTTGCCGTTAAGCCTCGTTTGATAGTTAACGCGTGATAGTTAAGGCGATGGTTCCGGACATGGTAGCAACTAGACTAGAACCAGAACTGGTAGATTCCGTCGCCATAGAACCAACCAACATCCATCACACTATCTCTAATCTCTAAATCAGTTGTGTACTTTTCAACACATAGATGTAAATAAATGTATGTTTGTGCGCATGTGAAAGAGAAAACAAATGCAGGGAAGTACATACTTTCATCCAAGTACAATTTAGTGTGTCGTAGATTATTAAGCATATACGTTTACGTTATTATATTATTAAATAACATTTCTTCATTTCCCCATCCCGCTCTACATGAATATATATATATATATATATATATATATATATATATATATATATATATATATATATATATATATATATATATATATGTTAGGCTCATAGGGTTCACACCTTATATGAGGATCTAAGAATAATGATTACCAAAAAAATGTCTGAATTGAAGGAAATATATATATACCCAAAGGACCACCTTAAAAAGAAAAATAAATGAATACGAACAAAAGATAGTTTTAACAAACGAGGATTGTAATATGAAAAAAATAATACCTGACACACGCCACAATGAGTAAAATGGTTACCAGCAGTTGTTTTACAGAAATTATAATTAAAATTGACGTTCAATTACAGATATATTGTCTGTATTTGCTCCGAAACCAAATACAGACAATAGATCATAAAAAAAGTGAATTTAATGTAAGTGAAGCTTCATTCACACACGCATTCATACAAGTTAAAAGTTAAGTTAAGTTATACAAAAAAATACCAAATTGTTTCACACCAAAACAATCATTCGCAATTCGCACACACATTCACACTGAAATTAAATTAAAGATACATAAAGATTAAAATAATGAATTAAATGAAATGGACTTAGTATTAGTAGTAGTAGTATTAAATGGATTAAATTAAATAGACTAGCCGTTGATGTCGGGCAGCATGCCGCGATGTAGGTGCTAAGTTCCGACGTCTTCTACCTGGACTCGATGAGAATCGAAGATGTGTGATTAAGTTGAATGAAAGGTGTTAAAGCTGAGGGCCCTGAGACTAAATTGATTAATTAATAAAAGGTAATTAAACATATTAAAGTGGCGACACGTGCACGTGTCCGAAGCGTCTGCTAGCAGGTCCTGAGTTCTAATGCGTAGAACATTCCTTACGCTAACGCTAAGCTACGTAAGAAACATATGTTTGACGTAAATACGTCTGGAGGATACGTCTGGGGGGAGATATCCGTATTCCAGCGCAAGCAAGAAGAGTGATGCCCTTTCTGAACGTAATGTTCAACTTGCCTACTCAAGCTCAAAGAATTCGATGCAAATAGTTGGGACTCACACCTATCGAGACGTGGTTACCATCGGGACACTTAGAGTTAATGATGGCAGTAGCTTCGTAATTGCTTTTTTCTTTTCCACATATTTGCTACATTTTAATTGGTGTCACTTACACTAATCGGTGTTAGATTGAAAGATACTGTGCTACCCCTGAAGGCGCACAAAATATAAATATGATATGTATAAACCAGGTTGGTGTTCAGCTCTGAGAAAAGTCCCACTGTTCTGTTCAAAACGGGAAACTTCACCAAGGTTAAGAGTGTTGGTAGGAAGTAGGTAGACAGACGGAATAAAAGAAACTTTTAGTTAGTTATGGACATTGTCCATTTAAAATAAAATATAATAAAAAAACACAAAATAAATTTAAGTTTGATATGGTACAGAGTATTAAGTACAAAGGGTGGTTGGACATCCGTGATGGGGCCAGCATCACTGGTGACTCAACCGAAAAAAAATTTTACTGAATATAAAGAAAAAAACTAAGGTTAGGACTAACCCAGTCCCTAACTTACCTATCTCCGCGTAACAGTGAAACGGCTATCCCTATCTCTGCCTCAGCTGTTAACGTAGGAGTTAGTCTACCAAAGTAAAGATAATAATAATTTAAATTAAAATAAAATGATAAGGTATACTTCCCGTTTAGAAGGCACTCCCTACTCTGACCTAACCCCACGTTGAGCAGGGTAACGGCTGATCTATCTGCCCGGCTGATCTATCTGCCATTGGGTCACGGTGAGTGAGTCCTCTAAACAAAAAGAAGAAATAGTTAAAAAACATAAACCATAAAAAAGAAAAATGAAAGGTTAATTAGGTTGATAAGTTCTCAGTGGCTATTGCCCTTGTCGCCACAAGGAACCACCGAGGATTAATAAGGCGAATACAACCCAGAGGGCCAGAGGGGTAAAGAAACCAAAATCTAAATTATAAGTTATATAGTTAAAATTTACTAAAATACTTCAAAGAAGTAAAGGTTAAAATCTGTCCAGAATTTAAAGTGAATGTCTGGGACAGATTACAAAAGAAAAGAGTACTAGCCTAGGCTGGCAACTAGGGTACTCTGAGTTAAATGCCAGATACAAGGTAACAAGTACCCAAAGGTAATTAAATTGTGAGAATAAACGGAAAGATCTAGGGAGGTACGGGACATAAGAATTAATTAAGTGAAGTTAAAATTAAGTTAAATGTATAAAGAAAAAAAAGTTAAATGAGCGAAACTGATTCTAAGTTAAGGGACGGGAATAAAGTGCGCAAACCTTACCTCAGAATGCCCCGTCTCGCAAGCTACGAGAGAGGGACATTAGCACAGATTGGATTATACTAAATTGCATAAAACATAAAAAAAGGACGGGACTATAAAGAATATAGAAACGGTATTACAGTTTGCCAAACGATACATTAAGTGTGATTCATATGTGAGAAGAGACGGTAAAAGCAGTTTTCAGGTGAGTCGAGTCCACATGTAGTCCGAAGGTGACTCTAACGTAGACTTTCCAGCGTAGGATCTTGTCTGGCTAAGATTCTAGCCCCATACTTGAAACGGTACGATACGATATGAAATCACAGAGAAAAATACAAAGTTCAAACGCTACAGCTGGTTACAGCTTCTGTCCCATTGGCTTAATAGGCGACAAACACCTGTAAGAGAAGTTACTTAAGAAGAGAGAGTTGAAAAGCCGATACGCAGAACTAAACCGTTACTAATTTCCTCACAGGAATTAAAGAGAAAAGAAAGAAACCAACTTACAGTTGTCAGAAGATTAGAAGAATTCACTCGAATTTGTCGAAACATGGGTCGGAAGCAACAGGTCGGCTAAGTTACATCCGGAATCATCCAACACAGGAAACAATTAATCCAAACGGAAACTACCTCAATCGGTAGAACAGATTCTAGAGAACCAGAAAAAAAAAAAAACGGAAGAAAAGAAATTACCTGACATCTTTCCCAGAAACACTTGGGGAAAGAGGAGCGTCGGAAGAGAAACGAAAGCTTAAACATAAAGCATGGCGAACCGCTAGAGAGTATGCTCTGTTGCCATAACAACGACGCTGTAGCTTAGCGTTCCACAGGTGTCGATAAAACTAAAATAAAAACAAAAGGAACGAAACAGGTCTAGAAAATTAAAAGATCGGAAATAAGAATTTAGAGAGTAAAATGAATTTTCTAGCTAGAATAGAACAGAAGATATGAGAAAAAGAAAATAAAATATATACGATTTGTGGTGAGGAAGAACGGATGGAAATGTGGGACTCGGGTTCAGACGTGACACTCGGAAGCGACGGGTAGTTCGTCGGAGATTCTGCTAGATGGCTGCAGGTAATAGGAACTGAAAACAAGTCTTTAAATTTAAAAGATACGAGAGAAGGTGCCTCCGGTACTAAGTCTTTCTCAAGCGATATAACCTTCCGAACAAACCTAACAGGGTACAATACATAAAGGGGGAAACGGCCAATGGGGAAATGTTTGAGGGAGAATATCGGGCTGTGTGCCTAATATTGCCTCCACAATAATGTGTTGGCAGATTAGGATAACAAAAAATAAAGCAGCAGAATTTGTGGAGGCCCAACAGGTCACTAGAAGTCAAAGCCTTCTAGATAACTCTTTGCTACTTCTAATGACAGAGTCATGGGGTTGCCAGAAGTCAAAGCCTTCTAGATAACTCTTTACTACTTCTAATGATAGAGTCATGGGTTTGCCAGAAGTCAAAACCTTCTAGACAACTCTTTACTACTTCTAATGATAGAGTCATGGGGTTGCCAGAAGTCAAAACCTTCTAGACAACTCTTTACTACTTCTAATGATAGAGTCATGGGGTTGGCACAACAAAATTGTTACAATATTGTTGTTACTTTTTATTAACTCTCCAGTCATAATTAATCATGTATGATTCAACGCAATATTTAGAAATTATGGGATGCAACCTCATGATAATTATCGTTATATTTAATTGTAGTTGAATATTAAGAATATTTAAAAATAGTTTTATAAGAATGAGACATATAGAAAGAGTAAACGGCATATAGGGTTGTGTTTGATTTCGTATGTTGCTTATTTCCAGGAATATTCAAGGAATCTTCTCCAGTTAGTTTTTCTTCTGAAAAAGTAAAAGAGCGAGATGTGATTATAAGCCCTCTTCCCTTTTAAGGCTTGTTTGGAAACTCGACAGTAAACTAACCCTCCCTTGAGGAACTGAATCTCCTCTTTTTCTCTTAGATTTTGCTAACTTTACTTAGATAACACAATCGTCTACGATTTCAATGTAATCAGTCAAAGTAGCATGACAACCTTATCTTTTTACTCATAGAGGCTTCGGATCCTAGTATGTGAGTGCAAAGCACGTATATGACTGGAATTTAAATGGAACAAAAAAAAAAAAAAACACTAAAACAAACCAAAAAAATGTCGGTTTCCAGTTAGAGGTTGTGGATCGAGTTAGAAGGAATTTTTGTAAAAGGAATTCGAATGAGATCATGTCTGCACCATCAGATGACCTCTTCAGCTTATATTTTTTTAGTACTTTAAAAAGAATTGCCAGCTTATAATAGAGGCCTCTGGTAAGATCAAACGCTTATGAATTATTCGTAGACCTATCACTATTATTTAGTTATACATATTATATTTATACGTCATTGAAAATTGAATTTAAAATTTAGTTTTTTTTACTGTGAAAATATAAATAAACAGTGAAGCTTATTAAATAAATACCTTGGACATTTCTCAGTCTGACCTAAAGACAGTTTATCATTAAAACATTCTTCTTTTTGAAGTGAAACTTGTTTAGCCGCGGTAGAGTACATTTGCTTGGATGAAATTGACATTGGGAAACCAAGTTCGTGTTTCGAGACTCGTCCAAGTTAAACATTTTTACAGTGTCGGACTGGCCAGGTCGGCAAGTCGGCATTTGCCGAGGGCCCAAGGGCTCAAGGGGTCCCAGCGAGGGCCCACGAAGTTAAAAAAATGTATTGTTTTTAAATTGTTAAATTGTTTTCTCCAATGCTGTAATATTTATTAAATTGAAATAAATAATTGATAAGCATAAATATCAAAGTAAATACGTTTAGAGATGTAGTATGACAATTACTGAAATCATCTATATACAGTTATGAATAAACGGAAAGGAACTAGAACATGGATGGAAGTGACAATGTGTGAGACATCGATATTTAAAAAAAAAACCCTAAAGACCCTAAGCCAGTGGTGCCCCGTAATTGTTGAATATCAAAAAAAGAATTGAAAACAAAGATAGTTTTAAAATTGATTAATAGATCGACTATCGACTACATACTCATATCCAATTCACGACTAGAATCTCGAATTAATTAGTATGAAATACATTTCGCAATCGTAGTTTGTTATGATTAAAAACAAATGAACATTATATCGTATTATAGCCCTATTTATAGAGAAGGGGATCGACCGCCCCCTCAATTTAGTAGCGCCGGCGCTGGTGACACTAAATTTCTTCTAAACAGCAGTCAAGCCAAATACCGTCTGAAAAAAATTGAAACTAGAAGACAGGTTTTTTAGCTTCTTATTGATATTACACCTCTTCATCGGAAGAAAAAGGTTGGCTTCTCAAGGGAAAGAAGTGGCAAGTTATTCTCTCGCCCAAACAGTGTTATCTTGTTTATCAAAATAAGACATGATTTTGATAAACTCACGTTAAACAGTGTATAGAATATAGTAAGAAGAAAATAATGGCAAAACTTAAGAAGCAAGAATTACCGGGGAGTAAGAAGAAACATTTTGGGAGAGGATCACTATTATAAATAAATTAATAAAGAATGACATTAGGCAACATTAAGAGGAAAGTGATTTTGAAAGATTTATCTGCAGTATGATAATCGATTCTACACAAGATGTAAGTCATTAACGAACTGGATATCTGTGTTTGGTAAGTAGAGCAAGAAAAGGTGTATGAGAGACTTCTTGACTTGTATGTCGTACGAGACTCCAGCAACCAAACATTCTTGGCCACAAAAAATTAAACTAGATTTAACAAAATGTGGAATATCTCTGACAACTGTAACAGCTTGTTCTTTTGATGGAGTTGTCAACATGAAGGGTAGTTATAGTTATTCTTATAATGGGCCACAAGCTCATCTGAAGAAAGAAACCCCAAATACGACATATCCACTGAATGGCGCATGTTTTAAATCTGATGGTTGAGATTTTACACTCTATGTCTTCAGGAGGAAAACATATTTGGTGTGAAGGAAGAAACTGCTTGTTTCCTCAGTCAATCCTATAAAAGAATGAATACAAATTTGGCAAGAAAACTCGGACAGTCACCAAGAAAAACTATATAGACTACAAAAATAGGGCTACTAGGTGGTAATGCTGGCAAAAAGCATTTAGTTCAATAAATGACTTTGAACTATTTTCAGATGATTTTGATTGCACCGACCGACGGTCCTCGGAAGTTGGTGAATCTGTTTCATGTATTATTAGACATTTAATATGAAAACTTTGATTCCAAAACCAAGTACCCCAGCTCGAACACTCATTCACCAATGGACTAAATTTGAACATTTATTCACTGCTTTTATCATTTTGGATTTATTCGTCGTAACTTCACCTGTTCTGAAAAAATAATTAGCCAAAAAAAGGTAATGCCAGGAGAACATGTAAAGGCTGGATTCACGATTTGTTACTATACTATCCAGAGGCTATACTATACTATTTAAGGCAAATGTTAACATTTGAACTGTGATCTGAGAAGCATTGAAGAGCGATTTGTACTAAATTAGGATTTATTAAAAGATTGTGCTAATTTGGATCCCAAAAACTTTTCAGAAATCTGTCTTCTCAATCAAAGATCTATCTTCTCAATCAGCCAAAGGTATGCTTTCGCCCAGCAATTTTTAAGTTATTTAATGCTGATGAACTGCGAAAGGGACTTGATTTATACAAAAAATATTAACAAACGTGAAATAATAGATAAAATTACATGTACAAGGGACGAACTTAAGAAAAAGCTAATGATGTGATTTTGGTTATTTCATTTGAATCGTATTTTAACAATATCAAGAAAATTTTTAAATTATTAACCACAGTCAGTTTTATTTTATTTTTTAAGCCTACTTTATTTCTTCTTCAAATCGAGTTTGATCTTTCATTTATTATACATTGAAATGTTTTAAAATTAGATTATTATATTATATAAAATAATATAACAATTCCCTCTTCTAAAAAAAAAATACAAAAATCATTGTGGCCTAAGTAGGGTATACGACGTCATAGTCAATATTTGATAATTAATCCTCTACAATATTACTATGATGTATATTCAGTATAAAAATTAAAACATGGGAGGGGGCCCACGACTAAATTTTGCCGAGGGCCCAAAAAACTGCCAGTCCGACACTGCATTTTTATGTGAATTTGTAAGTTTTACCAAGTGAGAGATATTTTATCAACTGCCGGTCTAAGTTGGTAGTTGATTTGCCTGTAAAAAATCTTTCACCTGGACGAGTTTCGAACCATCGACCTCTGAATTTGATGTCAGGCATTTATCTAATACACCAAGGGAGTAGATGATTTTTCCTATACACAGAATAGGTATATAAGCGTATTATTATATACATTGATAATTAATATATAGGGTAGGTGGGGGCAAAGGTCCGCATGGGATATATGTCTTTTTGAAGTGGGTCTGGCAACTTGGCAACACTCATTCCTTAAGGTGCGTTTACATCTGACAGTTATTGCATGATATTTATGTCAGACAGAAATCGCAACAGGGTAGCCAATGAAAAATTTATGTCTGGGATATATGTTACTATCAGCTATAAGTGTCGACACATCTATACCAACAGATGTAAACACCGATTATTTGAAAATTCAAATATCTCCGACAGATATCGCAGAAGTTGACTGCCCGTCTAGTTTTTCCATTGAGCGATAAGTCTCGTGTAAATATGGATGATAGTAAGAGTGGTTGAAACTTGAAGTTGAAGAAATATTCAATTAATTAATTAAGTCCATTTGTTAACTAAGATAATAAATAATTGATAATACATATATACCAGTATCAACGAGGCTATGGTCCAGGGACCATATTTAATATGTGCAACAGTAAACCTGAACTATGGGACGTTCCATACAAAATGAATAAAGATAGAGTAAAAAAAGCATAATGCCTTAACGGCAATGACAATAAAATAAAAGACAGAAGAAGAGATTCAGAGAAAAATTAGTAACTTAAAAATGATTTTAACAGCGAATTTAAAATGATGAATTGTATATGTCAATATGGCCGTACTATACGAGCACTTTGCTGATATTTCTGCAAGGAAGCTTAGCGTGGTGCAAACCAGAACGTTTTTTTTCTTTTTACTTTCTCATATAAAGAGAAAGTATTGTGGTGGCTCGAAAATTCGATTCTGAGATTTTGATGGATTTACACGTTTTGAGGTCCCCTTAGTTTAAAAAAGTGGTTTTTAAAAAATGTCTGTCTGTCGTCTGTGCAGACGCCTGGAGCCTAAACTAATGGGCCGATTTTAACGAAATTTGGATACATGTTTAGAAAAATCATACCCCGATGCAAAATCGAGAAATGAATTTTAGCTCCAAAATCGGAGATGCTACCCCCCCCCCCCCCCCTCCAAAAAAACTGAAATAACGCTAAAACAAATAATTTCTTGAAAACGGTTCCGACTATATTTATTATAAATTCTAAAATGTAGTCCATGCTGGAACAAAATAAAAATAAATTTGATCAAAAAGAAAATGCTGATCTAACGATATAAGCCATAGGCCGTTTTCCCTAGATAAATCTAGTACCTGAGAAAATAGAAGAATTTACTTTTATGACAAATTTTGATGAAATGTTCATTAATAGTTAAACACATACGAAAACTAATACATGGAAAACATTGGGCTACGTAATTATGAATTCGTATATGAGAAAGTTTGTCTAAGTTGTCTCGGGCCGATTTTTTTGACATATTTAAAATATTGACACAGGCCGCGGTTTTGCGTTTAGATGATTTCATCACATCAACCTTAAAATTAACTGTATGTGTGTAGAATGAAAGATATGTACGACAGAGGACACATTTCTATGTATGTATATTGACGATTTCTGTCTGACATAAATATTATGCAATAACTGTCAGATGTAAACGCATCTTAACGGGTCGTACATTTATTGCAAATTTAAGCATTTCGAGAAGTGTCATACATATATCCACGACATAAATCTCTAGCAATTTCTATCAGTATGTAAACACTTGACATATATTTCCGGAGAGAAGTGTCAGATGTAAACCAAGGATCTTATATAAAGCGGATGTAATGTTAAGAAGGGGTTTAAGGCAAAAAAGTGACCCCATGAAGGTAAGAGAAATTGGAGAAAAAATCATACTGCGCATGCTCCACGACCTTTGAACTGGGACAAATTACCTTTTTTAACAGGTTATAACCTGACAACTATAAACAAATTCTTGGTAACCTGTAACCAAGAGGAAGGTAATTTGTCCCATTGGAGCTAACATTTTACATATCTTCATGGGGTCACTTTTTTGCCTCAACCCTCTATCCCCTTTATATAAGATCCTTGATGTAAACGCACCTTTAACGTTGAGGCTTTGCTCCAGTAAGGTTATCTTGATTTTGTTTGGACTGTTGCCAAGAAACATGAGGTAAGTTTATTTTTTAATGCTTCATTCTAAATTTTTTAGAATTTTGGCAGTTTATTATTAATTTTTAATAATAATGATTTTTAATAATAATAATAATAATAATTTATTTATTTTTATAAAATTACAATAATATACATAGTCCCCAGGCCACCATAAGAAGTGAGTCGCTGATTGATAAAGTTTTCTTACCTTATGGAAACGCTTATTTATGCCGTTTCCACCAATGAATTGGGTATGTGGCAACTGGGCGCTGGGCCATTTCTTTTTTTTTTTTTGACATGCCAAACATTCCGTTCTGCGGGAACATTGAAAAGAGATAGATAAAGTTTTGATTTTCACAGGATCGTTTAATTAAATTATTTAAAAAACAGTGGTACAGGTGGCCACCGATACGAGTGGGCCGTTCACTTTTCAACGTCCTCGCAGAGCGACATGTTTGGGGGGGGGGGGGGGGGTGAACACCCCAAACGCCCTAATCAGACCTAAGTACTTTGTTGTTGGCACTCTATCTATTGAAGTACAATCACAGTTAGTTCCATTATTTATTTTTTTACATTTGCAGTCGTGAATTTTCAATTTACTGATTTCATTGGATTGTCCTTTTTTTGAGAGTGAGAGAGTTATAAAATTAGTTTTTTTAGAATTTAAAAATAAAAGGTTCGTATGAAGCCATTTACTAACAAGAGATAGCTGCTGTTCAACTATTGATATTAATTCTTCCTAGCTGTCTGTATCTGATGAAAACAATAAACATGTATCATCAGCGAAACCGATTATTTCCCCTAAGAAATTCGGAATAAAGTACAAATCGTTAATGTATGTTAAAAAAAAAATGTCGGTGATGTCACTGTCCCTTGTTGTGTTCCTGTATTTAACGTGGCTCTGTAGCTTAATTCATTCAATAATTTTACTTGCTGTTGTCTGTCGGTAATATAGTCAGAAAGTAAATCTAAAGCTTTTCCTCTGATACCATAACTCTGTAATTTTTGGTCAACTGTGTCGAATGCTTTTTTTAAGTCTAAGAAAACTGCTTTAATTTTTTTATTCATGTCCAAATTAGTAGTAATGTATTTAGTTAAAGTATAGATTGCGTCGTCAGTGCATTTATTACTTTGAAAACCGAATTGAGTTTTAGGAAAAATAGTATGTTTGTAAAAGAAAGACGAAAGTCTACTCTCAATGCACTTTTCTAGTAATTTGGCTGCCACAGATAGTAGAGATATAGGTCTATAATTCATAACATCTGACTTACTTCCTTCTTTAAACAAAGGAGTGATAACGGCATTTTTAAAAATTCTAGGAAAAACACCAGAATTAAAAGACGTGTTAAATATATGGACTAAAGGCTTTACTAAATTATCTTTACAATGTTTGATTAATTGGGTGGATATTTGAACTATACCAGGTGCTTTATTATTTCTAAGTTGACTATTATTGTTGTCAGCTACTTCTGTCTCTGTCACTGGTAAAAGTACAATAGAATGAGGTATGTTTGGTATATGAGCAGTACTCAAGTCAGAGCTACAGTTGCAGTAATTCTATTGTTCGTTAGCTGAAGTTTCACCTATGCTTGAGAAGTTTCTATTTAATTCATTAATTATATCTTTATTGTTCACTATTTTATCACCAGAAGGTAGTAATCATTCTGAGATTTCTGTTTGAGTCTTGGTCCGACCCAGAGCGTTATTAATTATTTGCCATGTTTTATAGTTATTTTGACCAGCTGATTCTATTTCATCGTGTAAAAATTGTTTTTTTTTGCTATCTTTATAATTTTATTTAGCTTGTTTCTATATTGTTTATAAGCTATTTTGAAGACCATATTTTCAGGTTCATTATCAATTCGTTGAGCCAATTTATCTCTAGTTAATATACTCTCTATAATACAATTTGCTATCCAGGGTTTTTGTATGTTTTGAGAAGCAGATCTTTAAAGTATTTAAAAAAATAGATGTAATTTCATTAGTGTCAGAGTTGTATAAAGATGATCCCAGGATAAGTTATTAACTTCTTTAACAAGGCTTGGAAAATCGGTTTAATTTATATATGAAATGTTACTTTTTATATTATTACTGGAAGAAATGTTATTATTATATTTATAAATAATACCTACTGGAAAGTGATCAGTAATTTTGTTATATAACCTATAGGAAACAGTATCTTGAATTCCTTTATGATTAGACCAAATATGGTCTAAACAAGATTGTTTAGACAGTTTAGATATTGTTATGTATACTAGTGTAAGTACTTTGGGCCATAATAGTTGTAAATTCATCAGTATGCTTATCATATTTATCAGATTGAATATCTATATTAAAATCTCCCAATACTAAGTGGTTTTCGTTCGTAATATTATTTAAATGATTATACAATGAAGCGTCAAATAATTCTAGGTTATATCCCCACAATTTACAAATTAGGGTAACAGTAAATATTTTATTTTGATTGTTTTTAACTTTAAATAATTATTATAAATCTATATTCGTATTTTTGATAAAGTTGTACCAAAATGGTGCTAAAGTAGTGTAGAAATAAGCACTTGTTTTACCTTCTTTATGTAATTACCTTCAATAGGTTACAATATTTTTATGATTTAATAAAATGGGGCAAAGGGGGCAAAAATCCGCGCATTAAATGGGGCAAACGTCCAAATGTGGACTCTTTTCCTATTTAAAAAGTTTAATCTAAAGATTAATTTATTTTAGTTACTTTTGGTAAAAGAACTAGTTTTTAATTTAGAGAGTGTACAAGAGAAAGAAAGATTGTTTGTGCCCTTAACCCAGCAGATCCTGGATGAAGCGAATGATTAATTAAAAGAGGTTTCTCCATCAGAGTTTTTTTAATTCTATACTTTATATTGTATCTAATATGATTTCTTTATCGTTCAATATAAATGTCCTTTTATGAAATATTTCACTTTCTTGAATAATTAATTAATTAATACCAAATGAAGTAAAAGTTGGGACGTTTGCCCCAAAAAATGGGGCGAACGTCCGCAAATCATAATTTTGGAAAAAAAGGTGCCCCAAAAATGTTGAGAAATTTTTAGAGCAATGAGAGATGGGGAATTGTTAGATGGATTGTTGGCCAAAATTCACAGGTCATTTGGAAATTATTAAAAGGAAGAAAATGCTCAAAATTAGCCCTAAACCACAAAGTAAAGACCTTTGCCCCAACCTACCCTATATAAATGTTGTTTTCATGTTTTTCCTTTATTATTCGCTAACATTTTATGATTTTTTTTATTAATTATTCTATTATTTTTTTTATATTGTATAATTTAGATTTATCCTTAATTATTGTTTAAATGTTTATCTGTGGATAAATATGTTAGTGTGTTGGATTTATCCCTCTATTTAAATTAAAATTATTTACAGGTTTGAAAATGTCCCAAAAAAGGGACGAAATATAACAATAATTATAAAAAAACAAAAATGAATTAGTTCATTCTTTTTAATTTTCATAAAAACCCCTATTGACACAAAACGAAGATATTATGTACCTATTAATTATATTATGTAGGAGGAAACATAAAAGCAACTTTTTCTAGATGATAAGTTTCACTTCTAATGCGTGAGAGTCTGACACATATTTTTTTTATTTTGACAGATGGTGACGAGATAAGATATGGTTTTTTATTAAAAGTTCTAATTTGATTATTCTAGTACGCTACATGGCGTAAATCTAATTAATCACAAACTTCTAGATCTGATTAAAGGTAAATTTTATAAAACTTACCCTTATTTGCTAGGAAATTAAAGTTGGAATTACATAGATTATATATATTTAATATTGTACATGATAGTGTACGAAATGTACAAGAGTAACAAAGAAAGCTCGTATTGGAATGTAAATCCCCGTGTCCAACAAAGCTTCGACGTATTGCAGGATTTAGTAAGACAATACTCGTGGGTTTTCCCGACCGAAACTGCACCTTATAGGAAATTTGACGCTGAACATAAAAGTCCCTATAAACATACCTATGTCCGGACCATCTTCATATTCGAGATATGCACAAAAGGATACTGTAAAATCGACGTTTTTTTTACATATATACTCGTATATTTCTTCTTATTCATGTTTACATGAATAGATTCTTTACATTCTTCAAACTGCCGGTAGCCCCAAATTTCAGCAAAGTATTGATCGTGTCATGTATGTTTATATATATATATATATATATATATATATATATATATATATATATATATATATATATATATATATATATATATATATATATATATATATATATATATATATATATATATATATATATATATATATATATATATATATATATATAAACATACATGACACGATTATATATATATATATATATATATATATTTATGTAAATGAATAAATTCTCGACCGTAAATATAAACAAAAACAAACAAATCTCAAGTTTCCGTCACAAAAATCGTCACTATGTACCGAAACCGGAGATTTTTTTTTTGAACATTTATATATATATGAGTGATTTATATATATAGAGTGTTTTCCTTGGTCTGATAACAATTGAGTCGATATGATTTTTCCACGATAAATGTCGATCGATAATTACTGCTAAGTATTTGACTGAATTTGACTTTTGGATTTCTGTTTGGCACCTACAGGGTACATTAATTGTCGCAGGATTAATTACAGCAAGACAATCACATCTGTGAACAATAACTTCATACAATGCCCTCTTTTATCCAAAGAAAAAGTAATATAATCAAGAATGCAAATGGAGCGGTTTTTTAACTTTGAGTAAACCGCATCCAGCTTTCTTAAAAACTCAATTCCAGTCTCCTTTAAAAAATAATGCACAATCATCTGCAAACTTACTCTCTAATAATTCCTTAATGTAGCATGAGAATAGCAAAGGTGAAATTGCGCTCCCTTGAGGGGAGCCACAATTTACAACTTGCAGCTGGCTCTTGCAATCTAGAATTTTAGTTATTTGCTGTCGACCCGCGACCCCTCTTATCCCTATCCGGTTTAACTTTTCTAACAATAGTTTACGGTTTACACTATCAATAGCTACGAAACTATTAATATCTACGAAAACGGTAAGACATTTTTTTTTTTTTTTTTTTTTTTTTTTAACTAAATTCGAACTAGTTTCATTAAGGCATCGGATGTACTTTTTTTTAACGGTCACCAAACTGGTTTTCGGATAAAACATTTTGCTACGTTAAAAAGTCGTTCAATCTAGTTTTTACACATTTCTCTAAAAGTATAACGAAATTAGATATTACCTATATCAGTCTGTAGCTATTGGGATCTGATTTTTTACCTTCATTCTTCTAGATCGGCGTTATTACTGCTAGTTTGAACTTTTTGGGAAATACACCTTTTGACAAACATAAATTAAAAAGGTATTCTAGGGGCTTTGTGAGAGCGTTACTACAGAGCTTTAGGAATCGAGCTTGGAAACCGTCCAGACCTGGGCAAGTGTCGTTATTAAGGGTTTGTATTTGGTTACTTAGCTTTGTTAATAAATTTAGTAAGGGTATTTTTATGGTAAATATGTTTATCTACGATTGATACGAAATATAAACATTATATCTCTGTTTAGATGCGTAGAAAGTGATTATTTACGTACTTGTATTCATTGCGCATGCGCGTCTCATAGTTCTGAAGAATTCCTCTTCTTTACCACGCTAGCGCGGTAAAGAAGAGGAATTCTTCAGCTTTACGCACGATTAGCGAGTTTGTTTACAATTAACAAAACTAATTTGTTATTATTTTATTAAAGTAACTGTTTATATCGAGTTTTTAGTTAAAAACAATGAATGAATCAAGTGGCTTTTACGAAAATGTAGAGAATAATACTCCTCCAGAAATAATTAATTCGGCAAAAAATACAACTCAAGATTAATGCCACCTTTATCAAGAGAAGAGATACGAACTTAAATACAGCAAGTTTATTGTTTTCTGTATTTATTATTTAAATCTAACAATCGTAGATAAAGTACGGTACGCAACTCGTGCGAAAACGGCATTTTGCATTGCTCGTGTGGTTTTTCTGCCCTCGCTATCGCTCGGGTGCAAACTCCACACTCGCATGCAAAATGCTACTTCCCGCACTCGACGCGTAATGTACTATTATTTTTGATAAGTGGATTGAAGGAATATTTTCTACGCTGCAGGTAAAGTTTATGCCGAATGCTGAGAGAAGTAAGGATGCCCGGTGTTATGTAAGGCTTAATTATTCTCATCTTAGATGATATAGTTTTAGTAGTAATTTTAGTACTCTGTGCAAGTGCAGTCTGTAGTTAGTTCAGGAAAATAAGGAATAATAGGAGAAATAATTTATAAAGTTTTGAAACTTTGTGAAAAAACTCTTAAGGGGTAAGAAACAGTAAAGTTCCCCCCTCTTGGGGGGGGGGGGTCCCCCTCCTTAAAGTCCAAAAGTTACTTCTTTTTGACTTTTTACGCAAAACGGTTTATTTTTTGAAAAGAAGTGTTATTACCAAAAATATTTTTCACATAATTCTGCACAAAAAGGGTCCTATCCATGTTTGAAGTGAGACATACCGTTTTCGAGATATTGTAGTTGGGAAAAATCCATTACCGTATTTTGCGAACCAACATATCTTAAAAACAACTCTTCCGATTTCAATGAAATTTGGATGGTAGGTCATAATTAGCCCATTGTTGATCCCATATAAGTTTCAACCTTTTGCGCCCATTATTTTATCTTCCACATGCGCACAAACATACATTTATTTTTACCTATATCTTCAAAAGTACTCAACTGATTATTATGAAATTTGGATGATTTGTCGAAAGTAGCCCGCAGATAGCCCCAAATTAATTTCAACCGTCTGCGCTCATTACATTTTGCTAAATTGATACTTTAATTCATAATTGACAGGCAAAACATTAATCGACAGACAGACAGAGAGGGAACCAACTTAGCAAATGTAAAGAGCGCAGACGGTTGAAATTAATTTGGGACTATCTGCGGGCTACTTTCATCAAATCATCCAAATTTCATAATAATCAGTTGAGTACTTTTGAAGATGTAGGTGTAAATAAATGTATGTTTATGCGCATGTGGAAGATAAAATAATGGGCGTAGAAGGTTGAAACTTATATGGGATCGACAATGGGCTAATTATGACCTACCAACCAAATTTCATTGAAATCGGAAGAGTTGTTTTTATCTTTTTCCAACTTCAATATCTCGAACGGTTTGTCTCACTTCAAACATGTATAGGACCTTTTTTGTACAGAATTATGTGAAAAATAATTTTGGTAGTAACACTTCAAAAAATATCAAAAAGAAGTAAATTTTGGAATTTAAGGAGGGGGAGGGGGACCCCCCCCCCCCCCCAAGAGGGGGGAGGTTTACTGCTTCTTACTACTACACCCCTTAAGAGTGTTTTCACAAAGTTTCAAAACTTTATAAATTATTTCCTCCATTTGATGTTTTTTTTTACTAATTTGCCTGGACTTTTGTTGTTCAAGTATGAAGTCTGTAATTGTATCTACATCGCCTTCTTCGTATATTTTCTCCCACGACAACTACTGTACTTTCTCTGTTAACTTAGTAATGACGAAATTTTTTATTTGTATTTTGTTGCATTTACTGTTTTTATTTTTATTTTGGTAAGTGTCATAAGGTATATTTATACATGTAGGGTGATGATCTGTAATCTTAGAGATAAGAGTGTAAGGTGTCAGTTTCGATTGGTCTTGGACTGTCCTGACCATGATGTGGTCTAGACAAGCTTTTTCTCTTCTCGGTATATTTATTCGACTGACGAAACCTTCGTCGCTTTATATATTTAAATATTCTAATACATTAATATCGTTCCGATTCGGGATATTAATATTATATTGATTAATTTATTCTAATGTTTATTTTATCTGTTAATCTATTTTCATTATTTATTCTTATTTCAATCTTCGGTTGTGAGCCTGGATATTTGTAAAGCGCCAAGATGGTTTTTCCATTTGTTGTAAAGCGTATACTTGTTGAGTCTCTAGAATATCTACGCGGTAATATCTTTGTCGTAGAGGTAGGTAAGCCGGACAAATGCTAATAAAATTAATCGTATCTTCAAGTTCTCCTGATGCAGACATTTTACAGCATCTCTCTTCCTCGTCGGTCCAACGCTTATTGCTGAGGTTAAGCAACGGCCCTCTAGCTTTAAGTATTATACTTATATACAGTGGCGGATCTAGATCTTGCGGGGCCCTGGGCGAGACAAAATGGCGGGGCCCCCTAGAATAGAGCGGGGATTGCTGACAAAAAAAATAAACTAACTTAATAATAAACCTCCTATAACTTGATCCTATTTTACGGCTAATTCCCTTCACTTAGGGCCAGTCAAACGTTTTTGCTCTCAAAAAAATTAAAAACTTTTAAAATAATTACAATTCTGCTCATTCTTCTCAACATATTATTTGAACATAAACCCCTCAAATTATATAGTTTTCAACTAATCATCATTTTCTTTGCAAACGTAATCGAAAAGAAACATTTTTATTGTAATAATTAAGCCCTGTTATACTTACCGACCTCTCAAAACAGTGTTTTTATGCATCTCTGAGGTAAAGTTTCTCTTTGACATCAATTGGTAAAACTGCACTAATTGACCCCCAATTATTTCGTACTGTCCGATATACTTATTTTTTTTTACTATTCCTTTTTGCAGGATTTGTCTTTTTTACATATCTCTGTACATTGTCAAACGATTAAGGTTATATAGTATCTCGATAAATTCAGTGTTTTATTTATTTATTTTAAAAAAAATACATTGAATGTCATGTTTTATAGGGTACTGGTAGAAGGTTATTGTTAGGTCAGGTCAAAAAGTACTAAACTCAACCTAAACTTACCATAACAATCCATACTTTTCCCTAAAATTAAAAAAATTGAATATATCGAGATGCTACAACCGAAATATTTTTTTGTAATGTAGAAAGGAACAGTTTGAAAAAAAAACGAATTAAATTGGACGTTTAGATATAGGTGGGGGATATAATGAAAATTTACCCCACAGAATAAATAACAAAATCGTCATCATTTTGAAAAGGGGGAGGGTGAGAAAACACTAGGACGTTAACTCACTTAATTTTATATGGAGCGGGGCCCCGCGGGCTATCTTAAACATAAAAAAAAATCTATATTTTATAACTTATTTATTTGACTATTTTATAGCGAGGGGCCCCGCGAAAAGGTAGTTATAGATATTAGGCTCTACCATGTAAACTAAATTCGACTGAATTTTATCATTCTAATATTTCATGTTTTGTACAACGGTGTTTTGGCACAGGGGCCCCGCGGACAATCTTCACTATGAACTATAAATTTTCCTGTAAAGTATAAGTATTTTGTTTTAATTTTCTATGGTGCGGGGCCCTCCAAGGCGCGGGGCCCAGGGCGGCCGCCCCCTTCGCCCCCCCCCCCCCCCCCCCTGGATCCGCCCCTGCTTATATAACTGATGATGCTGGCAGCATCCTGAATGTAAGCTTTATAACTAAGATATTTGTCTATTTTCCTAGAAGAGTTTGAGGCTTGTTTAGTAGAGGATTCTGTATGTGTATCTGACACTCTCTTACTGAGGCTTGATAACAGTTGTTGCCAGGCATCAGGTTGTATCTCGTCCCAGTTGCTTTCTACTCCGTGCAGTTCACTCAGTCTTTTCTCTTTTGTACCACGAGATCCAATTTTTTTTCACCCTTTCGGCTAAGATAGTATCGGGCATTTCTAGGCACATATATAACTCGGATGAAGTTTAAATGAGTGCAAATGTATCGAGCAAGCCTTCCTCCAGTGCTATTATATAACTTGGGGTATATTGCGGCAATCGTAGAACATTTTTAAAAAAATCTTAGTAGGTATTTGTTCAAACTGCAGGTAGCCCCGAATTTGTGCTCCGTAGCAAAGTATGGATCGTGTCACTGCATTAAAGACAGAGACTTTCTTAGAGTAGGGGATGTTATAATTATTTAATACATGTTTCCCATGTTACGTAATAACCGAGTTTTGCTCGTGAGCTTCATTCTCTAAAACAGTGGCTCAGAGACAGTTCGGCAGTAAAAATAACCGCGAGTATTTGTAGGAATTAACTATATTGAGTTTATTTGATCCCTAATAAAAAATGTCGGTACCATGAGAGCTTTGCACCGTCACCGTTTCTAAACACTACGACTTGGCATTTATCCGAATTAACTCTTAGGTTCCACCATTTGCAATGTCGTTCAAACGCATCTGTGACTTTCTGCACGATTAGTCTGTTTTTGCACAGTATTACTAGATGGTGCGCATAAGCCAAGGCACTGATAACGGTTTGCCCGATTTTGACTGGACCGTCAATGCATTTAAAGACATGGTTAAGGAAAAGAGAAAATATCAGAGCACTTAATGTACACCCTTGCTTGACGCCGGCAAATCTTTCCTAGAATAAAACCAAGCCATATATAAGCCGACGCTTTTCTAATGACAATCCAAGTTGCGATCCTACAGAAAGTTTATCTTTAATTAAATTTCAAAATGACCTATATTAACAAATATTTATATTATTATTCTTTCGACCAATTTGTATAAAATAATAATTCTTCGATATCTTGCATAAACTAAGTAAGCAAGGTTAAGATTATTATTATTCTGAAAAATCGTAAGAGCATTTTTGGTTTATCTTATCTTGCTGAAACACAAGGCTCAATATATATTTATGTTTATGTTAGAATAAGACAAATAATTGCTTGCATACGAGTCTGCAAGACAGTGAGACATTCTCATGTAACATGTAATGCTTTTTGGTGTCGTTTTTTGGTAACGCATTTCGAGTTTATGATGTGCCTAAGTAAAGACATGAAAATGTCAAAAAAAATTAAGCGTTCAGTTTTCGCGTTTGTATATTAGGAATTAAATCGAACGTATGTTGTGTACGAAGAAAGATAGTACTTTTCTTCTTTTCAAGTTTATTAAGAAGTAATATTTTAGCTTCTTCACCCATATTTTTATAATAAATGCAAAAACTTATAGTATAACTAAAAAAAGTAGTATAAACCAAAAAAATAAAGTAAAAAATAAATTTTATGTGTGTAAGTTTATTAGGAATAAAATTTTGAGGGTTATGGCGTTTGTCCGGTGCAAATCGGAGTAGTAGAACAGAAGTTGTAGTTGAGGGGGGGGGGGGGGCTGGGAGAGAGAAGAAGCCAGAGTTAAGAAGTCAAGAGAGAAGTAAAGCGCGGTAGGGGAAGGCACTATAGCTGGAGACTGGATTACAGACCTTCTATACCTTTCTAACTCCCTGTTATACTTTTCTGAGTTTTTAAGCTAAAAGTAACGTAACGCTTTTGAGTTATGTTCCATAGGCTAAACATGAAAATGTCAAAAATTAAGTCGGACTAGATTCATGCTCTACTCGACACAGGGGCCTCCATTGTTTTTTAATTTAATTTAATTTCTTCTCTTATGATCGGTCGGGGGCACCTGTTGCCCCCCCCCCCCCCCCCCCCCCCACCGCAGGGGCACCAGGAGTGTACACTACACCCCTGGTTTCACCTTTTATGTTTTTAAAACATTTTTACATTATTTAACACTGACTGTTTTCGATCACAATTTGTAATAATCAGTAGGTTTTTGGCAAGCAACTAAATATTTTATAATGTTGTATTGAAGGGCGTACCTAAGGGGGAGGGATAGGGGGGATCAATACCCTCCCCTTCCCCCGAAATTTAAAAATACTATCCTTTTTGTAAATAATAAAACTATTTGCCAGATCTTTGTCTTATATTGCGTGTCTACACAAACAAATACAGGGCGTTTCAAAACATGTGTCGAAAAATCAAGGGTGTTATTCCTTGGCTAATTCTAAGAAAGAAAGTTTCTATTAGCATGAGAGTGTGGTGAGTCCGCAAATTCACCGTTTTCGAGATACAAGGGGGTCACAAAAAGATTTATTTTATGTTTTTTGAGGATATCTCAGGAACCGTTTGAGATACAAACGATTTTTACACACCTTATCTAAATATTAGCTACATTTTGAGCCCTAATTAAAAAAATTTCATATGCCAGTGACGGAAATTTTAGGGTTGCGTGAGGTTGTTTTGCTCCTAATTTCTGGGAAATTTGTTTACTGGGGAAATTGGAATTTAGGAAAAAACGAAATGCCGCTTTTTCATAAAATGTTATGAAAAAAGTAGCAACATGTTTTGTTTTTGATCTTCTTGTCTGATTTAATGCATTAGTAAAATAAAAATTCTTCACCATAAAATGCCGTTTTTCTCTAAATCAGTTCACGTTAGAGGTGGTGCACTCAAAATGTGCTTTAGAGTCCCAATTTCCCTAGTGTCATAGAAATTAGGGGCATAAAAACCTCACATACACATAATCCTAAAATCTCCGTCTCTAGCGTATGAATTATGATTCATAAGTTTTCTAGATGTCCCTATATGAATTATGGCTCAAAAAGTAGCTGATATTAATGATAAGACGTGTACAAAAGCTGAGTTTTGCATCTCTGTTCGGTTCCTGAGGTATCGTCAAAAAACAAAAAATCATTTTTTGACTCTCTGTATCTCGAAAACGGTGCATTTGCGGAACCATGTTAGTACACCGTTAAAAAGAAGGAACTTTATTTCTTAGAATTAGCCAAGGAATAAGGAATCACACCCTTCATTTTCTGACACATGTTTTGAAACAACCGATATAATAATATGTGTATTACACATAAATACATACATTTTAATGTGTAGACCCACACACACACATATAAATATATATATACATATATGGGTGCTATCCTGAGTACGCTCCGGGCTGTACTATGGGTAAATACTACAACATATGGGTAAAAATACTCAGATTTAGGAAACGTTTTTTTCTAATTTAAATGAATAATATTGTAACAGTTAAAACCATTAATACCACTTTCATCTCATATCTGATAAAATTCGTGTCAAGTTAAAGATATATATATGTAATATAACTAACTTATAAAACCATGTTTAATGAAGAAAAAAGAAATGTATATAATGAGATTTCTTATTGTAAATTTATAGTTTTATTAAAATCTGTAAAATGACTCCATACAAATTTCTTCTTACAAGAATACATGTTGAATCTTGTGTAGAGCCATAACTGAAATGAACCGGCCTTCAGATATTTTAAATATTTACATTAAGATATAAACAATAAACATCAACTAAAGGCAAGTTTATTTGATGGCTAAACAGCTTTATGTTTTTGGCCGAAAGTAAACACAACAGTATGCTGTCACTTTAAAATTCACGGAAATTCGAGCGATTGAAAATAGTTTAAGAATGACTAATTTTATTTCAAATCTTAGGCACATATGCCTAGCAAGATCACAAAATATGCTAAGAAATAAAAGAATTTTCTCTTGAATTAAAACAACATCCACATAGATTGATATCTGGGCAATTATCTCTGCAGTGCAATCGCGTTGTCGGTTTTTAATGGTAAATTTAAAACACTAATGAAGTCAGACATAATTAACAAGTATATCAATTATGTCATATTTCTTGAGACGAGAAATGTAAACAGATAAAAGGCGTAGAGTTCGGCCAGAAAACATCGTTAACGATTTTTTGGAGCGGACATAAAAAAAAAAAAAAAAAAAAAAAAAAAACTTTGGAAGCATATATTTATGAGATATTGGTGTTTGGCATGGGAGAGATGGGCGGGCCACGGAAGAAGCGGCGCAATAAAGACGCCCGTCCTCCCGTAACCATTCTTTTCATATAGGATTTCTTTATTTCCCTCGTAGACGCAGTGGGTCCGACCGGCCATTAGAGGGCGCGAGTCAGTAGTCCTGGAAACTTTTACAGGTAATTATACGGTAGTCGTGGAGCCTTATTTAGACCACCCAGGCCGCTCGGATTGTCAGGCCGGCCTCATATCGAAATGCCGTACCGTGCCAGCAGTGTAGTACCGTGGCCGGGGAGAGCCGGCCCCGCGTGTTTTACCGGAAACGCGCTCCTGCCGGCCACCCACCGTGTATATCCCCCTCTCGCACCGACACTGTCTTTTTTTCTTATTGTCACCCCGCGAGAACAGTCTTCAGACAGTTGAAAAAGTGTACTTTTCTTATTGTCACCCCGCGAGAACAGTCTTCAGACAGTTGACAAAGTGTACTTTTCTTATTGTCACCCCGCGAGACCAGTCTTCAAACAGTTGACAAAGTGTTCTTTTCTTATTGTCACCCCGCGAGAATAGTCTTCAGACAGTTGACAAAGTGTACTTTTCTTATTGTCACCCCGCGAGAATAGTCTTCAGACAGTTGACAAAGTGTACTTTTCTTATTGTCGCCCTGCGAGAACAGTATTCAGACAGTTTACAAATTGTACTTTCTTATTGCCACCAAAAACAATTCTACTTATGTACACGTTCCACAAGGATAGTTTAAATAGTAGAAAAAACGTAGAAGAGATAAATATTTTAATAGCAAGCTTGTACATTGATTTGTTTTAAAGGCTATAACGTTACCCCTTACTGTAAGTGCTACGACGAAAAACTGAACTAATTCAAGGCACTATAATAAACTCTGTTTTACAAGGTTACTAGTTAAAGAGGTAAATTAAACGCCTTACTTGGTCGGCTTTTTTTTAATTTCAAAGGCTGTAGGAGATAAGTATATTTGTTTTTATTATGTTGTTAAGGTTGAACGCTTCGTTAAATGTAACTAGTGGAATAGAAAAGCCAGTGACTACGGTGCAAAACTGAAATTTTCCATCCTTTAAGTCGTAACAAGAATTCATTAATCGTCCTTGAATTAACCTGGGGTTTCCATTTTTTTCTCCCTGAGGAATGAACAATCTTAAAGTATGACTGGCGGGTAGGTTTTGAACATTTCGGGAACTACTCTACGATTAATTACCTGTTGTTTTTTTTTGGTCGAAGTTCTGCGATTCGGAAATGACACTGTTTAATTGGTCTGAGGAACGGCTCGTTTGTAAAAAGGCCTTGGACCGTCTCTAGAGTTGTTAGCTGAGTTGTTAGCGGGAGGGCCGAGTAAGGAGCGTCTTGCCTCGGGACCTGACTGGGATCCTTGAGACACGTGGTCAGGTCGTCCCGTCCGCCGGGCTTAATGTGGGTGGTCAATAATGTCAGTTTGATGTTGACGGATCTCCCTTGCATAACCCTTTCTGCCCGGTGACTAATCGCACTGAAACCGTCTACCAGAACTCGACACACCACAAACAGAAGCGATTATCCCCGCTCCGGTTTATCGTGGACGTGAGACGCGCATGCTCGATCCGCGATTTTCTGAGGATTTACCCCGAAATCATATCCTTTTCAAAGGAGATACGATTTAGTCTCACGCTACACTTTTATACCCTAGCTCAATGTTTCTTACAGCGAGTTTTTATCTTCGATAACGTTTTAACTATTGTCGTTAAATACTAATTTTAGAAAACGCAAAGTGAAAATAGATATATTTTGGGTAAATTGGTGTGATGGAACCTGACTGCATAATTCTATTTAAGCATTTTGATAAGTCTTAATAAATTTTACAATTTAGAGTTATATATAGTTTAAAAGTATCAGAATGGTGTGAAAATTGAGCATTAGGTATGAAGGGAACTAATGGCTATAATGTGACTTGTACGAGTATATAATTATGTCTGAGCTTCTACTTATCTCTAAGCCCACCTTATACAAACTAACTGTTACTCGATAACTCAAAAACTACAAATCGCATAGATAAAATATTACTGATATCATTTATATAATCGAGTAGTGTCTCGACCACGCACCTCGAAATCATTTGTTATTGCTAATGCTAAAGGCAATCACATTTATTCCGATAAAAATAAATGTTTGTTTTGATTTGTTGGTCTTTAAATAGATATAATAACTTATCTCAATAGATATCTAAATTTACTTTACTTAATTTTACTTTTTTTCTACTAAATATAAAATTAAGACTGTTGCCACAGGATTAACAGCTGTAAATGATAAGCTGATTTGATGTCTATAGTAATACGCAAGAAACCAACACCCCTATAGTTTTATAATGGACCAGTCTACTGATTTGGATAAATAATAATTTTATTTTTATGTATCGGAGTTCTGCTTCAGTGCCTACCGAAGGTAACGGACGCGATCTTTCAAAAGAACTAAATTTATTTATGCCTCCGATTTCAAAAATTCCTGGACAGAAATCCGTGTCTGTCGGTTTGTCCGTTGACTTTTTGTGAACCACCAGATCTGACACAACTACTCATCAAATTTAGAGGGTAGGTCATTAAAAATTAGCCCATTGTTGGGCCGACATTAATTAGAACTTTCTGCGCCGATTCCACATGCACACAAACGTGTTTTTATTAACAACTATATGTTTAAAAGTACTCATCCAATATTGAAAAATCACTTTCACCATCTTAAAAACCACTTAACACATCCACCTGATATGATCATCGAATCATCAGTGTGAATCACGCCCTTTCTGCCCTCAAATTTGAACCGTCCCTATGATATTGGTTTCAGGTGAGAGTTGGTGATTTTGTTGGTGGTTGGTGTTGGTGAGTTGAGAATCTGATCCTTGTAAGAGATCAGTCTCTCTACTCATCTTAAAGTGTGCTGTGCACATTAACCTCTGGAAATTGCGTCCAGTCCATCTTACACCAGAAATAATTATATACATTTGACTGATCCAATTGGGAACTAATGGGAAAAAGAACGTTATCAATAAGTTTATACATTTCTGATGGCTATATAACTAAATCAACCATTTGTTTGTTTAATAAATAGAAAAACTGTAAAAACTTACGAAATTAAGAAAGGAGAATCATCTCCGAAAATTAGACTCATTTCCAAACTAGATGCTAGAAAATTAGACAATATCTCAAAACCATCTAACAAACCATAGTCATATAATAAAGTTAAAATTGAACAGATTTTCTTCCTCCAATAAAACTGTTCTGCAAAATTTAACGAACTTTCGGGCCTCAAGAAAATTGTATCTGAACTTTATGAATCCGAATCTGAAATCAAAATTTCCCCTATACGTACAGAGTTCCCGGAAATTGAACCTAAAGTTTTGAAAAATTACGTTTTTGGGAGTTTTCGACCCAAATTTTCGATCAAGAAAGTTTTGTAGAAAAAAAAAATGGGCGTTTGAATTTCTTCAAACCATGAAAAACACGAATCTAAAGTCAAAACAAATCTGCTGACTTTAGTGAGATCTAAAAATATTGAATGAGACTTTTTATTTTCATTTGTAGCAACTTAATTCTTCTTCAAGGCAATTGAAAAATAAGGAACAAAGAAATAAATTTTTCCTTATATTGAGTCTTTGTATTTCTATTACTTTTTACTAAGTTTTTATTAGCTTGCTTTCTTGTTTGTTTGTTTGTCCAGTACAAATCTTGCAATCGATTTTTAACTAACTTCCCGAGTAGTTAGACATTCGAAACTTTTAGAATAGCTCAGAACACGATGACAATACATTATTTTAAAACTATTAGCCGCATCTTTTAGGAGAATTTAATTTGTTTTCAGCAAATTTTGCTATATGGAAAGTTAGTTCGGAAAAAATCCGCAAGTTATTTTATTTGTTTTGACATATCCCATATTTACAATCTTCATTTTGACGGGTTTCAAATTTGTGATTTTTTATCAAGAGGTAAATATTGAATGACAGCGAAAAAGGAAAAGTAAACAAAGAAATCAATTAATTGGTCCAAGATGAGGTGAGATCAGTTGTACACAGATTTATCCTTTTATAGGTTTAAGATCAGCTCTCTAGATGGTCATTTATGTGAAGTAAATTAATTCGGAACTATTATTCTTCACTAACATTTTATTATCAACATTACATATGATTTAAAAACGTAGTATATAAAAAGTTCTTTTTATCTTGTAATTGAAGCGAGCGTAGCGAGCTTCCTACATTCAACGAAATATGCTCCGTGTCTGTCTGTCTGTCTGTCTGTGTGCCTGAAACGTACGACGATAACTTGAGTAAAAGTTGACCGATTTTGATGAAATTTGGTACACATGTTCATTTTACCAATGCTCAGGGTGAGTTTGTTGGACAACGTTGTCTGCCTAAGCGTTCGCGCGCAATGCTCGAGTAAACGTGCACTTAAAAATTAAAATTGGAATTTCAGGACGGGAAAAAATTCTCACTTTATCTATTCAATGAGACGAACATTTTTTTCAAAATAACATTTCTTAGTTAAAACAGCGACACCGCTATGAATTAATAAAGATCGTTAAGACTATTAAAGCGGACCTAAACGTTTAAAGATGTGGGGTTAGAGATTAGAGGAATAGTAAGAATGCAGGGTTGTTCCCTTAGTACTAGCAGCTGTACAACTATCATACCCTATATCTATCAACTCATCATGATTCATGATTATCTATTTTTTCAATATTCAATACATATTTATTACCATACGCTTGCTTCAATGATAGAGCCACGCGATGCCTAGTTATTCAGTTATATAAAAATTGATTTGTGACTATTTCTGATTTTTACTGACATTTTTCTAGATTACAATTTATGTGACCGAGGGGGGAGGGCGCACAAGAAATATTTGGTGGGGGGGAATATTGTATTTAAGCATATTATCTTATTTAATTAACAAAAGTGCATACATGTTGTGGTTTTGCCCATTTTTTTTTATTGGGCGAAAAAGTAAGGATTGCCAACTTAATTATTTTATAAATAGTAGAAAATGAATGGCTGGTTAGGAGTTTGTAAGGTAATAGATAATAGATAGACTCCGAGCCGTTGTTTGTAAACAATGAGAGATAGTGGGGACTAGCCCACATCAATATCGCGCCCGCCGCTTCCGCTAATTAGTGTTGCTACGGACGCCTTGAGCAGGAAGACGTGTCAGCTGAGAGTCCTCTCAACCTCACCGCTTCTTCACAACCGCCGCTATCCGCACATATATCCGCAATCCGCGTACCGCAAATAAGTCACTAACTACAGGTCGCAGTCGGTACGTTTTTTCTTTATACTTATTCTATTTTATTATTTTATTGCTTCTATGTTACTCCGCCTATCCGTCCGCCATATGATTTAAACAATAGTCCACTTATTAATACCAACTTTTCTTACTGCCGCTGGTGGTCATCTTTCTCCCTATTAATTGGAGAAATTATCATCATAACTTTTGGTCCTTTGTGCCGCAGGTATTAATTATATTTTCACTGATTTTATTAGCAGTCTAGAACAATTAATTTATTTATTTATATTTTATTTTCTTTTAAAACCCTAATTATTCTTAATATTTTATGTGTTTAGTGGAGTATTATAATATAGATTTGTTTATGTATTATTTATCAGTTAATAAGATAATTCAAATTTTATATCTTTTATTTTTATACAGATTGTAATTATTTTTATAAACGTTTTTACGTTTTTTTTTCTTTTTAGAAAGTCTTTATAAAAACGAATATTTTTTAATTTACAGATTTTTGCTATTGCAATTGTTATTTTTAGAAAAAATAAATAAATTTTGGATTAAATACCGGAAGATATAGAATAGTGTAGAGGTAGAGAGAGGTGCCTTCCCCCGTGGATCTGGCTTGACCACTGCCTTGCTGAAGAGGCTCTTCGCTTCGCCCCGCCTTCGCTCTTCGTATCACCCTACCGCTCTAGTCGCTCGCTCGCCCACTCGCCTTTGGACCCCCCCTCAATAACAACCTGCCCCATTACTTCTTATCTGCAATAACCAACCCTAGTAATGTAAATTATTATTAAATAACAGTTTAAACCGAGATTTTGTTCAACTTTTACTTATAATGAACATAAACTATAAGAAAAAAGATCAATTTTTATCGCCAAACGGGTATCATTTTCTTATTTATAGAGCAGTATTTCGCCATTTTCTTATTTAAGAGTAGTATAAAATTAATTACAAGTAAACTAGGCATCGCGTGGCTCTATCATTGAAGCGAGCGTATTGCAATAAAATATTGAATATTGCAATTTGTTAATCATGATGAATGCTACGGTTGAAGGTAAGTGGAAGAGGGTAGTGTGAGGTAGAGTGGGGGTACTCGGTACAAAGCTTTACTTCCTAAACAAACCTACACGCAACAATCTTAACCCACTCGCAGTAACTTTTAAACTATTATTATAAATGTATCACTTCATAACTCAAATACTACTGATTGTGTCAAGTTTAAATTTTACAAGCCTGTTTCAATTGTACTTTAGACAATGTATGTGAAGTTTTATTAAAATCGTTACGTTAGAACGTAAGATATCGGTAAAAAGGGTGTTTTCTCTATTTTAAACGTTTAGGTCCGCTTTAATAGTTTTAGCGATCTTTATTAATTCATAGCAGTGTCGTTGTTAGTTTTACTAAAAAATGTTACTTGAAAAAAATGTTCGTCTTATCAAATTGGTGATAATAGAATTTTTTCCCATCCTAAAATTCCAATTTTAAATTTGAAGCTCACGTTTACGCGAGCATTGCGCGCGAACTCTAGGACGGATCACGCTGTCCAACGAACTTAGCCTGAGTATTAATAAAAGGAACATGTATACTAAATTTCAACTAAATCGGTCAACTTTTACTCAAGTTATCGTCGGACACGTAAACATTACACACAGACAGACAAGATGCATATTTCGTTGAATGTAAGAAGCTCGCTTACGCTCGCTTCAATTAAAATTAAAGCACTGTTTAAAATTCACTTATAAGCTAAACTTTTTTTTCTTTTTTAATTTTATTTTTAGGAATTAGCCTTAAGTTGCTTTTGAGCAGGTCGAAGTTCAGCAGTTAAATATGATTATCTTGTAAAAATATTTTGCTTTTTTCTCTATTTAAATGGTTTTAACAAATTTTAAGAGTCATTATTTATAAATTTTTACTTACATTTTATTATTTGTTTGTGTCCTTACCTATTTTTCCTATTAAGTACCTAGATATGAAACAAATTGTTAAACTTGATATTGTTTAATTTTTCCAACCCAAGCAACCTAATGTAATTAAAGTTCTTGAAATCATATTACTTGAATCTAAAATATATAAAAAGGTGTTCGAATGAGGTACTTGATAAATTCAAAAAATGTGGAACGTCAATAAATAATTTCTAACAACTCTCAACACGCAAGTTCCTTTTACAAATATAACTGTAACAACTTGCCCCAATGCCTGTAACAACCTATCCCATAGAGGGGGGGGGGATAGGTTATTACAATTTAAGTTATCTCAGATTATAAGCCCCTGCGACAAGAGACGTGAATATTAAGAGCCGAAAAAAATAATTGTGGTAGTCAAGAGTTGGTTTTAAAGAACTAATGTTAAATTACTTTCATAAAACTTATGGCATGGCCAAATAAAAATAAATAATAAAAAGTGTCAAAAAAAACCAGCCCCGGTCTCCCTTACATGTTTTCATTTTTATATTGGAATCTGGAAAAATTAAGAAAGTTGACAACTTTTACTGTGTACAGTACTATTTTCCCCCTTTGAATACTCATCGCCCCCAAATTGCCCTCCACTTATTTATTGCCCCCCCCCTGATAACCCTAATCGCCCAGGTTGGGAACCACTGGTCTAGAACAATTTGGAGTTGGAGGGAAACTTTTACTTTGGATGTTGGGGTTTAGGTCTAATTGCACTGTACTAATATGGTTGCATATGTCAATTGTAGGTTTATACAGCTAATGAAGTGATACACTAACATCTTGTCATCAATTGCTTATATAGTTGTGTAAACTCTTTGGCAGGCCCAGGCCCTCCATAGGCAGCTGTGCCACGGAATAGTTAGTCAGTTCATTCTAAGATAACAATTGCCTTTGCCTATCATTTGGTTCAGCCCCGTCACTTATGGAATGTAATTGGATTTAAGTTATAATAGCAATGTGTTAACTACGATAAACCCTGAGAATCACTGAACAAAATGGATCTTAGTTTTAATTAATAACACTGACAACAAAACATAAACTTGTCAAATTCGAATTATAAAAAAATCATAACATCCTCCATGGCCTCCTATTGGCTGATGTTCTCTGCTGAACGTAGCAATATAAGTTTGTGAATTGGACGCCGTATAATTCTCCAATAATTGCTGTATTTATATTAACTACTCTAACTTTATTATCACGTCCAGGATGTACCCTGATAATTTTTCCCATTGGCCAGTTATTCCTTGAATTGTTTTCATCCGCTATAACTACTATATCATCGATGGCAAGATCTATCTTTGATGCATGCCACTTTTTTCTGTTTATTAAAGTGGGTATATACTCTTTTAACCACCGCCACCAAAATGAATCAGCATAATATTGGGCAATGGGCCCCATTTTACGATGGTGCAGATCGTCACCCGAGAAAATTCCTGGTGCCGCAACATGACAATCTTTTCCAATTAGTAGATGGTTTGGGGTTAGGCTTTCTTCTAGTCAGGGTGTCAATCAAAAAAGTGGGAAATGAGGTGTACATAAAATGTTTTTGTTGATTTTGGTTGTATTTAAGATTAATTTCAAAAATCCAATTGATGCCACCCTGTCACCCTTCATCAGGAATTTCTCATCAATTTGAGAAATTCAAGATGGTGGCCAATATGTACAAAATTATATGCTTTTGCGATTTTATTAGAACACTGCATTATCTGCATGTTTTTCTTTAGGCTTGGAAAATTACACTAAACCGTGAAAAAACTCAGTGATGTAAAAGTATGTAATCATCTATAATGAAGGTCGTTTTTGAAGGGGGGGGGGCTGTTTTTTTTTTAAAGTTATCACCTATATTAGGATCATTGGAGACTAACAGCTCAATAATAGTACCATTTGGTTAATATGGTACTATTATCAAGCGGAAAATACGTTTCGGGATTATATCCATCAAAAGTCCTGGTGAGAGCTGCTTTTGATTTACACCTGTAAATGTAAATCTGCTCCAATGGCCATTGGAAAATTATATGAATACATATGACCATATACCCCCTACCCTTCCCTTAATTTTTTAAATTTTTATCTCCTAATCAACTAAAAATATCAAGCTCAGTTCTGTATTGCTATAGCTCTAGGGGGAGGCTGATGTGTGTTTTCACTTTCATAATCAAAATTTGTTCTTCATTCGTTTGAAAGTACTTCTAATATTTTAAATTTATTTATTATTGAACATTGATATATTTTAGGGTGTAAATTACTTGCATTATATTACTGTGGAAGTGAACTTTACTTTACTTACTTTCTACAAACCATCCAAATTTCATAAAAATCAGATAAGAACTTTTGAAGATATAGGTGTAAATAAATATATGTTTGTTAGAATTTAAGTGAACCTGGCTGGTGCACACAATATTTTGTCAAACACACAAATATATGCATACAAACATACACAAAAATAAATCTAAGTTTTTTTTTTTGAATTTGGTTTTAGAATGGTCTGAAACTGATTTGTTTGTATTTATTTTCTCTCAGGTATTTTTATATTTTTAAATGTTGGTCCGGTACTAGGTTCCTAAACCTCCCCCCCCCCCCCCCCAATAATCAATAAAGTCAAATAAATTTGACACAACAAAAGTCGTGAATGGACTGCGTTTTACGCTACAATAATTCAATATTTGTTCCGTTACTTACTTCACCCCCCCCCCCCCCCTCTCACAAACTCCCCCCTCCCCCGAAAAACTCCCGCGACCCACCACACCTTTCTAAAAGCGATTTAAGACTTTTGGAGAAGTTTTAAAAGCCTTAGACCGACATTACAAAGGAGTTCAATATTTAAAAGCTTAAAAATATGTTGCATTAAATGTCTATAAGGGGTAAATATGAAAGAAACATGACAGATGAGAGCCTTAAGAAAAAAATTATCTGGAATTGGTATTATGGGATAAACATCAATAAATAAAACACAAAAACAGAACAATTTTGTTTATTTATTTTAGAGCTTCATGAATATATAATTTATATATGCTTATACTTGTATGTATAAATTTTTAACATTTTATTTATATACATGATTACATAGAGCTAATCTTTCACTTTACAGTAAGGTAATATAGCTTTTTATTTACAATAAACAGTAGATGGCAACATTAAAAAAAGAAAGAAAAAAAAAATGTTTGATCAATAGATCAAATATATTTAGGGGGATGGAAAAGTACAAAAAAAAACCCTCTGCTCCAGTATTAGTAGCATGATCATAATTACTACTAATGTTGGGAATATACATCTATAACTTTAATTAGCTTTAATGACATGGAGTAAAAAATAATCTATTGAGATGAAGTAAGACAATGATAGACCACAGGCTAATTACACAAGATGGAAAGGTCACATAAAAAATAAATCAGATCTGCAGAGTACACTACTTTTCTTACGATTAGACCATAATGTGAAATTGACCTGTGGACAGTTGACTGGAAATTTCTTTTTAACATTAAATCAGCTATGGAATATCATTTTTTTGCTTTGGAAATTTCTTTTTAACATTAAATCAGCTATGGAATATCATTTTTTTAAAAAAAAAGAAAAAAAAAAAAGGTGTGTCTTCACTAAAACAATTAATTTGAAAATAAATAAATCTTCACATCTCCCCTAACCAAATATTTCATTGTTAGTTTTAACGAAAAATAATAACTTTTAATAAAATAATAAATGTATCACAATATTGGACTGAAGAATGACAGCAGCCTTATTCAAAGCATTGCTTCACATTAATTATTGATACATAAGATATAAATGAGATTCTAAAGCAGAAAAAGGGCATAATGAAATAACTACAAGCAATAAAGCCTCAGTTAAAAACACAAGAAAAGTAAATCGAGCCTGATTCAAAATGGGGGAAAATATTTTAAATAGTATCGTCTGACTTCACAAAAAATATTAATGACTTGAATTTTATTACAGTCTCATCAAATATCCATGAAAAAAAAATCTACAGGAAATCATAGCCTACAAAACAAAAATAAAACAATTAAAACAAAAAAAATAAATTATATTAAAAACAAATGAGAACAAGATAATAATAATGATAATATTCCACGATTGTACTATACTAAAAATATAATATAATTTAAAAGAAATTGTTTAGGCAACAAAAAAGAATATTAACTTATTTCTTCTGTCATCTAGGTTAAAGGTAAATTCAGTACCAAATAATCAAATGTAAAGCTCACAAAATCAAAGAAAAAATAACTCAACCTGACTATATTAAATAAACAAACTTCTTAGATTGTTTATTATAAATAAAATTACTTAGCATGTAGAGAGAATTAATGTTTATTATTTTTATACAATGTTATTTCTTGATTGCACATAGGAATTACATGGAATCGACCATTGCAATTTACCTGAGGTAATAGGAGCTTGATATTTCTCTATATAAGACAAAATGCTCTCTTCAAAACTAACTTCACACAAGTTCTCATTACAGTTAGCAATACGTATAAGGAATAAGTAAACAAAATTAAATAATAATTAAACAACTTTCCAATAAGTTTATAACAAGGAGTACTTGGACATCACAGATAGAAAGAGAAAAAAGAAAATTAGGATCAGATCCTATAAATACGAGAAAAATCTAAGGTATTTAGGCAACATAATTAAAATAAATTTACAAAGATAATATTTCACTAATCTGATTTCATGCTACATACAATTTTACTCATTTTTATCAACAAATTTTCACTTTTTTTTTGTCAATAAGCATTAATAAAAAAGGCAATACTGACATGAACATAATTTCCACACCAAATGGCACATCATCGATCATAACCAAGTTTTAAAGTTCAGAGAGATAATTAATTTGGCACAAATAATTGTTTAACTTCAAAATTAGAGACACATAAATAAATATACGAGGGACTTAAAAACAAAACATTTATTGATAAAGGGCTACCAGCTGTAAATGCAGTATTTACTGCTACGAGTTCTAATTCTACTTTATTTTTAGTTGGCCTGCCATCTGACTAGATTCCCTGTTTATTTTTTCCATGACAATACACTTTTTTAATTTATTTACACATCAAGCAATTTCGATTCAGTTTATGTTATTCTCATTTTACGACATTAAACAACAGAAACTACTGAAAAACCGTTAAAATAAACAATCCAGAACCTCGACCACATGAAAGGCTAATTTAAAATAGAATAGAAAAAACAACATTTAACAGTTGATTATTCGACTAAGTCAAGTATACATGCCATATTCAAAGCCACACATATATATTTTTATATAGTTTTAAATGGTATGCTTAAAATTTATACTTAAGGCTTATTAAAATTACAAACCTATTAAAGATATTAGTTTCATGCTTTTATATTCTAAATGATATATTTTGGTGGTGTGTAAAACAAGGTGGGTTTGAGAATCACAATCAAAATCAATTGTCCTTTTAAACTGTTTCCGATTTCTTCAGTAGCACATGCTTCAATGTGCAAAGAATATGCACCTTAATATCTTCTCTCAAAAAGACATTAAATCTAGCAAACCACAATATCATGGCTCATTAGGATTGTAAGAATAAATTATAGACTAACAACTACTAAGTGCACTGAAAAGTGAATACCAAAACTAAACATTGAATAAAAACTACTCGTGATCTACAATTCGAGATCCGAATATATGAAATGTTATACCGTCCCCCTTATGCCAGAACCATGAACGTGCAAATTCCTCATTGTTGGGAAATGGCGTTTTAAAGTTTATGATCTATATTCAGCATTTTATTCTATAATTCAGCAATTCTATTTTGATTATTCCCCCCTAGAATCCCCCTCTCTTCCTGAAAATGCACATTTATTGTTTCAGTATTTCACAATCATCAAACCCCCATAGCCAATAACAGCTGATACAATGCAGGCACGAATTCGGGATTCTGGCACAACATAGATTATAAAGCAACAAGTCCAAATAGCTAATAAACCCAGAATATGAAAATTTGCACATTCATGGTTCTGGCATAAGGGGGACGGAACATGGTGCATGAGAACATTTAAACCTCCTAAAGTTGAGGCACATTAAGAATGGACTCAGTAATTAACTTACTCAGTAACTAAATAGTAGTTAATTAATCATACTAATAATTTAACAAGTGAAAAATTTATTCTAGGCTACAATATATCCTCGTGCGTTTAAGTAGCGATTTAACAAGTAATATTATTATTACTATAATCTTACTTTTTGTTTGAAGATAAATATTACAAGTGACTTAGCTAAGTAAGTCAAATATATATTTTATTGTTTTTTAAATTTAATTTTAATTAATTCCCTATAGACCAAGATTAGAGGAATTATATTTATAAGATCTTATACAGGATTGGAGTAATACTGCACCTGATTTGGATCAATTTAAGATGCCTTTTTTTTGGATGGGGGGAGGGGGTATATCTTTTAGATTTAGCATGTCATTGGTAAACAAATGGATTTATTGCTTTGTTGATTAAAGCAGTAAGGAGAAAAGCAGTTTCTCCACTGTTTCTTGTTATATATTACATGAGTTCAAAAATGTATAAATATCAATTAGTTTTCTGTTGTTAAAATACAATTCACATAAAAATAATAAATTTGTACCCAGGTTTTTTTTTTTTGTTTTATTTATTTAATTCACTAAATTTACAAATTTATCTGAACAAAAATAATATTAAATTAACTTGTCCAAGCAAACAAAAATTAAAGAATAAGTTAAAAAAGAGAAGATAAAAAAAAAGAGAAAAAAACAACAATCGATTAAAGGCAACATACAACTATAACAATGTATGTACACTTTTTGGTTAACAACCATAATTCATGATACATAATACACTCTTCACTCGTAAATACAGACATACCAATATATAAATTTTACTTTTTGTATAAAAATAATATTATTATAACTCATTTTGAAAATAATACTATTCATTTATACTAGAAGAACCTACGTGCTTAGTTTTAATAGTTTTAAATTATTCCGGAAAAGCCTACACTTTATGTGGTGCTCTCTCATTTAAATATTTTACAATATTACTTAAAAATTAATTATACCACATTTAATAAACCTTTATCGCTTAAGATCAAAACATAATTTGGAACATTTGTTAGATGGTTCATTATTATAAATATTCATTGCCAAGATACTACAATGATCCCTGATTGACATTACTATAACATATATTTTTTAAAACTATCATTCCCATACCAAAAAAACTCTTACAAAGAAATAAGTAATAATCACTAGGAGTACACTAGATGCGGTCTATTTGACATAAATGGATTTATACTTATAAAGGAATGTCTATAAATCGACATTAGATGCTCCATGTACAATATACATCTAAAAAAAACACTAAAATAGAATTAAAGACGATCAAAAAAGTTTCACCAAGTTCCAGGGAGGCAACAACAATGTAAATCTGTAAATGCTACTATGTAGTCACATCATCAAGAAATTACAATCAATCTTAAATTTCTTTAAAGGAAGAGTATGGCTCTAGATAATCAAAATAGTAATATTAATACTGACTCAAATCTAAAATATCATATTACACTATTTATTGAAATATCAAACGTGCCGGTTTGTTGCCACAGTTTGACATACTCTAGAAACTATATACTAAACTCAGCAGAAAGTACAGCTTTTGTCTGGGGCTGTATTGAACATCTTAACGATAAAATTATAGTCAGAAGGGATCAAAGTTTAATACTGAAATAACTAAAAGAAAATTTCCATTCTGATTGAGTTAATAATTGGTCAATGTTTTAATAAATAAAGTATTACTAAATTTGAAAAGAAATAGCTCTTAAGCTAAACAAATTACAAAAATAAAATTATTTCTTAGTTCACTAATACTTTCAAGAGGCAACTCATTTATAAATAGGTTCATTTTAAGCAAGAAGAAATTTTAAAGTAACTTAATTAAGGACAAAATAGATTGAATAACTATCACTGTCATATGATGGTCTTTAAATAATGTTTGAGTACTTAACATTTTTCGAGAACCATCTAAGCATTTTAAAACAAGCAGGTACTGGTATAGTGCAGAGGCCCCACAGTTACTTTACGGACAATTAATAAAAGTGGTGAAAGATGTAATACCCACAATAGTATTATTATAATACCTCCAAGAATGATGTATGTCACATTATTTATTTACGATAACACATCAAGTAACCTTAGTTATTCAGTGATGGAAAACCTAAATTTGGTATAAACAATTAAGTCCTGTACACATCAAAATTTAAAGCTTATGCAGTCACTAGTCAGCTGACTAATTATAGTAAGAAATTGCTATAATGGTTACCCCTATTCTTTAAAATACTATTATACGAGGGTCCATCAAATATAAATGAGCCTTTGTCTGCCAATCTATTATATGGGTAGTGGGGCAGTCGGGCTGCTGGAGTGATTGGTTGGCGATGGCTGAATAGGGGGAAACCCACGTACCTGGCCTCTATTTAGCTACAGTAAGATGAGTGGGCCCTCCTCTGATGCACAATGTATTATAAGCAAGACCCTGATCACCTGTGAGAGCGTCATACCAGCCAAAATTCGCCGCAGACGTCAGTTCAGGGAGGATACCCTCTCATGGCCAAGGATATAAGTCTGGTCCAAAAACTTTTGGCAAGACTGTGAACACGCTAGAAACCTAACAAATCCCCAGCACCGAAGCACTAGCCTCACTGATCAAACATCCGACACATTTCTCGACTTGGTGGGTAAGGTGATGGCAACGTTTTTTGGGACTGGAAAGGAGTCCTGCTCGTGGATTTCTTGCATGAAAATCAGTCCATCAATAACGACTACCACTGGGGCTTCCTTGACCAGGTTAACATCCCTCAAAGAATCGCTTGGGGGCCTGCAATTTGAGACCACTGACCAAGTTGAACAATTTTTGTGTAATTGGCTTTATACCCGTTCTCGTTCATCCTACGGGAATGGGATAAAAAATTTAACTTAATGTTGGGAGAAATGCATTCTGAAATGGGGGGGGGGGGGGGGGAACTATGTAGAAAAATGAAATAATTTTGTCGTTAGTCTTGTATTTTTTATAATAAATTATTAAAAAAGGTTCATTTATACTTGTTTAACCCTCATATTTTGAGTTGTAAGTGGAATCCACCCCTCCTTTTAGGTTGGTTTAGCAATAATTATTTGCTATAATTGAATTTTATTATTTATTTTATCAAAATAGAATCCAGTAGTATTATTTGTACTCGTTTTAATGGAAATTTCCAATTATCGTTAATGTGACCTAACTTGTACGTTAATTTCTTATCTCCTTTCCTAATTCGAGTATTTGTGTATACATATACATATTATTATAATATCTGCAAAAATTGTATTTAAATGAAGTCACTTATTTAGAACATCAACCCCCTTCAATAATATGGATGAGGCAGAAAAGAGAAGTGTAACGATGTAGACGAGAATACTTTTTAGCTTGATTTGTTTTGGTTTGGGGGTAGCTAATTAGTTTATCAGTGCTAATTTTCACAATACAAACTTTTGTTTTAGTTATTTTAATTTGCGTAAAATGTTTTACATATTTTTGAAAGATTGATGTGTACTACAGTAGTACGAAAAAGAAAAGAAAAAATAACTTGGCTGATGGTGGTCCTAAGCCCACACCAAAAAGAATGATGGTCTATTAAAATATATTATGAGAAGAGCGAAGTAAGCGCAGGAGAAAATAAGGGAATTCACAAAGGGTACAGGACAAGTTGATATTACAGCTCAGTCCAGAGTGTCAGGGACCTTCTAAGTTGAGAGGGTTCAGGGTGTGCCAGCCAATCCCTCAGTAAAAGCTTAATATAAAAATATGGTAGGAAAAGAAAAATATACATTTTAAAATAATTTAGATTTTCCAACACTTAATTATTTCAGAGCTCAAACCATTAACATTCCCTTTATTTCCATTAAGTGGTTCAATATAAATGAAAGACTGCCTGGGATACTAATGCATAGCAAAAGAACTTGCGTTTCTAATATAGAAATACCATTTAATTAATTTATTAATGTTTCTAACTTGTTATATATGAAATCCTATAACCTCTTAACTGCCTGTTATACAGGAAGGGATATGAAAACATAACCTTATAAACCCCTAAATCTATAAAAATAATTTATTATTGATACAAAAAATACACCCAAGTTTATTTAATCTCAGAGCTTCAATACACAGCAAAAACAGAAAGATTTGCACATGAATGGACCATAAAAATGAGTGAGTGTGTGGGCGATAATAGAATAAATCTTATTTGAATTTGTATTTAACTCACACTACTCAAATATATATGTTAATAAAGAATAGGGTTAAACACCTAAACATGACACTATGTGTCTCAAACCAAAACGTCATGTGGTTACCATGTTAACATCTGTGTAAAAACCTTTTTAAAAATATAGGGTAGGTGGGGGCAAAGGTCCGCATGGGGTAAATGTACGCATTACTTTAAAAAAGGGAGGGAAACTAATTTTTGAAGTAGGACTGGCAACACTCATTCCTTACGTTCCTGTAAGGTTATCTTGATTTTGTATGAACTATTGCCAAGAAACATGAGGTAAGTTCATTTTTTAATTTCATTATTCACAGGTCATTTGGAAATTATTAAAAGGAAGCAAATGCTCAAAATTAGCCCTAAGCCACAAAGTGCAGACCTTTTGCCCCACCTACCCTACATATTTTTTTTATTTTATATTACTTATAACAGTTGTTACCAGTATCATTAACATGGCCTAGCTGTAGTGTGAATGTATCTGTTTATACTGCACAAGGAAAGGAAAGAAGTGAAATCTCTACCTGGGAGAATTAATTACCCGTGTTATGGTACTTAAATTATTTTTGATAAATATTTATATAATTTTTCTATACAGTCTACAGAAAAAACTTCTGAAAAATGCTTAATTTGCTAATATTGTTAATTTGTATCATTAGTACAGTGTTGTACTGTTTTATATATTTATATTATTCATTTTTTTTAAATAGTTTAAGTGCACTACCATATGAACACAACTAATATTTTGGCCGGATGATAATAAGAATCAATAGCTGCAAGCAATCTCTAAATGTATAAAGATGCTGAAAATAAATAAATAAAAATATTAAAACTTTTGAATATTATTTTTGTTTTCTGTAAATTTGCTATTAAATTTTTTAAAAAAGTAATATTAAATACATGATTTCCTATTGCACCTTTTTAAGCACCTTACAAGTAAGGAAAAAAAGTGAAGTTTGGTTTTACATTTAACAAATTAAAAAAAAACATAAAAACAGTTGAAATGTAATCAGTAATCATTTATAAAAGCTCAATAGAAAATTTCCCATTTCTCATTAAGAAAGTTATAAAAGGAGACAAGAATGACATGTACAGCTTAATAAATATAGAAAGATATGCTAATTAATTTCCTTATTGCCATAGCAAGATTGTCCAACACAACATGTACTTGATGAATCGTTTACATCACTTATTAAAATAAATGAAAAACAATGTAATTGTAAAATATAAGTTTATTGGTCTATACCGCAATTCTGATTTAATACAAATCAGACCGGTTTCAGCCTCTAAAATACTAAAATATCACAGTTTATAAAAATATAAAAGTATGAGGGATATCTTCAGTGACTTATACTTTTAGACTGACGAGAAGGTAAGGTGGCAAGGGTTTAGGACATAAGGTCGGGTGGGGAAATTCGTGGGATTTTTGGAGTACCAGGTGTGAAGGGTTTACAATCAGATTAAGAGCTAGGGCAAGCCAAGCTCTAGGTCTACACTGTTAAAAGCTCGTACGAAATGGTTAACAATATAAAAAACACTAATATTCCAAAGAATGCTAAACTTGTTTCATTTGATGTAGTCAACCTTTTCACGAACGTACCGACCCAAGAATACCTCAAAATTATTAGAAAAATGATAACACAATCCAATCTAGATATATTTGAAAAAAATTGATTAAGATACACTGGAAGAGAGCACACTTAAACAAAATTACATGGTTTTTAACAACAAGTACTACGCCTCAGAGAGCTTAGCTATGGGATACCCCCTCAGCCCTTTACTTGCAGATGTGTTTATGAACCATATTGAAAGGAGCATCTTCAACTCTAATAACAATCTCCTCAAAAACATTGTCTGTTAGTACAGATACGTCGATGACATTATTTGTCTCTGGGTAGGGACTGATAGATAATTACACCAATTTTTAACAATCATTAACTCCATTCACCCAAACATTAAATTCACCCTAGAAACAGAGAAAGATAGATCCATTAACTTCTTATATTTAACCATTACTAGAGTAGAAAATAAGCATAAATTTAAAATTTACAGAAAACCAACATACAACGATATAATCATACATAACAGCTCAAAACCTTAATATAAACATAAAATGTCAACATTTCATAGCTTAATCCATACAGCAATAAAAATCCCGATGGAGGAAGAAGACTTTAATAAGGAAATCAAAACTATAAAATCCATAGCAGAAAACAACGGATTAATAACAATAAATAAAATAATACATAACAAATTAGACAAATGAGCCATACAAATCGCAACAAAACTTATTAACATTACAGATAAATCTCCAACCTGGGTGAGTTTACCATACCTAGGAAACATCTCAACACAGATAAGCAAAATCATAAAAAATAATAATATCAGAATAACTTATAAACCATACCTAACACTCAGGAAATGTCTAGGTTCAATAAAACAAAAAACAGACACAGCAGATAAATCCGGCATCAACAAACTTACTTGTGACACATGCAAAGGTGTTTACCTTGGCCAAACCGGAAGAAAAGTATCAAAATGTGTGTAAGAGCATTACTCAGCATGGGCCAACAAAACAGATAAATCAAGCTTTGCTAACCACCTAATGGAAATTAATCACACGTTTACTAAACAAAATTACAAACTGATTAACAT